>CAXKWD010000010.1:19759559-20359559 GCA_964059195.1 Ectobius pallidus
TTATTACTATACTAGCTTAAAAGGCCCGGCGTCGCCCGGGTTTTGTATTTTGTAATATGAAATTAACTTATGGATGACTTTCGATGTTGAAACTCTAGGTCCTTAAATATGTATGTAGAATTAGAAATGAGGAAGAACGACATATGACACTCAGACTATTCCCTCAGAAAACGCTAAATATAGCTTTTTATGGCTCATAGAGGATGTCGAATGTTGCATTCCATTGCTTCTACACACCATGCCTGGGAGGAGTGCAAATAAGAAGAAAAAGAAATTCCGGTTACATAAGATTATATTGTCTTCACTCTCATATTACCATACAACCGTTTCGGGGCTGAAGTAAAAAATGAATTCGATATCACTTTCATACTTTCCTTCCCAAAAACCTGGGACATAATATAGGCCTACTGCGCGCGTAGGACTGAAAATGTTCCACCCCATTTTGTCTTCTTTAGTCTTTGTCCACAAAGCCTACAGCTATGAGTGACGTATCAGTGGATAGGATTTGTTACAGACTTCCGATATAGCATACTCACTGGCACACACTTAAGTTGTCCCTGCAATACGACCGCTTATTCTACATCAGAATGTGAAGTGAGAAAATATTTTCCATGTCGAGGGTAGAGAAAGTTACGTGACTGCTTTATTTTCGTGGATTTTATTCTTCAAGAATTATTTTCATAAATGTATTGATTACATCGATAGTATCAGAATTTGTTAAAGCCCAGTATTATAATATAGCCTAGTTTCCAAAGCCCACATGTGAACACCGTAAAAATACTTTCGTTATGTAAACAATTGACAGCAGAACTTTCTAACTCTGCCTCATTTCACATTTCCGACTTTTCCCGTGGATTTTCCAAAAAATTTCTTTTATACAAATCTTGTCCTGTTAATTACGAACACAACAAAAAAAGAATCAGCCAAATCGGTCGAGCCGTTCTCAAGTGATGCGGCAACATACATTTTGGAAATTCATTTTTATCAATATAGACTAGCTTAAAAGGCCCGGCGTCTCCCGGGTTTGTATTTTGTATTTTGAAATTAACTTATGAAGGATTTTCGATTTTCAAACTCTAGGGCCTTGTATAATATGTATAATAGAACTTGAAATGAGGAAGAACGACTTATCACACTCAAACTATTCCCTTAGAAAACGCTAGATATAGCTTTTTATGGCTCACAGAGGATGTCGAATGTTGCATTCCGTTGCTTCTACACACCATGCCTGGGAGGGGTTGAAATAAGAAGAAACATATATTAAGATTACATAAGATTGTATTGTATTTATGGAAATTTTTATTTCTCACTCTCATGTTACTACACAAACGTTTCGGAGCTGAAATTAAAAAAAAAATCATTATCACTTTCATACTTTTTTCCCCCAAAACCTGGGACATAATACACTGCGGGCTTAGGACTGAAAATGTTCCAACCTATTTTGTCTTCTTGTAGATGTTTAGGGCCTATGATAAACATCCCTGTACAAAGCCTACAGCTATGAGTGAAGTATCAGTGGATAGGATTTTTTTACCGACTTCTGATACAGCATACTCATTGGCAAACCCTTAAGCTGTCCCTGCAATACGACCGCTTATTCTACATCAAAATGTGAAGTGAGAAAATGATATTTTCCATGTCGAGCGTAGAGAAAGTTATTTGACTGTATCTCATTGTGCTTTATTTTCGTGGATTTCATTCTTCAAGAATTATTTTCGCAAATTTAATACATCGATAGCATCAGAATTAAAACCCAGTATTATATAGTTCCCAAAGCCCTATGTGAACACTGTAAACAATACACTGTTGTCATGATAAGTGAACTGCATTTCATTTTTTCAGTATAATATTTTCTGAAATTATATAAATTTTCAACGGAAGAAGTGGCTTGTTTGAATTTTAATGTTGATCGCGTTACTTCTAGGGCTTAACTGGGTTTGTGTGCAAAATGTCGTAAAAATTGGTCGAGAAATGTAGATTTTTATAGGGAACATTCATACCCACATAGGCCTACATACATACACTCTTTCGATTTGGCTTGGTTGCAAGACTCACACTTCTTTTTGTTTTGTTTTGTTATGAAAACATGTGACAGCGGAACTCTCAAATGTGAATATGTCACACTTCTTTTGTCACTCTTCAATTGTTTAAATCTTTTTTTATGCAAACAATAACTTTGCCTCATTGCACATTTCCTACTTTTTCCGTGGATTTTACAAAAATATTTATTTCATACAAACCTTGTCCTGACAATTACGAACACAACAAAAAAGGAAATCAGCCAAATCGGTCGATCCGTTCTCAAGTGATGCGGCAACATACATTTTGGAAATTCATTTTTATTAATATAGATTTGTAGTAATTATTTTTGAACACCCTGAATTTATAATCAGATTTAATTCAAAGTTTACCTAATTTTAAAAGCTGTACAGAACAGTTAGAAAAATAACGGCAATTTTTTCTATATGTTCGTTAGTTTTGTAAGTAATGATTAGACTTCGGATTTTAGGTAAAAACCTATTTTAATCCTTAAGTTATATATGGACGAAAAGTTGTATATGCATGTTTCATAAGTGACTATGCCTAAAACTAATACTTTTATAGGACCTAAAGCAGCCTATTTTTACGTTAGAGCCTAATATTGTCTTTTTGCTTGTTTTTCCTCTAAAGTCAAAATAAGCTTTTTTTTGTTATAAATTCTAGCATTTATTTTCAGTTCATACTAAATTTTTAGCTTGGAATGTGCAGTACATGACACATTTATGACGTGGTTAAATAGTAAGGAATGTTTCGTGTTTGGAATTCCAAAGAAAATGTAGTGTTTTTCTCCCGACTCCCACATCCAGTAACAAACAAATAAACAAACAAACAAACAAAAGTTGTTCTCTGAATCACTGAGGGGTACAAGGGGTTGAATATGCTAGCGTGCGTAGCTTCTGGGCGCAGGGATTAGGTTTTCACTGTTATGGTAGTAATACAGGCCCTAGTAATAGGTCTATATAATTCTGTGTACCATAGGCCTATATCTGTGTTTTATCATGATTATTGATTAATGGTGACTTCAATAAATATAATATTCTGCATTGCAATTAAGATATTTCAGAAAATTGGCAACTTAACGATTTTATAAGAGACTATTTTACGATTTTTAGGACCTATTTTCCAATTTTTAGAGCCTATTTTAGGTACCTAAAACAGCATTTTTAGCGACCTAAAAGTCCGAAGTCTAGTAATGATATCCAAATTTATAATTTAACAACAATAACTTATGTTATTAGGGGCACAGACAATTTTATACAGAATCGGTAATTGGTAGGATGTTGTTTATTCTCCTGCAGAATTTCATAAAGTTTGGACAATATTTATTCCTAAAAGTAGGGTTGGGAATACTGGAAAAAAGTTCCTGCAAATGGCAATTGAAGGTTAACGTTACTTTCATGCAATTATTCAAACTGACAAACCAACCTGACCAATCAAAATGCCTTCCTTCTGCTTCGGAATAGTATCCTTATGAATTTTAGCCTTATGAAATTTGTGTTACTTTTCTCCTAATTTATAATTATGTACTATTTCTTGTAAAACGTAAACAAAAATAGATTCAGTTGTT
The DNA here is from genome assembly GCA_964059195.1 of Ectobius pallidus. Taxonomy (NCBI): domain Eukaryota; kingdom Metazoa; phylum Arthropoda; class Insecta; order Blattodea; family Ectobiidae; genus Ectobius; species Ectobius pallidus. Next base: position 19,763,167 of record CAXKWD010000010.1, read on the forward strand.
TGAACTTGTTTCCTCGATTTATTAAATATGCATTTGGAATTCGGTCAAATCGTTTTAGTATATTAAATGTTGCTGTTTTCAAATGGCTGGCGCCTAATTTCACACCATCAGTCCTGTGCTTCCTAGGAGCCTGCAACTAGATAAGGGCCGCCCAAACTTTTTTACGTGTAGGGCCTCTAATTACGAGGGAGAATCAAATGAAAACGTCAATTAATTTTTTCCCACTATTTTACTGCAGGAAGAATATTTGCTTGTACATTATTTTTCTACTTAGTCCCCTCCTAGTTCAACGCACTTAAGCCATCGGATAGGAAGTGCTTCGATACCGCGTGAGAAAAATTCTTTTGGTTGACGCTGTATCCAATCGTGCACCACCGGTTCACTCCATAGGCATACATTTGCGAACTAGGCCTATAATGTAGATATTAATTTTTGTATTTACATATTTTGGTATTTATTTGATCTTAATTTTTTGGAATCTGGCTGACTATTGCCGCGAGAGCTTCCGCTGAATAAAACCTTCATCCTTATTCGAGAACTACGAAATTTAGTAGTCTTGGTTTCTAAGGATTGTTGTAGTGTCTAATGGGAAGGCACTTTTAAACATTAATCAAGAATTGAAAACTTAAACTGCTGCCAGTTTGGTTTTATATTAACCAATAACGTTAGCAAGGTGAACAGGATAAAGCACATCTCTATTTTATACAATACGTTTATTATTATTATTTAAAGAATATACGCCATGTAATAAATGGATCAGTAAGCCCGAAGGATTGACGAATATTGAGTGGAAGGCTGCAATTAAGATGACAGCGAATGTTTGTCCAGTTCGTGCTCTACCAGGCAGGTCCCAAGACGGTCACCATTGCCGTCGTTGCGGCAGTGAGAAAGAAACTCTTGCTGACGTCTTGGGTGCTTGTCCTTATGGTGAAGTGTTGAGGAACAGTCGCCATCACAAGATCCGAACATTAATTGCGAATGCCCTGCGGAAAAATTGAAACATGTAGCACCCAACCTGCAGAAGTTCATGCTGAAAAATGTCGTATCTACGAACCCACCGTCGCATGCTACAAAGGAAAATGCTCCCTTTCTTCTATTACCATCTTTGGGCTGATAGTGGGTGCAAGAGGGACAATTCCTTCACTCTTTGTGGATTTCTGCAGATTCTTCCATCTAAACAACATTGTAATACAAGAAGTGTTTCTGACAGCTCTGAAAGGTTCCCTCTCTATACTCAGGAATCACTTATATTCCTGATTTGTATATATTTGTCTTCTAGTTTTTTTCTTGTTGTTTCATAAGTTTTCTTGATATAGGCCTAAGTAGTTAGTGTGAGTTTTTCTTAATGTTTATTGTAAATGCTTGTAAACACTTCTTTGTGGTGTAAATTATCTTTTTTCTATTACGCTTTGTCTTAAGACAACCCTTAATTGAGGGAAGCTGAATGTAAATAAATAACATTAAAATATAAAAGCCAAAATCCACTAACTCACTGACAGACTCACTCACTGATCACAGTTTCTCAAAATCCATACAGTAGTCCCCTGTCAAATGTACAAAAAAAGGCTCCCGTGTGCTCCTTGATGATGCAAGTGTAGGAGTGGTCTCAATCTCTTCGTTTGACCTTGGAGAAACATAATTTCGATGGTGCCACTCTTGAAAATGGTGCGTTTGAATGGTGGGGGCAAAAAACAAAATGGCTGCCATCGCAAACAAGTTTTCCTATTTATATCAGTAACCGTTGGGATTACAAAAAAATGTTTGAAACAAGAAATGTAGCTACATAGATTCTGCACAGGAAAGTTTATTACAACTTTTATGTAGGATCAACCGTTTTCTCATAAAAAAGTACTTTTATAGATTTCAAAATTAAAAATGATTATGTCTCAGTATGAGGGTTTTGCAAGCGCATATTTACATGCCTGACATTATTTACACGGCCAATGGATACTTCTAACAATAATTAATATGTTAAACACTAATAAATTTAAAAATAACCCCTTTCCCTTATGTTGTGTCGTAGGAAACTGAAAGATAAAAAGTACCACTATTGGTTTAACCTTTAACGAAAATACTTTGGAAGAAATACAATGTTTGCAGATTTATAGGCCTATAGACAGAGTGGATACACTCCTATAATTACATTTTTAATTATAATCATCGTCACTTTCAATACAAATCTCACTTAGACCTAAATCTTCATCATCATCCAGCTCGCACTCTCCCATATTGTCACAACGGTAGGGATTACCTTCGCAAGTGCACATTTCAGTACACCGGAGTCCATTTGACTGACATGTAGCCTACATGGAGGAGAGAAACGCCTTTTGGAGCATGAGCAGCGACAAAGTTCCAAGATAAGCTCTGGTGCACAAGAGTTGGTACAAGCAAATGGCTCGTATGCACTCCCTACTTTTTTCCATCCAAAATCTGAGGGCGGTGGGTTATTGGGATGCTTATTTAGGTCCTGATTCCATTCAAAACATTGAAGGTGAGCCCTTAGCTTTGCCAGATCCAGTGCAGATCTTGTTGGAGGAACATCTTGGCATTTTTTCTGTGTAAACAACAACCATCGCACAGGACCTAATATGTCGGTCAGTGTTGTTTTGGGGATATAAAGCTGCAAATGAACTCTTCCAAGATAGTCCTGACATCTTCAGTGCGTGAAAGTGTAGTCCCCAATTTAGCCAAGGCTTCTAGCAGCGTATCACTTGCGGAATTAAAAGCTTTCCACAACTTTATTTTACCTTTGCCAGCAAATGATCCTGTTACATCAGCTCCTGAAAGTGAGTGTAATCCAGGGAGTGCAAAGGCTTTCAGAGGTCCAAGTGCTCTGTAAATTTAATCTAACTGAACGCACCTTAGCCGAGGAAAAATGCAAAATCTTTCGAAAGCTGAGGATATCATCTTAGAGCTAAAATCAGGACATCAGTATCAGGGGAGAACACATGAGTAGTTTTAATTCCTTTCTGTGCTAAATAAGAAGCATGTAATATGATCTTTGTGTTGGTCTCCTCCTGCTAAGGTTTGTTCAGCTGGTTCAATTTACAGAGCACTTGGACCTCTGAAAGCCTCTGCACTCCCTGGATTACACTCACTTTCAGGAGCTGATGTAACAGGATCATTTGCTGGCAAAGGTAAAATAAAGTTGTGGAAAGCTTTTAATTCCGCAAGTGATGCGCTGCTAAAAGCCTTGGCTAAATTGGGGACTACACTTTCACGCACTGAAGATGTCAGGACTATCTTGGAAGCGTTCATTGGCAGCTTTATATCCCCAAAACAACACTGACCGACATATTAGGTCCGGTGCGATGGTTGTTGTTTACACAGAAAAAAATGCCAAGATGTTCCTCCAACAAGATCTGCACTGGATCTGGCATGGCTAAGGGCTCACCTTCAATGTTTTGAATGGAATCAGGACCTAAATAAGCATCCCAATAATCCACCGCCCTCAGATTTTGGATGGAAAAAAGTAGGGAGTGCATACGAGTCTGTTGCTTGTACCAACCCTTGTGCACCAGAGCTTATCTTGGAACTTTGTCGCTGCTCACGCTCCAAAAGGCGTTGCTCTCCTCCATGTAGGCTACATGTCAGTCAAATGGACTCCGGTGTACTGAAATGTGCACTTGCGAAGGTAATCCCAACCGTTGTGACAATATGGGAGAGTGGGAGCTGGACGATGATGAAGAGTTAGGTCTAAGTGAGATTTGTATTGAAAGTGACGATGATTATAATTAAAAATGTAATTATAGGAGTGTATCCACTCTGTCTATAGGCCTATAAATCTGCAAACATTGCATTTCTTCCAAAGTATTTTCGTTAAAGGTTAAAACTATAGGGGTACTTTTTATCTTTCAGTTTCCTACGGCACAACATAAGGGAAAGGGGTTATTTTTTAATTTATTAGTGTTTAACATATTAATTATTGTTAGAAGTATCCATTGGCCGTGTAAATAATGTCAGGCATGTAAATATGCGCTTGCAAAACCCTCATACTGAGACATAATCCTTTTTAATTTTGAAAAATATAAAAGTACTTTTTATGAGAAAACGGTTGATCCTACATAAAAGTTGTAATAAACTTTTCTGTGCAAAATCTATATAGCTACATTTCTTGTTTCAAACTTTTTTTTGTAATCCCAACGGTTACTGATATAAATAGGAAAACGTGTTTGCGATGGCAGCCATTTTGTTTTTTGCCCCCACCATTCAAACGCACCATTTTCAAGAGTGGCACCATCGAAATTATGTTTATCCAAGGTCAAACGAAGAGATTGAGACTACTCCCACACTTGCATCATCAAGGAGCACACGGATGTACATTTGACAGGGGACTACAGCCTAGGAACGTGAAACTTGGTACACATATTGCTTATAGGCTCTAGAAGGATTTCAAAATATTTGGCCTCTAAGGGCCAATAATAGGGTTGTAAAGTTATGTAATTCACCAAAAGGAATTCATACTGTATGTACACAATTCCCATGACAACAGGTGGCTTTGCATGACACTATGATTTCATGTAGGCCTAGTAGATATAAAGTGATGAGAAATATTTCTAAACTATCTGTGACTCGAAGTAAATGCAGTATAGATGGTCATGGGTTCTATTCTTAAGAGTTGAACTGTATTCTTCCATTTTAGGGACATTTAAGCGACCCACGCCGCCCGGGCCATGTAGGGCCGCGACCTGTCGGGAGAGGGATCATCTATGGATCACATACCTACTGTTTTGACCAGACAAGGACATGGAGGGCCTCCCCGGATGAGTGATCAGCCCAATGCCGGGGCCACCTCCGAGACAACACAAACACATAGGACGAGACACACTATTCACACACACTCACTCTGAACAAGGCAAGGATGGGATGAGGATGATAATGGCGGCCAGATGATACCCGGGGACCACAAGGGCCTAATGTTCCCCGACATTTGTCTCAAAGGTGAGGAAAAACCCCACCTAGGTAACTTGTCCCGACCAGGATTCGAACCCAGGCCCGCTGCGTGAGAGGAGCGAACGCATCCCCTACACCACAAGTATTTATCATTCTATGACGTAGTCGAATTATCAAAGTTATTCCAAACGAGTCCAAAGTAAATAATGATAAAAAAAAAAGTGTATGACATTGATGGCCAGTGTTCGTTCTTCATTAAAAATATAAATACGTTGGCTGGACGGCTGATGATTTATACAGTGAGTCTCTCTGGACTGGGGCCGGGCCGGGCGAGCAGTGAAACGTGACTGCTGCAGTGAGTCAGATATTGCAACATTCCGCTTGGCCAGCAGTTGGAGTGCATGCTTGTGAAGGTGAAGGTCAAACACGGCCTGTGCTCTCGTGTTATAAAGTTATATAGTGGTCTTTGTCTTAGTTCACATTTATCATTATGCCTCGATCTGTGTTCACAGTACAACATAGGGTATTTATGTACGATAATTATGTGAAAACAGAGTCTTGCATAGAAGTCGTTAGTTTCCTATCTGGATGCCAAAAATGTGTGGATGAAGGAGGAGGACATTTTCAGCATCTCCTGTAATAAGGTAAGTCCCTATTTTCGCTATTTTCATGGTCATGCACGAACAAAGTGAAAGAAGCGAGAGAAGTGCCGTGCAGTTCCTACACCTCGGGGCGCAGGGTGACGACTCGGCGGCCGTATGCACTTTTGCCGCTAGCCCGGCCTCCAGTCGAGAGAGACTCACTGTAGATGTACATCAAACCTACTTTAAATTGTGTTCACTTAATCTAGCCTACATAGAGTATATCAAAATCTAACAATAAAAAAATTATTTGTTTGGAAATTGAAATAGTATAAATTTGCGTTGTTTGAAAACACAATTTCGATTCTGTGCTAGCCAGTTCGTGCGATTTTATTCTGTGCGGATGCTAGCTTATCTGAATTAGGTTTACGTATTTTTCATACGCATGTATTAGTAGTATTGGTCAAAATCTGGTACTCATTCGATTCATCATTCATTTATTATTATGATGATGATGATTATTATTATTATAAGCAATTAAGTAAAGTAACAGTAGGCTGCGTCAATATATATAAAACACACATTACATACAGTAACTTATACAAAAACACATAACTCACATACCAGATAAATCAACATAAAAAAAAAAAAACAAAAAAAAAACTCTTTTTCTTCATACATAGGATTATTGAGAAGCCATGTTCTGAGTCTGTTCTTGAAAACAATATTGGGCAAAGGTATATGGTGGGGTGGCAAACAGTTATAAAGCTTACAGCCCATATACATAAAATTCTGAGCAGTCTTGCGCAGTCTAAACTGAGGTATCTGTAGCAATTGGGCATTTCTGGTTCTGTAAGAGTGTATAACATTTCTTTCATCACACTTATTGAGATTATTTCTAATGTCTAGAATTAACTCGAAAATGTATAGATTAATAACAGTCATCTGTAAGTTCTTAGTAAGTTAGTAGACCTATGCCGTAAGTAGCTGACAGAATATTGATTTGATTTTAAAGTAGGCTACAAAGTTAGGAAGTAATTGCTATTTATATATTCTCTTACATATTATTCCTGGTATAGTCTTAATAAATCCCATTCGAAATTACGAAATTTCGAGTTCGCTCCTCCTTCGTAGTTGCGAATCTACCGATAAACTCGCGATTTTTATTGCGAGTTTTCTTATATTATTATATACCTTATGCTTTCTTGTGCTTGATCGAAACTACCAATTTTAATAAAGACTGTAGAAGGAACATTATTTCTGGAAAACATATCTTCTTTAGCTGAAAAGCAGCAGTTTTTTCCCCAGTTCTTTGGCAAAACATTTGCTTCACTGTCTCAAAATTCTGTTCGCAATTGTAAGGAAAGGGAACAGAGTAGTTTATAGAATTGCAGAGTTATTTCACTCTTCAAGTTTATGATGTGGAGGAGTCAGAAACTGCAAATAACTTCAGCTTCAATTATTGTAATCTACCACTCTGATAAAAGAAGTTCATTTCAGAGAGAAGCTTCCTTTTCTCCTCCTTATATACTTGTGTTACCTGAGACTAAATGGGTTCATTTTTTCCCTTGTTACATGGGGACTACAAGAAAGAGTATACATACAATATCTGAGGAAGACGGATGGGGCGAAATGGCGGATACGATGCTTTTCATATAGAGTAATTGTACTGGGGGAAGAAAGAGGGCGTCGTATAACTTGCTGACTGAATCATGACCCGAGTTCCAAGTGCCCAATTACGTGTCGTGAGGCCTTCTTTTCGCTCGGCGTTTTTTCGTCATTTGCCAAACTGGAGCAGTCATTTTAAAACTAGATGGATGTTCTGTCAGTCATACTATTTGACTGTAGCAAATATGCTTTTTATATATTATACCGGTTAACAAGTTGAATATTCCCTTAGTACCCTGATAATTTATGAATAAATATGATCTTAGTAATGTTGTATTTTTAACAACAAAATAATTTAAAAGTTTTCTATGGAACAAACACACAATTGTTTCTATTACCACAAAGTAATTATATTCTGTTCTACGTGTTTATGAATACAGAGTAGAGAAATTACTCACAGTTACAGTTTCAAACAATCTGCGCTGCCCCACTCACCTGTAGTGCTTACTGGAATATTTAGATATCCTTTTTGAGGCTTCATGTATTAAAACTAGTTGAATTATTACATTTGTTTACTCTAAAATTCCCGGAGCAGCATTCATTCAGTCTACTAGGTCTATTCTTATTCATAACTACTTTGTACAGTGTTAACAACGAACTTCCTCTGTTTTGACTTTCTTCAAATGTTAGAAGTCATGCCCTGGGAGATTATATGCTGTGATAGGAAATAATGAATCCATAGAGCAAAAATCTCCTAATAAAAGTTGCTTGTCCATGTTCTCTCTATACACAAGGTAAAATATTTTGTTGTTATTCATTAACACCCTATACTACTTTTAAAAATATATTTTGTTTAATTGAAATTTTCACGTAAGTTACTGGAAGTAACTTATAAAAAGTAGTTTCAATACTGATTTAATTCCACAAAAAATCTCTTAGATGAGCGCATCCGAAGACTTAAACAATTTAACAGTTTTACAATGTTGGAACCCTATCTTGTCCACCGCTGTGGCTCAAGGGATGCGTTCAATCCTCTCACGCAGCGGGCCCGGGTTCAATTCCTGGTCGGGACAAGTTACCTAGGTGAGGTTTTTTCCGGGGTTTTCCCTCACCTTTGAGATAAATGTCAGGTAACTCTAGGCCCTTGTGGTCCCCGGATATCATCTGGCCGTCATTATCATCTTCATCCTCGCCTTGTTCTGAGTGAGTGTGTGTGTGAATGGTGTGTATCGTCCTATGTGTTCGTGTTGTCTCGGAGGTGGCCCCGGCATTGGGCTGATCACTCATCCGGGGAGGCCCTCCATGTCCTTGTCTGGTCAAAAAAGTATGTATGTGATCCAAAGATAATCCCTCTCCCGACAGGTCGCGGCCCTGTAACTCCCGGGCGGTTTGGGTCGCTTAAATCCTAAAAGGGAGAGGTAAAACTACGAGAAAGAAAGAAAAAAGAAAGGAACCCTATCTTAGAACTTCTCAGCTCCATATTCTGCATATTTATCATCATGTGGAATTAAAACAGTATTGTACAGCTTGAATTAAAAGTAGAACTTCTTGCACAAGACACACGAAGTAATTGCACATTATCGCTAGTGCTATAAAATCTTTGTCACATTGGTACCAACTTTGGTATCAGTCACATGGAAAACACTCATTTAGTTAAAAAAATATTTGCATATGATTATTAAAATGACTGATAAAAATTTACAATTTTAAAATTCACTATGCCTTTTTAAATGTGGAATTCCTCACGGTGATTGTAAAAGTCGTTATATTTGGGGGTGAAATGCGTTTTCTTGTTGGCAGCACCAGTACCAGCTGTCAGCTGTCTGTGCGCTGCAACATCCTGGCTCTATGGTGCGTAATTCATTAAATAATATTCATTATTAGCCTATTTCACAGATGTTAATGGCTGTCTAAAAATAATGTATGGCACACGTGTTAAAGCAATTTTATTCCTACTCGCAGAATAAAATCTCGCTTTTAACCCTTATACTGTAAATAACCATTTAACCTTAATTCCAGTATGTTATGTGAAATGTTGTAGTAGTATGTAAGTGGATATGGCCTGGTAGGGGAAATGTGGTGGGGGTAATGACGTCATAGTGGTGGGGGTGAAGACGTCATCACTTCCCCTCCAATATGGCGGCACTTCCTGTTCCGGAACAAGATGGCGGCTAGCGCCAAATTCAAAATTCAAAAATGCAAGAGTGTGCTAAGTCGAAATTGTATATATTTAATGCAAAAGTGAGCTAAGTCGAAATATTATTTTTAAAATGGTGGGATATTTGAAAATTCAAAATTGTTACCAAGATGGCGACTAGCGCCAAATTCAAAATTATTAAATGCGACAGTGGGTTAAGTCGAAATTGTATACTTAATGCAAGAGTGATCTAAGTCGAAATTTTATTTTTAAATTATCGTGATATTTGAAAATATAAAAATAGTGGAAGCCTCAAAATGGCGGAATCTTCAATATGGCGGGGTAGGGCGGGATATATGAATTTTGTATTTTTCAAATTTGGTGGAAATTCTAGAAAGACACAATATGACGATATGGTTACAAGATGGCGGATTGGGAGGGATATATGAAATATGTATTTTTAAAGTGAGGACGGAAGATGGCGACAAAAACAGGGAACAGGACCAAGTGGAAGGTAAGGATACTACTACCATTGTATTATATAGTTGCGCCTATTTTTTAAATTCTGAATTTTGTGTATGGTAGGCCAACTTCTTTTATGTATGCAGTGCCAAAACTGTTAACCAACTCCATTTACGAATACAGGGCCTACTTTTTAAATTCTGAATTTTCTGAATGGTAGGCCAACTTCTTTTATGAATGCAGTGCCAAAACTGTTAACCTACTCCCTTTACGAATACAGCGCCTACTTTTTAAATTCTGAATTTTGTTTATGGTAGGCCAACTTCTTTTATGTATGCAGCGCCAAAACTGTTAGGCAACTCCCCTTACGAATACAGCGCCTACTTTTTAAATTCTGAATTTTGTGTATGGTAGGCCAACTTCTATTATGTATGCAGCGCCAAAACTGTTAACCAACTCCCTTTACGAATACAGCGCCTACTTTTTAATTTCTGAATTTTGTGTATGGTAGGCCAACTCCTTTTATGGATGCAGTGCCAAAACTGTTAGGCAACTCCCCTTACGAATACAGCGACTACTGTTTAAATTTAGAATTCTATGTTTGGTAGGCCAACTTTTATGGATGCAGCGCCCAAAACTGTTAAGCAACTCCCCTTACGAATACAGCGACTACTTTTTAAATTTAGAATTCTATGTTTGGTAGGCCAACTTTTATGGATGCAGCGCCAAAACTGTTAAGCAACTCCCCTTACGAATACAGCGACTACTTTTTAAATTTAGAATTCTATGTTTGGTAGGCCAGCTCCCATTATGTATGCAGCGCCAAAACTGTTAAGCAACTCCCTTTACGAATACAGGGACTACTTTTTTTTATTTTGAATTCTATGTTTGGTAGGCAAACTCCCAATATGTATGCAGCGCATTAGTCTACGTCCCCGCGCTATTCCTTAACATGTTTATTATCATTCAAATTTCTATAAAACAAAGACATTGCTTACTAAATAGAGGAGCTCCAAATTATTAACATCATAGTTAAATGTAAAACGATAGGTTTTTGTCTGTTTGAGTTATAAAAAATAGGTAAGTTGTAATGCATTGCAATGTTACACTGAGCACAGACGTTATAACATTTTCGTCATGCAGGAAGATCCTGCTTGCTAACTAACCGTTACCAGCAGACCGTTACCACCAGGCTGAATCTGTAACACATTTTCTTGATAACAATCTATATTTTGTTCAATGATTACTTCGGTAGAATTTGAGCAAGCTTTATATGTATGAATCACAACTGGAATAAAATAATTAATAGCAAAACTTTTTTTTCTAGCGAAGCGATTTAATCCAAAATTTGTACATTCACCTGTTACGATGTAAGTACAAAACCTTTTAAATTTCAAGGTTGTAGCTGTTATACTTCACTGAATATTGTTTTAAAAAAAGTGATATATTAGCTCTAAGGAATTACCGTAACTAAGTGTGCACGAATCACAAGTGGTGAAAAATAATTTATATCAGAACTTTTTTATCCAGTTGTCCGATTTCCTTCAAATTTTGAACATTCACCTGTTAGAGTGTAAGAATTAAACCTTTAAAATTTCAAAGATGTAACTGTTATACTTCACTGGATAATGTTTTAAAATGTCTGAAATAAATATCCGCTAGTAATGTTAATTACAAGACCTCTTATGAAACCAGTTCTCAATGTGTAGTACGGATGAATCACAACTGGACTCAAGTAATGTATATGAAAAGTTTATTTCTAACCACGCGAATTATCTCAAAATTTGTACATATATCTGTTACGATGTAAGTACTAAACCTTTAAAATGTCATAGGTGTAGGTGTTATACTTCACTAAATGTTAAAAAAAGTGATATATTAGCTCTAAGGAATTACCGTAACTAAGTGTGCATGAATCACAAGTGGTGAAAAATAATTTATTTCAGAACTTTTTTTTCAGTTGTCCGATTTCCTTCAAATTTTGAACATTCACCTGTTAGAGTGCAAGAATTAAACCTTTAAAATTTCAAAGATGTAACTGTTATACTTCACTGGATAATGTTTTAAAATGTCTGAAATAAATATCAGCTAGTAATGTTAATTACAAGACCTCTTATGAAACCAGTTCTCAATGTATGAACAGGTAGAATAATCTTACGATCTTGCAATGTACACCAAGTGCATCTATATTTGCCTTACATCTGATTTTTGGATAGGAGTGTTTTCATGGGTAAAATAAATCATGGTTTAACTGTACCTTGTTTATTTAATTTTCACAAGAAATATTATTATTATAGTACAATAAGCCGGTACATACAAACCATTAATAGCTAGCCGTCTAAAGGTAATTCCTATTCATCATAGGTATCACGGAACAGTTATATCCGGAATAGTGGTTACAACTCATCATTATGGTGGTCACAACACACGTTTTTTTTTCACAACATCCGGCTTCTCTCATCATTAACAATAAGGATCTTGAAAAACCGTTATAGACGGAACTAATAGAAATAGAAATACACAATCAGTCATATCCTGGAAGCATGATGTAAGTCATAGCAGCAATCAGGGGTCATATCCTCCTAGCAAATATATATATATATATATATATATATATAGGCTACTGTTTGAAAGAAGGTCATCATCTCATTCTGAATTCAATACTGCTACAGGTGCGAACTGCGTGTGCGTGTGAGTGATTAAATTTATAGTGAAAAAAAATATTGGCAGTATCTACAAGCAGGCAGTTCACATAATAGTGTTTTAACACTTATTCTTCATCAAAGGTAAATGTTTTGTTTGTTTTTATAATCAGAGTGCACAATTTACCCTCGCTAATAATAACCTTTTATTTTCTTGTTTCAAAACTAGTGTAATGTGTTTTTAATCCACCCTTGTAGACTTACAACGTTCTGTAACGAACATCGTACGTCACGTAGTGTTGTACAGTGAAATCTACATATTGGAATTATCTTCACTAAATTCTTAAGATTTGGACAGTTATAATCTTGTAACTCGTATACAGGTATACTAGGTAAAATATTTTTTAAAAACTCCTGTTTATTTAAACCTTTAACACAAACATAGGTAGAATTGTTCAAAATGTCTTTCAAAATATTCTCCATTAAACAATATTCCATATAGCCGTTCGTGTAGTTGATTCCATGGTGATAATGTTCCAAGTACTGTCTAGTTTCTTGATGCGGTAAAATTTCCCTTGGGCTTTTAAAAAGGTAATGATATGTTTCTTCAGAGTCTATCTTACATGCTGCAAGCTCCTTCACGAAACATTTTTTGGTTCGGTATTCTGTGAAGAACTGAAAGTCTACTATAACACTGTTCCTATGGAATTAAAAGGAAAAATAATAATATTAGTTCTCACTAACTAATAGCACTCATTCTGCATTAAATATCGATAAATTATAAGCTTTACTGTTCTGAAATGTTCCATGATATACCAAATTTAACTTAACATCCCCCCTGTTTATTGCTGTAACATCATCGATAGAGAAGATCTTTGTATATTTTTTGGGAAGAAACACTATTAAAACTTCACTGTCAGGTATTTGTTGTATTTTCATCATCACGCTTTGCCCGAATCGTGTTTCCTTCATTTCGCACTCTTCTATAAAATACGCGATATCGACGTCTAGTTGATTTAAGGGCACACACCTGTTCTGGATACTCGCATTGTTGAATCTCGCTACTATGTTTTGAGCCATCTGTAATTAAAGCAGAAAAAATACTATGATTAATAATAATAATAATAATAATTTTTGACAGTCTAGAAAGTGTGCATGTTGTAATTGATTTTTTCTTCAGAAACGAAGTTAATTGAAATAGGAAAACGAAATGAGAAGTTAATTATATTTATAATCAAACATGGCCTCACTTACCTCTATATCAGTAGAAGAAGAAGAAGAAGAAGAAGAAGAGTCAATAACGTAGATGCAGAGTTACCATAGGAAATTATTATACCCCGTTTACATTCAGTCCTCCACGGCGGGACATTGGGCAGGGCAGCATGTAAACACCTCACTCGTCATGCTGCTCGTATTGCTGCTCGCGCTACACCGGGTTCCATTCAGAGGCTATTTTTGTGCGCGAGTCAAAGGATAGGCAGCTGGAACATGATCCAATGTTTATATAAGGCTAGTTTTTTTTAAATCCTGATACACGTTTGCTAACTTTATTGTAGGACCATTAATTCAACTGCCGTAAACATTCATGGTTGTATATATGCAGTGGCGGACGCAGGGGGGATAGGGGGATATATCCCCCACGAAATTTGAGAAAAAGGCTATATATGCACAGTTTTATAAACTAATTATGTATGTAATTTAATATTTTTTTTTTAAATATTCTTTCTACCTATTCAAATCCCCCCCCCCGAAAAAAATTCTGCGTCCGCCACTGTATATAGCCTATGTGTGTATATATATTATATATTTATTTTATATATATATAATGAGAGATGTGTCGATTTGACACTAGTTATAAATCAATCCACAGCAGTGAATGTCAATATTAAAATTCCGTTAACCCCAAATTAAACGAATACAGCGTCTATTCTGTTTTGTATGCACAGGATGTATCTTAACTTTGTATTCCTATTGATGCTGGATGTTATCATTTAGCACCCATGTATCAGTCAAAGATTCTGGATATAGTTTTCTCAATGGATATGCGCATTTCGGCATCGTATTATGCCATCTTCAGTCCTAAAAAAATTCGATAAGAAGCAATTGGTAATAATTAGACTATATTCTGACATTATTAAACCATGACATCCCGACCTTAAGAAGATATATACGATTTACTAACCTGGGCAATATAGACCGAATTTAGACATCCACCCACATCGAGTACAAAACTGGTACTGTCGTTAAACTAATATGTTTCGTGGGGGTAGAGTTCATTGTACAATTCATAAAAGTCATTGTGTTCAACTGGGTTTTCGTTTATTATATTGTTTTTCTGTCTGTACATTTATAATTTTTCGAGCGTAACTAATTTCTGGCTTTTCTATGGGTAGAATTTGGTTCCCATTATTAATTAAATGCTGCGGCCGGTCGGTTATGAGATGGGTGGGCGCCAGATATAGATATTCTATATCAAAATGATGATGATGACCCTCCGGTAGCTTCAAGTCGGTTGCGAGCAGGTTTCGTCTCTTCTGAGGGCGGGAATGGTAGGCTTGCAGATCGATGACACTTCTCTTTTATAAATGATAATGAATTTTAAAGTTGAACATAAAGCTTTTATTCGTAATATTAAATCAGATTCCAGATGGCAGAAATACAACTTGTACAATAATTAATACAATGCTCGTTAATTATTACTGTTGAAAACTGATGTAGTGAATAATTTTTAAAGTCCAATTTAATATTCACTCGCACGTTGCTGAGTATGAAAAATCCCGTGGTTGAAAAATTTTCTAAGTGGAATAAATTATATCCCTCAAATGTTTAAGTATGAGAAATTAATGTCCGAAAATATTCTAAGTCAGATATATTTTCTTCCGCGAATGAACGCGGTACTGGGGGAACCAACTGCCCCAAAAGACTTGTGATCGTAGAATGATAGCTCTTACTCTAGCATAAATTTTAACAACTGAAAAATCCATATAAGGACCGCCCTTTTACCCCCATACTATTAACCCCACGTGATACTTATGCTACATATAATTGGAAGCTAACAATTTTACCATCAGCCAATAGTATAAGACTGACTTTCTAAACTGGCATCTGGAAATTCCCCGCGCCCTCTAAAAGAAACCCAAGTGTTTAATTGTTCTCACCTCTGAGAAGGCCTATCGATAATCATCAGCTTGCCATTGTGATAGTGAATATGGATATACACACTTAGTTTCATACAAAAGACAATTATTTTAACATCAATCTTAAAATTACCAGTCCTTTAGCAATATCGATGAAGTTTCTGTCTATACCGTTACCATTGTTAAAGGGTTGATACCTGGCTGACACTCATGTTAGGAATGGGAATTCCAGCTAACTCCTCAGCCGTTCCCTCACATCCATTGCTTACTCAGAAAAGTGTAATTATTTATGAATTCTGTTTGTTCATTCCTATCAACATTAGGTAAATTATTAACAATTGCAATGAAATTTTATCGTAATTCTGCTTATTTTGATACCAAACATGACTATTGGCAATTTGATATTATCTTAATGAATAATAATTATCCTTAATTTAATCGCCTATTGTTTTAATATGAGTATAATTTAGTTAATATTATTTAGTCTTGGTGGGCTACTCAGAACTGTATTATATGCCCTGATATATTGAGGATACAATTACACTAACATATTATGACATTTTATACTCAGTATGTCATATCTCTCCAAAATTTCTGATTGAATTTTATACTCGCGTGGCAACACTCAAGGATAGCTTCATTTTATACTAGCCTAAGATTTCCCCTTAAAATATGTTCCACTTTTTACATGCTAATATTTCTTAAGTTGCATACATAGTTCATTCTTGTCTTCTGTGTTGATGGTATCTTGTTTATAAGCGGCATCCACTTCGCACACTAGTAGTTGGGTTCGACACTCCCAATTTGCACGAGATATTTTTCTTGCTTTGGAGCAATACAATACACTTATATAGCACAGAAATCTGCTTATTTTCTGGCCAGATTATTTTATCAAATACCAGAAAAATACAAAAAAAAATTACACTTAGATAATACACTTGATTCGAATATATTTAAAAAAAAGAATTGACTCGAATAAAAGCTTAATATACAGTGAAAAATCTACCTCATCTGTTCATATTAGCACAAAAAAAAGATAATACAGATAACCACTTATTTACATATATACTTGACACCGGGAATCTACTCCAAAGTGTTCAGAATACATAAGTGAAAATCAAACTTGTCGGCACTTTTTGCCACCATATTCGGCATTCAAGTTACCAAATACACCCACTCCTCCTAAAATAGGCCCTAAGTGGAACATTTAACCTATACATCCTGTAACGCGACTTTCAGACCGGCGAATAAATCTCTGCCTTAGAAACACATTACAGTGATTACACCTCAGTATAAGTTTGATTCCATTTTATTCAGCCCTTATGTATGGCTTTAATGCATCATAGGTTTTATTTGCCTATAGTCCTCCTCTTCATTCTTGCTATAATTAGTATATAGATTTTAGCTATCTTTTACTGCATAATTCACCTTTCAATAACTGCTATCTTGCCTTACAGATCTTTCCCATGAATGACGTCACACACGCGCTACAGATATTTGACCAAATAATTTTCTTGGTTGATTGCCCAAAATAAAATTCTTCTCTGCTTCTAAAAAACATGGTTTTATTTACTGATGATATATTCTTTATTTATTTTAAGAACTTCATTATTAGTTCTGGTACTTAATTTTTCGTAGATTCCCTGCACATGTAATATCACAGTTACAAGCGTGCACTATCACTAGGCCTATATCAAGCCTCGGCTTGACCATTTCTTCAATAATACCAGGATTCGAGTATAAAAGAGCGTTTTCTTATTTAATATAATATGCATTATTTGCTTTCGACCACTATAAAGTATCCTCCTTTTAACATGTTCTCGTAAATGATTCTTTTTCTCAGGCATTTTCGCCCGTTAACTTATGACTTTGTATCATCTGAACTCACGTGTATTTTATTGTTTATAGAAATTCGCACCGGAGCTATTCATCTCCAACATTATTCTTCTTCCTCCTACTTATCTCCACATTTAGGATAGCACACTTGGCATCCTCGACGTAAATTACCATATTAAAATCGCTCTCTGGCATCCTCGACGTATTTAATAAAAATTCGCTGGATTATTCTCCCTCAGCACAATAAAAAATATCGGCATAGCTGCATTGCTAAATACCTACAATAATAGAATAAACTTCTGCATTTTCTTTATGCAACATAGTACACGTACTTTTATAATGTTTCCTTCAATGATTTTCAAGGGATATAAGAACTTAGGCTATTTAGAACACGACATTGAATCCAACGAGAATTATTTTAACATTTAGATGCTTTTTAGTGTAACAACATATAGGTCTTTCAATTCATTTTCGCTCTTTTTCTCTCCTATTGGTATTTTTTTTTAAACTCACATATTTTACTCTGTTTACTTTTTACTTAGGGCATGTTTATTAGTTTACTGACTTCTTTAAAACTTCAATAAATGTCATCGGTGTGTGATTTCATTCGGGGCTTTGTAATAATACAATTTTAGCAATTTAGAGGTTCACGATGCTGGGCTGTCTGATAGCTACTTCTTTCCTCTGCTTCCTGACGCCAATTCCTAGTTTTTCTGCTACTATCTGTTACGTCAGCGGGGTTACTTGGCCTACATGTCTCATTACTCGCTACTTCGTAATTCCTGTTACTTGGAGATATAGACTCACATCTTGCGTAATACGGTTTGGAAGTCTTTCTGTAAAACTAACATTGTTTACTTGGCCGTTAGTCACTTGCCTCCCATTAGAATTCTGATTCCCTCTATTATTGTCGTTTCTGTTACGATAGGAGTTATTATTTGACGGTCCCCTGTTCGTATCTCGGTTTCTGTCAGAGTTATCCCGTTGCCATCGATTCCTATCGGTGTCATTATTTGCACCTCTGTTATATTCATTAGGCCTATAGGCTTGATCTGATCCATTTCCTCTAAACTGTTCTTCCACATTCCCTCTTTGCGCCTTCATTTCAAAACTCGATAGCAACTCCAATGTCCTATTAAATGTTGCGGGATCTGCTACGACGAGTAAATTATATACGTCGGCAGAATAGTGGCACCTGACAAGCTTTATCACATCTTTTTCTGACATGTTAGGGTATAATAATTTAGCTATACTTGCTTTCTTGATGAGATAGTCAGAAAGAGAAATATTTCCCCGGGTCGGAAATTGGCCATTGTATAGATCATTTCGAGCTTGTGCTCTTTCCGATTCGTTCCAGAATCTTGCCAAAAATAATGTCTTAAATTGCTCATAGCTGGAATTCGGGTCAATGGTGAGATCATACCATTCCCGGACCTCCCCTTCTAGAGTATGACTCATTATCAACATCCTATACTGAGGTGGTACTATACGTATTTCGAAAATTTGTCAAGATCTCTCAAAAATTTGTGAGGACTATCGCTCCATTCGTTAAAATGGGGTAAAGTGATGTCCCCGCCTACCAACAGACTTAAACTTATTCTTTCGTCGTATGTTACAGGATTTATAGGGGGTGTAATCATAGTTTCCGACGCCTGTGAGTCAGAATTTTGGATGGGCGACCTACAAACATTTTCCCTTCCATTACACAATCTATCACTGGGAATAGCTGAATAATTATTAGAATTATAACTTGGTACATTCCCTCTTAAAATGCTGGCTCCCTCGACACTTTGATGAATAGGCCTACCGCTATCCAATTCTTTTGATATTATGCTTACTTGTTTAGTAATTAGGCCTACTTTTTCTGAGATTTTGTTTTCCAGTTCTGACATTCTAGTATTTATGTCCTGAGTTAATTTTTCTTTGAACTTCTTAGTGATGTTCCCTTCTTCTAATATTTTATTAGATAACTCGTTTGTAATTTTACCAACACCATCTATCCTAGAGTTAACCTCGGCCATTTTGCCTCCTAGCTCATTTTCACAATTACTAATTTGACTGTCTACTTTCTTTAATGTATTTGTCTCAGATTGTACTACTAAATTCTCAATTGACCTTGCACTATGAACTAACTTCTCGTCAAACTTTTTACTTTGCAGTTCTACCTTATTACCGATATCTTCCATCTTTTTATTAAGTTCAATTTTCAGATTCTCCTGATCTCCTACTATTTCTTGCCTAAAAACTTCCTGACTTTCTCTAAGCTCCCTACATGTTTCCTGGGATTCTCTACGGGTCTCTTGCAATTCTTTTGCTAATTTTTCTTGACCTTCCCTAAATTCCCTACGGCTATCTTGGAGTTCTTTCATGAAATTTTCCTGATTTTCTGCCATCTTTCTAGTTAGATCCTCCATTTTATTAGTTAAATCCTCCTGTATTACTCTACTATTTTCTTGGGATTCTTTACTTAATTTATCATATAATCCCTTACTATTTTCTTGTATTGCGGCTAACAAAACATTAATGATATCCTGAGAGTCACTCTGTCTACTAGGCCTAACACCAACTACCAGACTTTGTTCATATCTCTGCTCTGTTTTATTTAACAATATCATTTACATCCTGACCAATATCTCTTACATCATCGTTAGTATTTTCTGATGTTGCCACGTCACCTAACCCTACTACTGAGTTTTCCATATTATCTCCAACAATGTTAAGACCGTCGGCATTTTGCCCCTCTCCAGTTAAACACCCTAGACTTCAATCTGATGTAGTCACGTTATCTAATCTAATTACCGAGTCTTCCATATCATCCCCAACAATCTTACTACTCTCGGTCATACCCTCCATATTACCTATAAGTTTTCCACTACGTAACCACACATAAGTTATGTTACCCTCTTAATACTACCTTACCTTGTGTAGTTCGACAAGTACATACATATATCACACTACAATAATACAATACACTAACAACATGCTGTATTATAAACAGGTGAATTGATTTTTAGATTTTATGCAAATTCTGAAGATTTTAATAAGTTCCAGATTGATTTTTGAATTTTAAATTACTTTTACTTTCTCGCATATACGTAGTATAGAGAAAGTATTGTGATGGTGACAAAAAATCGAAGTCGAGATAACACCGGGAGAGCATGTTTCATGAAGCCTAGAAACCGAAAAAAGTATTTTTGGAATGACGTCTGTCCGTCTGTCTGTCCGTCTGTCCGTCTGTCCGTCTGTCTGTCTGTCCGTCTGTCCGTCTGTCCGTCTGTGGACAAGCGCAGCGGGTAAACGGTCCATTGTATTTACTTCATTTTTTGAATTAAGCACTTTTTCGAAATTTTGTCGAACCGCCCAGAAATTTAGTTTTATAACTGAAATATTAAGGGGACTTTTCATGAAAACTTTTTAAAAAAATTTGATTTGTGAAAAAATGGCTCTAACGATTTTAATAAAAATTTAAAATTGGAAACTCTTATCTATGACTAATAAAATGGCTATATCCGTATTTCTGCAAAAATGACTTAAGGGGTACTTTGTTCGTATCCATTTTCAATTTTTCTAGATTATATCCATTACAGTAGGCGATTCATGAAAACCTACCACAGTAAAGTTGTAGAAAAATTTAAAATGAACATTTTTTGTTTAACACATTTCTTTGTACAAGTAATAGATATCAAGATAAAAACGAAATAAGGACAGATTAAATGCGAATTTCAGAACATACATGTCAATTAAAATATGAATGACATTTTGTTGCCCCTAGTAACAAGAAAACTATAGGCCTAATGTACTTATTGTTGTGAAATTCAATCAGTTTAGCTCAGTCGCAATGAACACACCAAAACCAATTACATCGAGGTGGTATAGGCAAAAAGGGAAGAGGTCATGAGTTCAAATCAAACCTCTTGGCAGCCCAAATTGACTTGGGTTTTTCATGGTTTCCTCGTTCGCAAAGGCGAACGCCGGGTTTGTAGGACTTGATTATTTTCCATAACTCATCGCCGCTATATCACTGGATATTATAATCGTTTAAACTGAATACCGCATAAGAAGACATCACTAAACAATAGAAACATGACGCGAATGAGTTGTTAATATAGACCAGCGTTTCTCAACCTATGGTCCGCAGACATAATTAATTTAAAAATATCATAAAGCAAGTGGGAAGTAAAGAAGTAGAAATTTTTCACATAAAATGGACACTAGATGTCAAAGTTTTTAAAATCATCGAAAATACAGGTCATATTGCAAGTTTCCTTACTTTTGCAGTTACTGACCACAGTTTCAAACTCCTGATGCACTGACGTCTATGGTTCCCTCTTTCATTCAAAACCTTAAAAAATAAGACTTTGTCGGAATTTTGTTATTAGAGGCGCCATGCAGTTTTCAACAACCTATCTTTGAGAAGGGATTTTCAACATAATACAGAAACCGACTTAATGTATCTGCTAATCTTCGACTAAATTTGACAAATATTGAGCCAAATATCCAGGAAGTCTGCAGGAGGCGACAAGCTCAACCATCTCATTAAAAGTGAGTAATAACATAATTCTAATTATATTATCAAATTGGTAATACATATTAAAGTCTGTTCAAAATATAATTTTACTGTCAATAGTTTCATTCCAATTCAATAACTGTGTTTCCGTCGGATTAAAAAAAAGTATTTCGTTATAACGTCCTATAGTTTAATACTCCAAATATTAAGGATATAGGCCTACATATAGCCTACTTTTAACAATGGGATGTAAAATTAGGGGTTCGTAAAGTTTTTTTATACATTTTAGAGGTCCTCAGGTTCAAAAAGGTTAAGAAACGCTGATATAGACTAATGGTTCGCGCAAAAATACTAAACACGTGATATGACCTACATGCAGTTAAAGCGTGCAATATAACCTAAGTAAGTGTGGCGAAATTCAAATATAAGTCGCCCCTTAAGCTCCCCCATTCGATATTCAGATTTGCACGGACTGTGTGATGTATTTTGTTTCTGAGCGAAGCAGAATGACCAACTGCCCTTGTATATTGTCGCAAGATTCTTGTATCCACCTCTACATATAGCTAAATAATGCATAACACTAAGCACATAGTTAAGTGCGCGAAGCGGAGGCGGCAGCCGTAGCGAAGCGCCCTTGCATTTTCGAATAATGTACGATACACTGTTTGTAGGTTTCGAAAATGTGGCATATTATATCTCCCGCAAGGTTTGTCAGCCTGCCACCTCTCGTCTAGCGGTAACACGTCACACCACCAACGTCCAATCACGAGTTTCTTCATAATACTAGGACAGAAGAATTCGCTAGATCGTGGTATAAAAGAAACTGCATCGGTGAGGGTGGGTTGGGTGGGTCCGACTCATCCCAAGGTGCGACTTATATTTGAATTTTCCCGTAGTAGTAGTACTAATAATATGCAGTTTTACTGCCATTGATTATTATTAGTTATTATTATTATTATTATTATTATTATTATTATTATTATTATTTCACGGTAAAAGCATTGAAACAAAAGATCGACCCGGATGCTTTCCGTTCTAGATACTTAATAAGTAAAATTTAATTGTCTCTTTAATTAAATTTTTTCTGTGCTAGCCTTTAACACGTATATGCGAGAAAGTTTGTGCAACTTACTTTTGCACCATTTATTTGAGTTAATTTACTGTTAATTACAATAATTCAAATGAAAGTTTTTAATTATGAAAATACTCTCTGAATATTAATATTCATATAATGCTCAAGGCATTTATTCTGGAACTCAAAATTACTACTTTATATTTCTTATCTGAAAGTTCTGTTGATGCTGACGTCCGCTGGCTCGTGGGCTGGTGTCCTCTGTTGGCTGGAACTGATGTACCACGTTTCCTTGAAGTCCAACTTAAAGGTAGAAGGTCTCGAAGTTCTGCGATGATGCCTCCATGCCGTAACTGGGTAGGTCGGGTTGACTACTCCTCTTATAGTTCGATGGTCTAGAAGTTCTCGAAGTTCCCTTTTTTGTAGAGCAGTTTCCTCCTTTTCGAGCCCCAACTTTGGGCGTTATGTGCGGCCGGTCGGTTATGAGATGGGTGGGCGCCAGATATAGATATTCTATATCAAAATGATGATGATGACCCTCCGGTAGCTTCAAGTCGGTTGCGAGCAGGTTTCGTCTCTTCTGAGGGCGGGAATGGTAGGCTTGCAGATCGATGACACTTCTCTTTTATAAATGATAATGAATTTTAAAGTTGAACATAAAGCTTTTATTCGTAATATTAAATCAGATTCCAGATGGCAGAAATACAACTTGTACAATAATTAATACAATGCTCGTTAATTATTACTGGTGAGCATTTTAATAGCAACCTGATGTAGTGAATAATTTTTAAAGTCCAATTTAATATTCACTCGCACGTTGCTGAGTATGAAAAATCCCGTGGTTGAAAAATTTTCTAAGTGGAATAAATTATATCCCTCAAATGTTTAAGTATGAGAAATTAATGTCCGAAAATATTCTAAGTCAGATATATTTTCTTCCGCGAACGATCGCGGTACTGGGGGAACCAACTGCCCCAAAAGACTTGTGATCGTAGAATGATAGCTCTTACTCTAGCATAAATTTTAACAACTGAAAAATCCATGTAAGGACCGCCCTTTTACCCCCATACTATTAACCCCACGTGATATTTATGCTACATATAATTGGAAGCTAACAATTTTACCATCAGCCAATAGTATAAGACTGACTTTCTAAACTGGCATCTGGAAATTCCCCGCACCCTCTAAAAGAAACCCAAGTGTTTAATTGTTCTCACCTCTGAGAAGGCCTATCGATAATCATCAGCTTGCCATTGTGATAGTGAATATGGATATACACACTTAGTTTCATACAAAAGACAATTATCTTAACATCAATCTTAAAATTACCAGTCCTTTAGAAATATCGATGAAGTTTCTGTCTATACCGTTACCATTGTTAAAGGGTTGATACCTGGCTGACACTCATGTTAGGAATGGGAATTCCAGCTAACTCCTCAGCCGTTCCTCACATCCATTGCTTACTCAGAAAAGTGTAATTATTTATGAATTCTGTTTGTTCATTCCTATCAACATTAGGTAAATTATTAACAATTGCAATGAAATGTTATCGTAATTCTGCTTATTTTGATACCAAACATGACTATTGGCAATTTGATATTATTTTAATGAATTGTAATTATCCTTAATTTAATCACCTATTGTTTTAATATGAGTATATTTTAGTTAATATTATTTAGTCTTGGTGGGCTACTCAGAACTGTATTAATGCTTTGCATATGCTGGTCGGTTTCTATTGTGTTTGAAGTCTAATATATGTTCTTAGTAGCGCTGTTTGAAAGTCGTACCTGTTTGTCCTATATATGTTTGTCTACAGTCATTACACGTTAACTGGTACACTCCACTATTTTCAAATTTATAATTTTTATTGCTCTCATTGTTGTATAGTAACTGTTTTAAACTATTTTCAGTTTTGCATGTTATCTTTAAATTTTGTTGTTGCAATGATTTTATGGCTTTATGTATTCTACTATCCGTATAATTGAAACTAACGTATTTTTTGGACTTTTTACTATCTTGTTCTGAAGGTTTTAGCGTTGATGTGGGATTATTGACTCTTTGTAGTTTGCTTTTATTCTTTTTGACTAGTTTGTAAATCAGAGATTCTTTGTATCCATTATTTTTTGCTATTTGTAGAATTGTGTTTACTTCTTATTGTAATTACGTTTTTTCATAGGGATGCTGATAAGTCTGCGTATCATGTATCAGGATAAAAAAAAACTCTCTGCGTTTATGATTTGTGGTATAAGGTGGTACATTTTGGGTATAAATCAAAATATTAACCATAAACGGATATGAAATTTACCAACCAGTATATGATATACTTAAATGCGAAATGCTTCCAGTTCTTCCAATAAACAAAAACAAAAACATAGGAGTTCTTAGTGTAACGATGTTTTGTGAAAGAAAAGTGGAAGGGACACAAAGCAACTGCTTTACGGCAGGATTGACTAGTAGATTATACACCAGTGACATTAGTTCCAGTGCTAGGTTAGGTTAAGAACAGTAATATTAGTTTAGTAGCGGCATACTGTATTGCGCGCGTTTCGTTACGTTTCCTAATTTAATCTCTTCTCTGGGAAATTTCATTACTGCGATAACAGTTCCTTTGTGTTTTCCGACAATAGAGCATCATCCAGCGCTTGGATATCGTGAAATACAGTGTGATTTTAGGTTAACCTCCTGTCCATTTCTTAACGATTTTACTTATATTTACTCAGTCGTACATATGTCCCCCAAGTCACAGTACGCCGAAGAATTTCAGCACTAAACAGTGAAGCAAGACATTTGACTGTAAAATATTGCACTTTCTTAACATTTAAAATGATAACCAATACTAGTATAAATATTGCAATGCGGTTTGCTTATGAATGTGAGTGTACTTTATATCTCGGGCACTACCCTACCTCCTGCATTAGTTTGTCCCTCTTTCTTGTTCCTCATCCCCCTTTATTCATTCTCTTCCAATGACCGCGCCTTGATGAGCTTCGTGTTTTCTGTCTCTCTTCTAAAGGTCATATATACAAGTTGACTCGCAGTAACCAGTTATATAAAATACATTAAAGAAATATTACACACACATATAAAATGGCCAGCTTAAGTTAATAACTAACATAAAATAACGGTACTATAATTGATCCAAGATGTATACGGAGCAAAAGTAAACAACAGACTTGACTAACTATGACCTGTCATTTTATCCGTTAATCGCATTAGCCCATACTTCGCGATAGTGCGACAAGCACAGTCAGATGTTTACTTCCATTCCGCACACATCGTACAATTATTTATATCTTATGTAATTGTGAAAACATAAGTTCTGTTCAGTGAGTTGCTTGCTTGCTTTTGTATCTATATCATACATATTTTACAATATATATCTAGCAAACAAGATTTCATTTGTTTTAATCGTTGCCTTGGCAGATTTGTTGATTCTGAAGAAAAACAAGTGACATAAGTTACTAAATACAAAATGTATTTTATAACATAATTATTTAATTCTTTGTACTTTTCATTTACATAATGTGTGAAGAAGTAGGCTACATCATTAAAAAACCCAACACGATTTTGTGGAAAGTTAGGCCTATCACATCACCAAGGACATGAATTTTATACATACAATATTTAAGACCTAAGAGATTAACTGTGAACAATTATGATTTTTAGGTAGATTTCGAAGAAAAATCTACCTATTGCAATGGATACCATGTCATGATTTTCGAAAAATTCTTTCATATCTTTACGTTTCATGCTCCCCTAAGTACGAAACCACCGCCCGTTCAAAAAAAAAAATATGATATTTATGTATATATATACACGTATATATTTTTTTATATATATATATATATATATATATATATATATATATCTCTTTACACGATAGCGGCCGTAATTTTGAAGATATTTGAACCAAATTTTATTATGTTATTTCTAGGCCCAATAGTTCGGACAAGTTCGTTAATGGGCAAAATTGGCCCAAGGGGGTGGTCGGGGGAGGGGGTTGAAATTTTAAAACATTTATATCTCGGCCCCTATGAAGTATAGAGGGAAACTTTGTTTGAATAAATTAGAGTACTCCCTATGGAGTTCCCAGTGACACCAACAATTCGGGGGTTTTGTGGGGTACGAGTGGGGGTGGGGTGAGGGGATGGAAATTCGAAATTTTTGAAACCACGTCTTGTGGGGTATCGTTGAAAAGCTCTTGATGAGTACTCTACAAATCAATAACTAGTTTCTTGATAGCTCTCATATGACGCGATATTTTAATGTTTGAAAATAATAACACTTAAAAGAATTATTATAATATCATAATTTTGTCTTGTTTAGCGGCTTTGCTAATTTTATTCATTGCTGATCTTGCGCACGGCCTCCCAGAATATTATATCCTATTCTTGTTGTCAAAACAAATGATTGTAGGCCCTTCCTCTTTACCGAATTTAGTTCTTATTACTGCGGGTTTGCCATGCCAAGGCTAAAAAAGAAGAGTGCTGCGCAGCGATAATAAATGAAACCAAAAGCATTTTGAAATCTACCTCAGCCTGTAGGCCTGCCTAAAGGGATTTTTTAATTTTTTTTACTGTTGTTTCAAATATCTTGTGATGTACCCTAGGGGTAAAACACAGGTTGCGTAAATAAAACAAAAAATATATATTGTAAGTAAAAGTAATAGCCATTGCCTCTAATAATTTGAATTATAGGAGAAAATTGCGAGCCAAGACCATCAGAACTTACGCCATCAATAAAGAAACGTGCGAGGAAAAGGTTTGTCCAGCGACGGAAAGATCCAGATTGTAAATAGACCGGTATACAAAACATCGGGAATGGAACCTGAGTTCCTTGGCGCTTAGTATAAAAAAGAAGGTTCAATTGACTTTACTGTATGTAATTGACTAAACAGTCTCAAAAACGAACTCTTGTGAACTGTGCTTAGTACTTTCACATTAGGTTGTTTACTTTTGCTCCGTACACATCTTGGATCAAGTATAGGAACTCCTTGATAATTACAGTGCATCTCACAGGAGTATGAACTGTCGTGCAGGTGCATGCAGCTAATTACTTGTGCCAAAATGAAAAGGCCTACATATAATTTTCCTGATTTGGTCCTTTTTGCCAGAATTTTGGACAAGTATAATAGAGATATGTTCGTCTCAGATAGGCCTAAACAGGCGACCATGTGGTTGACGAAGAAGCACGTTTGGATCAGGTAGAAATTTTAGTATTCTTAATCATAGCATGTTTGGATCATGAAGCTGAGAACCTTTTGGGCCAGCTATAAAGGGCGCCCTCAGTCTCATCGTGACTGCTCTCAAATCATTAGGATATAACGAACATAACCAGAATCCAAGGGAGCAATGTTAGGCCTGTTCAAGAGCTGGGTGATGCCTTCAGCATGCCATCCTCACTTGTAAGACGTACTTCAGCCCTCGCGGTGGCTCATGCTTAGCGCGTGGGCCTGGCATGCTAGCGGTCTCGGGCCTGGCGGGTGTGTCATTCGTGGTGGAAGAAGCCGTGACCTTTGGGGGTTTTTCTCGTGGATCCTCCCGTTTCCCCCTCTCATTCCACCAACACTCTCAATTTCATCTTCAAACTCCCCCTCATAATCATGTCGTTTCCTTTCCCGGTTTCCGGTTTACCCTCGCCCCAGCACCTGCTGTGGGCCTCTCCCGTACTCCCCGTGGCTTGTGGTCCTGACGTTGCTGGCTGGTGTGCTGCCAACTTGGGGGCTCTATGAGAGGTTCCGAGGCAGCGGCACACGTGGCATGGTAGAGGTATCTGTTGGATGTAGGGGAGTTCCGTGGGGGCTCGCGGTGGGGTCTGTTGTCGAGGGACCGTTGGACTTGCAAATCATTCCATTCCGGAGGTTGGCACAATGAACCGCAAGGCTGAAGTGCTTAGGGTAGTCCCAACCCGCCTTCCCCCTTCAGGGGCCAAATACATACATACATACAAGACGTAGGCCTACTGCAACTTTTCTTGCTTGGTAGGGTTCTTGCAAATCCACTTTAATTAACAAATCAGTGAAAGATGAGCATAGATTCACTCACAAGGCAAACTGACAAACTGTGTGTTCTCTTGTTGGTTTGTACACTTCGTCCCAAGGGAAACCCCCTTAATAGGGTGATGTCGAGTTATTAGCTTTCAGTAATTTTATTTATGGAGTCAATCTGGAGTTAATCTGGTAGCCCAGTGAATGGAAGTAGAATGGCTATCAATGAGACTGTTACAAGCTTATCCTATTTGAAATTATGTACTGCAACGAAGAGGAAAATACTTAATTGTCGAATATTTGAGGTTGATTGAATAATAATTAATTTGAACCTGTAAGTGACGTTGGATATGTGACGAGGTAGTGTTGCACATTGTTAGCATACATTGATGGCGCGCTCTTTGACTGCAAACGTGTGAGCTCGTACTGAACCACCAATAAATTGTGGATTGAGGTGTGTAGACTAAGCCGGGATATGTGTTTGTGTGATCAAACTAGCATATGAACGAAATTATGCTGATGCAATTAACCTTTTTCACTCAACCGTAAATGATTTCTTCTTTTACTGCCACTCCGGAATGGAAATGGCGCCAGAATTAGTATACTAGGGTTCTATTTGCTATAATCAAATGTCGTAAAAAGTTGGAGTACAATGTTAATATATTAAATTAATTAATTTTACAGTATGTATCTCCTCCCTCACTCATATTGAAATTCTACTTGGAGACCGAAGGTGGAGGTGGAAACCGAAGCACGGAAAATAATTCCTCTTCTAGACCTATTATAATAGAACTGCCGTAATTGTTAACATATGTGTAACACTTGAGCATCAACAATAAATTCTCTATTCTACTTGCCCGGTCTAACATTCGGGACAACCGGTTGGATGCGAGGCTATACACTGAATTAACAAAAACAGTTAACATTAAAAACAAACTTTTTATGTGCCATATAAAGGTGTCATAATGATGATGCTTTTAGAGCTATCAGCCCAACTTTAATAAATTGCATTCGAGATGCCCAATTTCTGACCTATTTTTTAAATGTTGGGAAATGGAAATGGAAAAATGTGAGCAAAAAGTCGTTGCTTATGAATGTATACAATTTTGCTGAAGGATTCAGACACATATTTAGTTATTTTATGTACATGAAGGAGAAATGCTTCAGTCATAACCTTTTTATTTGAAGAAACCACAATAACTCAATATTGTGAAGGAATCTGTAGATGCAGATGTGAAAATTGTCAAGAAACACTTTTTTCCAGAAGGAAACTGAGTCTTCTTCTTAGGGACTATGTATGACAACCTGATGCTTACTAAAGCACTGTATATAATGTACCGGTCGGGGAATTTATTCTTGCTATTTACCATTCCATTTAAATCATTTTTTTTTTGTAGTGCTCCCATTTGGAATAGGCTTGTGTATTTTTATTTTCACTTGTTCCCCGTTAATTTATGAACTTACCTATTAGATAGTGTACATCGTACTTCGTGGATTTTAAATTTGTCTTTAGTTTATAATTCTTTATTGTAACCAATTGATCATACTGTGTCGAATGGAGCAACGACGGAATGATATATGGCAGGGGAAACAGGACCATCCCGAGAAAGCCTTCCCCGACTCCATTTGTCCACCATATATTCCACATGGATCCACCGAGATTCGAGCCCGGGTCCTAGCGGTGGAAGGCGAACGGTCTAACCACTCAGCCATGGGGGACCCTTGCCTTTAGTTTATGGTAGACTATTAAAAATCCTCAAATAATACTTATGTTAAGATATGTATTAGCTTTCGAATGACATTTTCTGGTGACACATTTGTTTTTTGTTGCATAAAGAAGCCAGTCTCATCAGAAAGATACTTGGTTTATATGAAAATTTCCTCAGGAAGTCATTAAAAAATTAATATAAATATCACAGTGTTACTTCATGTTTTACCGTTTGAGGACAACTTTGTCTTTTTCCCCCTCAACTCTTTTGTCTATATATTTCCTACCCTTCAAATGAACAAAATCTGTACTAAAAATTGAGCTAAAAATTCATTTGTACATCATATTAATTGTCATGAATGGGAGAATGTTCTGAACTATGGGGTTTTTTGTTACCCGGAAAAATACATCTGTGGTGGGTGTTTTCGTTGTAGTCATTTTTGCTAATTATTTACAGATTTTAAAAAATATAATTTTTTCCAGTTAGGCTATCTTACGTACTTTACAACGTTTATGCATAAAAATAAATAAATCAGTGAAAGATTTTTCAAGATTGTGTCGTTCGTTTGGAATAAGAGTAGAATCGGGCTCACCCGAGTTTTCCTTCCACTGAATAATAAAAGACCCTTGCACCAAACATAATTTGTCACAACTATAAACAACAAAATAATATTTCATAATAAAATAAAACACCCTTGCACCAAAAATCATATTTCACAATTATAGGAGTGGGAGTGAAAACTCGGGTGAGCCCAATTCTACCTTTTTCCCTGTCGTTTTTGATAATTCTATTATGTTTTGAAAATTTGTATATTTCTATTATTAAAAAAAAATCTTATGTGAAAGTCACATAACTTCCTCTGTCCAAATAAAAGTTAGCACAAGACACAAGACACAATTTTACGCTAATTATGCTATACATACCTTATAGCCCCTTCTTTAAATGTTGCGACTAAAACGCAGGTTATGGACCAACAAAAAAAAAAAAAAAGAAAAAACAAGTGACTTCAAACGTTATTGGACTTTCCGCCTTGAAAATAATTTCCGAAATTGATCGATTATTCCCTTCAGATATTTCTTCAAATACTATAGTATTTGGTTTCTTTACGGTAAGCATGGCCAACAATATACCTTTCTCACTTCACGTACTTATATAGAATAAGAGGCCGTGAAAGAGCACGCATTCAATTGTTCACCACGCAACACAAACTTTCTATAAATAGTGGGTGAACTGTGGGTGGCTTGTAACTACCCTTCAGAGAATTTTTTCGAGAAAAAGTTTCAAATAAAAGTTTTGGCTCTCACTATAAGCTACACAAGTGCAAAATTTAAAGAAAATCGTTAGAGCCTTTTTCGAGAAAATTGCGAAAAACGAAAATTTCTTCATGTAATGTCCCCTTAAAAATAAGAGAAACTTGTCGTCAATCTTGGGCACACATCTTCAGAAGGTACTTGACCCAAATACGAAATTTTGTTTTCACACGATTCTCCGTTTTGGAGCTAGCTTGTTCACAGACAGACAGAATGACAGACACAAACACACAGATATGTTTCCGTATGTATGCTTATAACTCAACTTCGAATTTTGGGGTCGAAAACAATACTTCCTCTACCTATAGTACCTATGGTACGGGCAGACGAAGTAATAATTTTGGGAACACTAAACTAAATTTCAGATATAATCTATCATTATTCGTATACTGTAAGTTTCATTGTATTAATCTAAAACAAGATTAATTACAATTTGTGGCTTTTGTCCTTAAACGTTAATACATACCTCAAAACGATAAATGGTTTTGTCAGTTTGAAATACTACTGTTTTACAGCATGTAAGCCTGACTTTATTTTAATACCGTAATGTATTTTTGGTGAAATAGGGCTCCTTGTATTGGATGATGATGATGATGATGATGATAATATTAATAATAATAATAATAATAATAATAAAATCAGGTAAACTGATGTAACAAAGTGCCAGTATGTTTTTGTTTAATCAGTTATGACTGCAATTATGATATGCAGAATATGTTTTTGTTTAAATTGATTTCCATTTAAGCTCCAGATTTATTCATTAGGCAGGGCTTACCGAAGAAGAAAGGTCTACCATCTCGGCCACCTGGGTCCTTTTAACGGTCTAGTTGGATAAGCGCATGTAAATCAATAGTGTTTTTTGTCAAAGCTACCTGTATTTTAATTTCCAAGGCCTTATAAGATCACAGTAAAACAATAGGCTATGTTGTCAAGATAACTGATTTTCATTTTTTTTATAAATTCTTTCGAATACGTATATTACCATAAAATAGGCACTAAATTGAGCATTACTCCGAAGCAGGTCAACCGATTTTATCCATTATGAATAGACGTATTCCCATGGACATTATAAATGTGCATACCAAGTTTCATAAAAGTCCGGTAAAGCGTATTTGAGTTACCGCGTCTTTAAAATATACACTAAATTGGGTTTTACTCCGGTACCGGTCTACCGATTTGGTCCAATATCAGTAGACGTCTTTCCACGTACATTATAAATGGGTATACAAAATTTCAGGAAAATCCAATAAAGCATATTTGAGTTATCGCGACTTCTTATATATTAACATAAAAACACTAAATTGGGCATTATTCCGGTACTGGCCAACCGATTTGGTCCAATATCAATAAACGTCTTCCCATGGACATTATAAATGCGTATACGAGGTTTCATATATATCCGATAAAGCGTATTTGAGTTATTGCGCCTTTAAAGTAGACACTAAATTGGGTTTTACTCCGGTACCGGTCAACAGATTAGGTTCAAATTCAATAGGGCACTTCTCATGGACGTCATAAATGGGTATACCAAGTTTCATGGAAATCCGATACAATCTATTAAAATAGGCACTAAATTGGGCATTACTCCGGTACCGGTGAACCGATTTGGTTCAATATCAATAGGGTTCTTCCCATTGACATTATAAATGTGTTTTCCAAGTTTCATGAAAATCCGAAAAGCGTATTTGAGTTATGGCGCGTACAGACACACGGACGGACAGACATTTTTCGTCCCCACACACAATCTCATAAAGTACCATACTGGCACTTAATAATGCATTGCTTAAGTTAAATTATAGCAGTGAGCATAATAGGAAAACACAACTTTTGAACTAACAGAGCTGCGGTGTTTAGCTTTGCTGACTGCAAACTTGGGTGCAGGTTCGTTCCCCTGCATCCTATTAGATTTTCCTGCAGTGATGTGCATTAAGCTTCGTGAGGATAAATGAGAGGCTACTTGACAAAAGAGTAGCTACGGTCATGAAAACTATCAATAAAAGCTGTGTGTTGGGGACATACCGACCATAGGCCCGACCTTGCAATCTACCAATGTATTTTAAGGACTGTGATATATGGTGGCAGCGGTCACATTGTTGCAATGCAGGTAGCGCCACGGAATTCGAATTAATAGCTAATCGGATATTAAATATCGACCTGATTTTTGTAGAATCTTAAGTTTTGTCAAAATCATGATATAATCACCTGGTTTTCTCCAGTGAGTGGTTAATATCTGGAAATACTGGAGCAAGAAATATAATTCAGTTGGGATTTTATGTGTTCGCTATTGTTGGAAAGCCATTGATGTTATTGTGTGGATACATTTCAACACACCGAAGTCATAGAATTCCTGACGTTCTCTAAATTGTTTGGACCCAATGGGTGAAATAAATGAATGTGATTTAATGCTTTAGTGTCTCCATAAATAACTGCCGCTCAGATATGAATAGCCAAGCCATCATTTTCGTCGTTTCTTTACAGACTTTACCCTTTGTGGATCAAAGACACTCTAAATATTCTTGCATACGTGCTCCTTAAATGCTTGAATAAAAATATTACTTACGTCGAAACAATATTAATCCCTTAGAACAAATGTTGTCAAGGTACAACTTGATCGATACATCGAATATTTCCATGCGCAGACGCATCATACCAAGACCTACATTGCGTGGCTTGTAGAAGGTTTGCATGAAAGTTAGTTGCTGATAAATTATCTGAAGTCATTATTAAAAAATGAAAGGGGAGAAAAAGCAGGAAAGATTCGCAAATATTACATTTCTGCAATATTTTATAGATAAACTGAAGGTTTGATATAGGATTAATGACGCACCTGTGCGTGACTGCAGCGTGATTTGTCTGTCATATAGTGCTCTCGATTATACTGTTCATTCTCACATTGCTATCAGCTGATTGGGAGACCCTCGTGTAATAAGACGTGAACCGTGATAAGTGGAGAAATAAAGAGGAAATCCGCTACAGAAAGACAATGTGAATAGAAACTTCATCTGAAGAAGCAAGGACGTTATAAGGAAAGGCTAGAAAAAGACAAGAAGCTAATAGGAAACAAAGATCTAGAACAATAAATATGTAAGATGGAAGAGAAATGCTTAAAACAGTAAACAAGTTCAGCGATAAAGAGGCAAATTGAACATAGGTCACATTCACATGCTAGGTACAACATTTTAATGTCGCCTGTATTATGACAAGTGCAAAAAACGATTGAGGAAGCACTGCCCACTTCACCAAGGAAAAGAAAAGAAAACTTAATAGCGAAGTTAGCAGACAAAGAGGACTTAAAGACAAGTAAGTCAGCGAAATGTTTACCCAGAAAACAGAAACCGGACGATGTTCAAGCAACGGTTCCCAACTGCTATGAGGGCAACAGTATCTCATATGAAGAATACTTTAGGACAAAAATTCCACTGGCACCGGGATTCAAACTAGTGACCTTCGGCTTTCCGTGTCGATGCTTTCAAAACTGAGCCAGTCATAGTTCGATTCACGACGTCAAATGGAATCTCTGTCCTATGATTCCCTTAATCCCTTAATCGTCGTTCTGACCGATAGGTATTTACGTCATATACAGTATGGCGAAGCACACTAATCTAGTGACCGGGCTCCCACTGTTATTGTAAAGTATCATTGTATGTGTATACATCCATGAAACAACAGAATATTGTTTCTGGTTAATATTACATGAGGTTATTTTAAGAGAAAAATTTCTTGACACCGGGATTCGAACCCGTGACATTCACCCTTCCGTGCTGATGTTCTTCCAACTGAGCCAGCCTGAGTTCGATTCACGGCGCCAGATGGAATCTCTCTCCTATGGTTACCTTTAACGGCTGACCTCACTGAAGAACAATACAGTATTGTGACGCACTCTAATTAGTGAAGACTTAATTGTGTCCGGGTTCCCACTGTTATTGTACAGTAAAATTGAAGATAAAGTAGGCTTATGTATTCATTAAATCACAGAATATTGTTTCTGTTGAATATTATTTGAGAATATTTTATAACAAACATTCCCCTGACACCGGGGTTCGAACCCAGAAGTTATCACATTTAACAGTATAAGTGCCATCATAAACTCTATTCACAAATTCTCAGTTATTCAGAGGCGACGACGTGTTTCTGAAAGTCTGTGTGAACAGAGAGTAAAATTCCTCTTTTATTTAAGATCAGAATAGAGACAGTGCATTATACTTCAAGAAACTTTTGTTGGGAACTTCAGAATATGGAAGTGTGTTCTTTGCATGTAGTTTTTTGATAAAATAATCTATAATCTTAACTTGTTTTCGCTCTGTGTTTATCAAAGCTCTTCGGTTGAGGTCTAGTTGATTTCTTTGCATAATCCTGTGCTTTGTGTCTTGCTTATCGATCCTTAACTGTATGATGACGTGTAAGTTAAGGGGAGGCCTGTTGTCTAACACAGTACTATTTCTGAAGCATGTATTCAAATTCCGTCGTAATTTCTACAATCCTACTAAAAAGATATGAAATTTTCCAAGAAGCCTTGTAAGATTTAAATGTACAATTCTATTTGGAATGATGCCAACAACATGTGAAAGCAATTCCTTCTTGGTTTGATAGTTTACAACTTAATGTTGTGTACATTGTATTGCTATTTGAAATCAAAACTCCTCTCAGGACTTTTTGTACCATAATCTTCATTTACTGTAGGTAGATGAGGTTTTGTGTTCGAATTTGCAATTTGATAAAAAAAACTTTCGCTGTGAGTAGACTACGTGTTTTGAAGTCCCCAAGCCAAGTGTAGATTTGTTATAAATTCAATGTTGTAGACATGCCTGGACAAAATGAGAAATTACAGTGTTAGAAGTGCGACTTTTTTTATTCGCTTTTTTAAATGTGTATGACAAAAATGTTAATTTTGTCGAGCACCAACTTTACTACCTTATATTAGATTCTCATGTAACTTCTGCCGTAATGGAGATTACCTAGACAAATCATAAAATAGCCTATATACTGGATAATTAAACTACCCCGTAAGTAATCTTTACAGAAAATTGTCTGTAGCCGTTTTCTTAGTCGTGGAAAGAAGTTTCGAAACTGAGTTTTTATTAAATGTTCAAGCCAATTTTTTCCAAAAATCAAAAGTTTAAAAAAGTTTTTAGGAAAAGCTTTCTTAATATTTCTGTTATAGAAACAAAATTCTTTGAGTGCCGATTGAAGTCAAAGAAAGCCTATATATACAGTGGACCCTGACCAACTACGGGATTACAAAGACAAACAGTCGACTTTCCAGAACTTCTTTTCGGCTCGTAGGCATGTGAAACATGTTTACCCGTTGTCTCGATTTTGATTTTCTGTCACGTTCGCAATACTTTTTCTTTGATCTCGAATTCGGGAGGTCCCGGGTTGAAACCTCGAGGCCGCCTAATTTAACTTTTTTTTTTAAATTTTTTAAATGGTTTCCCCTGTCGTAAAGTTAAATGCCTAATTTAATATTTGCTTACCAAGAAGACGCATCGCCACTATTTTATGCTTTATCATATTCATTAACATTCAATATCATTTGACATCAATAGAGGCCATAAACACAAGAACAATAGAAAACAGTTGCACATCAATAGCCTGCTGATATAGCACGGAACCTGAATTGATAGGGCTTGGATGCTAAAAAAGTATAAATAAAGCTAAAATTTAAAAAAGAAAGAATTATGTATAGGCTACATGCGAGAAAGTAAAATGAAAGCGAAGCAAGTAAAAACAAGTAAAATACTTTAATTTTAATCATAAAACTGACTGGCATATTTTCCCATTTGGGGAATCACAAAAGATCTACTGTAGGGGTAGTTCCCATGAGAACAGGTTGCAGAATAACATATGCGCATCACTTGTGCCTCGTAGCTGTTCCATCAATATTCCATTTGGCTCGGAATTTCAGGCTGTTTGTATTCTAGGTCGATGTTTGTGCGCTTTGTGTTGCCCACTTAGCTTCTCTTTTCTATGGATGTATGTTGGTATACATTCATATGTGATTTGCGGAGGTAAAAACATGCATTGTTATTGATTTCTTCTGTAATACATCACAGCTCGCTATAGAACGATATTCCGAGAGTTGCCAGTATTGGTCTGTGTTGAAAGGATTTCATAATCCCAATCAAACCAATGGCTTTATTTGCTGAACATAGGACACAAATTGATGATCAGAATGACTGGAATATGTTTTGTCCTAGGTAACTATAGACTGGTTTACTGCAAGATGTGAACATTATAATCTATCCTTTATATAAGCGTCTGACCTGTCTCTTTTCAGCAGTACATTCACATTGACATTTTTTTTTCAAATTAATCGTTATTTATACATGCTTGAACTGCAAAGGTCATATAGCATTGAGTGTACCAATAGGAGTGTAACTGATAATGTTCATCTGTTGCTGTTTCGCCAATGGCTCCTTTAACTGATTGTTTTAACTGATTTAGAATATTGAGGCGTTGAGAGTGAGTGAATTGTAAATATATAATCCACGATAAAACCGAAATCAAATTAGCCATCCACGAGGTTTGAATCCAGGACCTCCTGAAGGCGAGCCCCCACGCTAGCGGCTAAGATTTACAGCTTATGTTTCTCACGCCAAAATTCATGGAAATTCACATTTAAATTTCTATACCTAAAGGAAGTTGTCGTGAGATTAATAATAATTTGTAAAGCAGAAATGATAGTTTATAAGGGGCATTGAATGTAATTTAGTACTAATAGGCTAATACCTTCAATAATAGTCAGGATAATAATAATAAAGTAATAACAATAGTAATAACAATAATAATAGTGTAATGTGACTATATTTCGCGTAATATTGATTCATCTAAAAACCATACATGACAAATATTGCTTCAAATAATATTTCGGACAAGTATTATTCCATGCCAAATTTCGATATATTTATTCTAAAAATGTGTTATTTTTGTTGAGTTTTCAGTTGCTATGGGCTACCATAAAATTACCATTACCATAAATACCATATTTAGTTGTATTTTTTTCTGTTTTCAACATACTTTTCTCTCATATAATACAAAGCCATTTCTCTTATATGAAATGTTCAAGTCACTCTCTACCCTTCATACTCTTGTTACATTGGGGGAGTGCGCATTCAGTTTTCTAAGTCTTGAGTTGAAGCAGCATTTAAGCCAGTGTATGAATGAGATAAATAGCTTATAACTAGACTACCTTTTAGAGAAGTCAAATAAACGTTTTAGCTCTTGTTTGCAGTTTGTGTAGACCTACAGTACTTTAACAAAATTGTTAGCGCCCTTTTCAAGAAAGTCGAGAAAAAAAAATTCTTCATGTAAAGTTGTAGCATAATGATTATGGTTGTAGTAAAGTAAGGGAAAGTTATTGCCATGCTTATGCCACGTCATCGGAACATACTTAATCCAAATATAAAAGTTATTTTTATATGTATTTTTTTTTTTTGTGTTCGAGCTACCTATACACCCATTCTCACAGATAGGCCTATGTTTACAATTCTTTTTTAATTCAGGGGATTGCACAACTTGTAGAAAACTCGACGTTTTACCAGATCGGACGTACGTACTGCTTTTCCTACCTATTGTATCTAAGGTACAGGTAGAGGAAGTAATAAGTCCGCTGGGAAAAATGAAATCATCTTAAGATTTTTCCCCCAGAGTCTTGCAATATATCTTCTTCAGAGTTCCCTCCTTTGTTAGTATGGTAAACTGAGTAATAGAATAAGGCTTTATGGAGACAGCTTGTTTGTTGTGTGGGGGTGAAATGCTATAAACACGAAATTCCCATTAGTCGTGTTGGAAACTGAATCTTTGAGTGTAGATGCCACATTTATGTAAAGCACTAGCACTAGATTGTAGTGCACACGGGTTGTGTTCTGTCTGTGCAATTGATTTAGCTCCCATTTAGCTTCGATGATTCGATACGATGATTATGCACAATGAGTAACCAATCGGGACCTGGAGGCACTCGTGTATTTGTGATAACCCAGAGGCTACGTGTACAGTAATAATGCATCCACACACAATGGAGCCTATGTAGATCAAATCTAAAAGAATGTGTTCACCGCCTGTTTTGATTTTTTTTATATTTGTTTACAACATAAATATGGCATTTTTATGCTTCTGACAAGTTCACAATTTAACCCTGAGGCATAGTTGGGAATACAGATATTGCGATAGTTCTTAAATAAATATTGGGTTTTGTGGAATGTAGAAAGATTTGGGGATAACTGTGGGATGGTATATAAATGTGCTTGGATTGCGTATTGTGAAGGCTATTATTCGAAGTTTTTGAAATAAACTATTTCAGCATTCCTATTAAATTGTTCTTTTTTTATAAGGATTCATGTATATGATGTATTTATGGAATTTGTTTGAAGTAGGCTACTATTTTTGTCACCACTTTCTAAAATGATCAGTCTATAGTATTTTTTTTCATATGAGAAGCCTTTTCCTTCACCGCCAATCACGTGTACGGGCTAAAGAACTGCCGCTTGCAGTAAGAGTCTTCCCTCCGTCTCGCCGTCTCTGATTGGACCGCGTATCTAATCAAAACACTGTAGTAACATAATTTGATTACCCAATTGTAACGTAGCCTATATTAAGGACAGGTGTTAAGTGGTGCCTAGCGTTCTTGATTATTTTCAAGACACACACGACTTTTGCTATATAGTTCAGATCAGTCTTTGATTTATTTTTAATAGATTGACCTATCACTGTTGGATTGTTTTGAACATTTCGAAACGCTCTAACAATAGGAAAACACAAATTGACGATCGCTCACACTGCGGCTGGCTTCCTAATGAATGAAGTGATTGCGCATGCTCAAAATTGCGACTGCAACGCTCCAGCAGCAGAATATTTAAACGGCACTTGCTTGAAGAACACGCCTCGTAATTAACATTACCTAATCGCAGTAGTGAGTGTCCAAGTTAAAGTAGTTTACCTTAGTTCACAAGTTATTTCATCACAAAATGGACAACATTCAACTAAGTTTCACGAATACTTAAGCATTGGACAAATTGACCACAACGTTGCAGACTACATTGTTTTGATTTTGTAGGAAGTTCACCAACAATAGGCCTACATTTCAGTAAACATAGTTAAATTTTTTCCCCACCAAGCTGTATATAATCAAAGTTCTCCCTCTCTTTCATATCCTTGATTCATTTTCTCAAGCAGTAATTACCACGCTGCTTTTGTCAAGAATCAATTCGAAGAATCCGTCCAGAACCACCCCTATCTATTACTTAATGAAAATCCAAAATAGTCTCAATCAAAATGAAAACAAAAACCAGCCACATCTTTCTACATTACAGTCACATGATATCAGTTATAAAAAAATAAAAATGTTGTATTAAGTAAATCGGAGAAGAAAATCAAATAGGAGTCAAAAGTATTTGAGTGATAAAAATAAAATTTTAATTAGCTTTTTTTCCCCAAAATATTTATTCAAACGGAATAGCAGGTAAATAGCCTACTTCAAACCGGAGCGAAAAAATATTTCCATTAATACCTCAGTTCATAGCCTACGTATTGACACATTTGAAGATAGTAGACTAAATAATACGAGTACAAATGGTGAAATGCTCATTGCAATCGCAGTCTCATTACACCCGGATGTGCCTTTAAACTCCTGCATTACATACATCAGTACTATTGTTAGAAGAATCTAAGCCTTCTTTAAGACCTTTTCCATGAAAGCATGGAATATTTTGCAGTCAGTTTTAAAAGTAATACTGTATAACGCGGTAATTTTTTAATACATACCTCATAAAAGTTGTTATTTCGAAGGGTATAAAGGTATTTGTTTAGGAAATGAGTAGGTACCTGAATTGTCATTATCGCATACAGCCAGTTTCCTAAGGAATTTCATCGAATTCCGGTGGTTAGCGAAATTAATAGTACTACACTCAGGTTATCTTTCATTGCTGTGTATAAAATATTGGAACTTCGGAGATTTCTTCCTTCTGATTCTCAGTAAGCTTTCTCGCTTTCTCTATCTCTCTCTCTCTCTCTCTCTCTCTCTCTCTCTCTCTCTCTTCCGGCTCCCGCTCTTACTCTTTTCCCGTTTGTAATTCGCATCTCCACCTATACATCGGTAAGATAATGATTTTCGTGAGGGAAGAAAGATTGGAAGAGCAAATGTAGACGTACCCCTGATATCGGAACGGAAGAATCTACTTTAGAGGACGGGTCAATAAACAATTACAACCCTTTCTCCAGAATAGTTTCACCGTATTTAACTTGACTTCTGGAAGTCTTGCCAACTTCGAGAATGGATATATCCACTAAAGTTCACTACTTTAGCGAAATATCTTCCACTGAGAGTGAATATATCCTATGTACAGGTAGAATAACTCTCTTCACTTCATTTCTGTCCACCTTTGTTAATATACCCTAAATCCGTTAAAGGTTTTATGTTATTCCTCGTCTAAGAGATTTACTAAATAAATAGGCCTATATTAGTGGTGGTATTCCGGAACCAAAATATCGATATTGATATCGATATTAATGTCGGTTACTAATATCGAAAATAATATAATATCGGTAAGAAAATATCGATATTCGATAATATCGGTAAGAAAATATCGATATTCGATAATATCGGAAGATTTAATACGATAAAATCTGAAGGTTTACTAGAGCAATCAGAAACTGTTAACACATAGTTCACGCATGCGCACATTGACACTTCCGCTGCGCGACATATGGAAACTGACATTGTGCGCTTGCATGAACTATGTGTTCATGGTTTCAGAGTGCTGTAGGAGCAAACTTGTCATTTAATGTAAATTTGTACCCTATGACGAATTAGGATTGGTTTGGTATCACTAATCATATTGTTGCTACTTTTGACGAGCAAGTGTAACTGAGACGCCCTTATGGGAGCAAAACACATGTGAACGACCAGAAATGCTGAAAATAAGTGTACTTAAACGTTGATAACCGTCGGTTCAATATGTTATACTTATGTTTTTATTTGATTAATTTTGAACTTGATATTGCCTAAAACGTCGTTTTTCCAATCTTTATAAATAAATATGTTGTAGGCTTAATAGTATATATAGGCTATATTTTTTTTGTTAAGTCCCTTTCTCACCCTCCTTATTGAAAAATCGATGTTATCGAAGAGCAGTATCGATAACACGATATTATTTGTACTGAAATATCGGTGTAAAATGTGGATATCGTAAACAAAATATCGATATTCGATAGTA
Organism: Ectobius pallidus; assembly: GCA_964059195.1. Lineage (NCBI taxonomy): Eukaryota > Metazoa > Arthropoda > Insecta > Blattodea > Ectobiidae > Ectobius > Ectobius pallidus. Next base: position 19,806,257 of record CAXKWD010000010.1, read on the forward strand.
TCGATATTGATATCCCATCTCTAGCATATGATGCGTTTCAATAACAAGTTTCAAACATTGTAATTTGCACAAAAAAGAAGTAATGATCAGTTCAAAAGTTTTTGTGTTGTGCAGTTTTATGTCGGAGTTTAGTACAATTTATCATTTTGGGTTATAGTTAATTATTCAGTCTATGGGTCCAACTATTGTAATCACCTTCACTAGTCAGCAGTGGAATCAACAGCCTCCAGGGTCCGTATAGCCACAAACCCCTTGACTTTCTAGAAAAGGTTCAGAGATTGCCACGAAAATATAAATAATTTTTTAGGTTTTTAAATATTAGAAAGGAAAAGACTAACATTTAGGTACAAATAACGTTTCGAGAGAATATTTCAAAATGCATTTAACAACAAAAGTCTTTCAGGAACTAATCAGTATGCTCTTAGTTCTCCAGAGAATTGCTGTTAATTTTTACTTCCTCTGCCCGTACCATAGGTACTATAGGTAGAGGAAGTATTGTTTTCGACCCTATAATTCGAAGTTGAGTTTTTAGCATATATACACGTTTCAAGGCCCCCCTGAATCCAAAAATACTATTTTTGGAAACATGTCTGTGTGTGTGTCTGTGTGTCTGTGTGTCTGTCTGTGTGGAAGTTTGTGAACAGGCTAGCTCCGAAACGGAGAATCGTATGAAAACAAAATTTCATATTTGGGTCAGGTACCTTCTGAAGATGTGATTCGAAGATTGGCGACAAATTTCCCTTATTTTTAAGGGGACTTTACATGAAGAAATTTTCGTTTTTCGCGATTTTCTCGAAAACGGCTCTAACGATTTTCTTTAAATTGTGCGCATGTATTGCTTGTACCAAGAGCTAAAACTTTTATTTGAAACATTTTTTCGGACAAATTCTCTGAAGGGTAGTTATAAGCAAACCACTGTGAATACGTGCTTTTTGCAATACGGCTTCTTGTAAATCGTACGAAAACAAAATTTTGTATTTGGGTTAGGTACCTTCTGAGGCTGTGAAGATTGGCGACACCTTCTCTTATATTTAAGGGGACTTTACATGAAGAATATTTTGTTTTTTGCTATTTTCTCATAAACAGCTCAAACAATTTCCTTTAAATTTTGTACTTGGATTGCTTATACCATTTCAAAAACATTCTCTGAAGGGTGGTTGTAACCTACCAACTTGCCTGGTGAACAATTCAATACGCGGACATTTAAGGCATTTTATTCTATATAAGCACGTGAAGTGAGAAAAATGTATTGTTGTCCCTGCTTACAGTAAAGAAATATCTGAGGGCAATATTTGATAAATTTCGGAAATTATTCTTAACAGCGGAAAGTTCAATAAGCGTTTGCAGTCACTTGTTTTTCCCCATAGCCTGCGTTTTTAGTCGCAACATTCAAAGAAGGGGCTATAAGATATTTATAGCATAATTAGCGTAAATGCTGCAAACTTTTATTTGGGCAGAGGAAGTTATGTGACTTTCACATCAGATTTTTTTTAACTACGTAGACTGGAAGAAGTATTTTTATCCTGCCGCGAAATTCTATTCCTATGCTTGCTTCCACCAGAAAAAGTATTTGGAAATCCTTGAGAGCATAAGCACTAAGCACTATTTTAAGAACAAAATATATCTTTTCTTCTTCTTCTTCTTCTTCTTCTTCTTCTTATTCTGTTCATTGAAATATAGGATTAACTAGAACAATTTCTGAATGGGAGAAAAATGAGGCCTTTTGTGCCACTTGTCATGTCTGGTCTTGCAGGATAGAAAAAAAAAATGTGCATGCACGCAGAGAGTCCATGCAGGTAATGGGATTTCCTCTATATATTATATCCTTAATTTTATATGTGAACATTGCGAACAACCATGCTTGTTCCATGCAGAGCCAGACGCAACTAGTCGCACAGTCAGGACGCGCATTTTGGACAGACTTACAATGATAGTAGTAATTCCAGTTAGTCCATTTCAGTGGTACTGCTGAGAGATAAGCCCAATATGGCGTCACCTCGATTATTTCAAAGGTGCACTAGCGCTGAAACCAGTTCCAGAACATATTATGAGTTGCAGGAATGAATCACCAGTTCATATCTCACCTCTGCTAAAGCATGAATTCAAAATTTTAACTAGGAAGTCAGGCTAAGAATTGTATTTTTGAAGATGTTAAGTGTAAAGGTTGCTTATGTTAGAGAAAGCCCCGAGTATTTTGCGAATTTCTTTTGTAATAGGCTATACATAAAAATCCTTCCATCGCAGAAATGCTAATGACTTTGAAATTATATATTAGACTCACAAATAAAGCAACAAAATTGTTAATTAATGTTGCAGTAACATACAATCTACAGCAAATAAACACTTTAGTAGAATTGAATGCTGAAACAAATTTTAATTAAATACGACTTTTAACTACTTTGTAACAAGAAAACTTCAAGAATATTTTCTTTCTCTCTAAGTTAGTTCTCCTGCAGAAAACAGGTGTGCAAGAATTCATAAAGCAATTCTAATATTTTAAAGTATCACGTTCTTCCCTGCAATGTATAATCGGTTTCATTCTTAGTACATTAAGAAGGATAGAAGATTAATGCTCTTTAAAAAACTTTCTTCTTCGAGCTGGAAACTTTAAAACCCACGATGTCAGTTAAACATGCAAAAATATATATATTTTTTTTTCATATATGAAAGCTTAGCATGAATATAATAAAACTCTCCTTGCTTTTATTGTATTTATAGGCGTGTCCAACGTTTTTTGATAAAAGGCCACTGCCGTTAACGAGGATTGTCTCACGGACCATTTGATATTTCTAATAAGTATTAAATAGTATCTGTATAGGAAAATATGCATGTTATACCTATGGTTAATAGTTTAATTAAAATGTAAGAATTAACATTTAAATAAATAAGTAACTTTCTCAATGGGAACTTCGCATTGCTTCTTATGAGCAAGGCATCTGATGTTTGGTCGAATTGATGTTTCAGCAACTTGAAGCTTTCTCTCTATAATAGAAGTATAGATGGCTGTTGGTGAACCGCGTTCTCGATGCACACTTTATCCTAGGGAGCAATTCTAATTGGCCTAAAGGGACATTGTTCAACTTAATCCTTAGGTCTGGTGGACATTGAAAATCGACGCACTCGATTTGCAATTTAAAAATCATCTCGGAGACCTGGTATATGCTAAAGGAGAAAGGGGAAGGAAAAAAATAGAAACTTTCGACATTCGCCTTGAAGTCTTGAAATCTACCGTTTATTGTTTCTTATGATGAGTTTATAAATGATCAGTTGTGTGAACAGCTTTTCCCATTTAATTGTATAGGCAGCCCTAGTTACGGGAATTTTTTGTATTAAAAATGAAATTATTATGATAACTGTTGTTTTGATTTCTAGGCCTGTAGTGTGAAGAATTTATTTAGGTTACACAAGTCGACAAGGAGATCGATTACTTGATGATACTAAGGATTATTAACTTTAGCATGATCAGTCGCCATAATTGCAGCAGAGATCTCGCTGCCTTGTTTATATTCTGCTGCTTCATGACGTCATTGATGTCCAGCTGCCCAGTGAGAATCGGAATCCGTTGTAACTCACTCAATATAAAACTTTGGTATGCCAGTTTTATTTCTTTTTATCATGAGTAAAATATCCGATTAAAAATGTTAAAGGAGTAAAGTAATCGCCCTTTTCTGAATGTTGTAATTACAAAGACAATCCGGCAATCAGAGAGTACAAACAAGTCAGATGTAAATCCACTGGTAATCTCTCGTGCAAGGCTGCCAGTTTTAAAGCTCTTGTTAGAGAGCTATGCTATTCTAAAATCGATGTAGTGGCGGTCTGGGAAATCCAGAGAATTGCAGATCAATATTGTTGCAGTGGTTAAGAATCTAGATTTGCCCTTTAATGCCTGCAGCTGTAGAATCCACCGCACTTCCCATCTTGTAAAAGCTTCGATACCTTTAGCCATTGTTTATGATCATTGATCAAGTACTACAGTTTTTTAAAGGTTTCTGTTATCTGAAGTTTAATCCGCCGGAGCGTGGGCTGTAAATTTATTAATACGAGGTCCCACTCATCTCTCTATCGTATTGTACTGAAATTTTGTTTTGTTCTTACACCTTCATTGTTCAACTTGTTAATTACCTTTTTTTTGTTCGCAGGTTCAAATGGAGGAGAAAATACCTGATGCCCGATCCAGATTGAGGTAAGTTAGAGGAGTTCTTATTAATACTGTTTCATTTTAATGAGGTTTTCCAAACGAAAAAGAGGGCAATAGGGTGTGAAAATGAGGACAGTGGGGAGAAAATGAGGTTAAGCGTAATGAAAGCCATGAAGAATGGTTGGAACACAGATATGGAGTTTAAAAAGAACAAAGAATATTAATGACTAGTAATTCTTGCTAGCTAAAATTTAGCTAGATTCTTGATGTTGGTATGATTATTTTGAAAACGATTTTTGCACGACTTAACTAATTAGTGGTACTTACGAATGTTGTTGCCGTGGATCGTAAGTTGACATTCCCGCACGCAATCTTGTTGCTATGGAAACAAAACAAATTTCCATGCGGTAAGAGTTTCCGTGCGGTAAGAATTTACTTACGCCACACATCATAATACAAGCCTTTATGGACAAGGCCCCCATGACAAATACTCGGTTCCCATAACAACAAACTTTCTGAAATAAACATCTATCTTCAATAATGTATATTCATAATATTTTCAGGTAATATCTCAATTATTATAATTAAATTGATATAAATAATCATCGTGCAAAAAATAGCGTGCAATACTCGTGCCGTAAGCGCATAACGGATCTCGGAAATTGAAAAAACTCGGCGCAAGCGCCTCGTTTTTCAAACTCTTTCCTCGATCCGTATGCACCGCTTACGGCACTTGTATCGCAATATACTATTCCAGTACTCTGGGCATCTACTCAGTCACAGTACGCACAAAATTAAAACACGAATAATTTTGCATTTTGCAGAATGCTTTACTTTCACTAATATATTATCATTAACTTGCATTTTAATTAGTATAAATTTTACTCGGGCATTACTATAAATTATAAAGCTTAACGACAAACGGAGATCATTTGGAGTCATAACAGTAATCATGTAATAGTGAATATTCACCTATGTCCTCGAGAGCCAATTACTTTCGCACTTTGTTGATAAAATCCAGAAGAAACTGGAATTTAGCTAAGTAATTACAGTAATTTTCAAATGGGAAGCGTTTTCCTTCACCGCCAATCACGTGTACGAGCTAAAGGATCACCGCTATCAGGAAGGGTCTTCCTTCCGTCTCGCCGTCTCTGATTGGACCGCGTATCTAAGCAAGAGGAAGAACAAAACGCTTCCCATTTGAAAATTACTGTAGGTTCACCATTATACAGTTGTTTATAGTCACATAAATGCTTAAAACTTATTCCGATTTCACAGAATGCTCTGACAGTGATGTTTGTAATATGATTCACTGAACATGTAGGTTATGAGTTATGACACAAGCTCAGCGAAACCACATTCCTGCTCTAAACAATCCATCAGCGAATACAATAATACTGGCACATAAATAAGTAAGGAGTGTTTAAAATTTAATACCGGTATAGGCTACTTACTTTGAAGTTTTGTGTAGATTTAACAATAATTTTAGCTCTAAAGTTATGGGACATTTTATCGAGATATGGAAACGAAACGTTCGACTTTAAAATATGACATTTTAGTTTTTATGTAGGCCTCTTAGCCAAGACACTTATTATAACTCAACGGCATGCAATTTAATGACACGGGAGCGAGGAAAATCGTTCGCTTATTACTTCATACGTACGTATGAACCCAGTATTCGCTTTCAGAAGTGTAATTCATTAAGCAGCTCGACCGATGTTTGGCTGTCCTCGAGAGCTAATCAAAATGTTTCGGGTCTCCGGACATCGCATTTTACATAATACGTTAATAAACTTGAAGTTAAACATTTGTTTTACAGTTTCTTAAATTGCAGATGTTAAAAATCAACGTGCAAAGTTACAGCTTTTTCCCTGAGGTTGTCTTTCCTTGCAGGAGTTGAGGTTTTCTCAAGATTTACATATAAAAATCCGAACAGGAATAGGGCCTATTCCTTAAAGTTATACAGTTCCAAAAGTAGATCTTCAACATATTCAATTGTGAAACTGTTTTATTCTTCTTTCCTCGGAGGCGCAATTAATGCGCCTCTCTCTGTATTAGGGTTGTGGTTAGGGGTACAAACAAAATTCAGCCATTTTTAACATTAATTATTCAAAATGGCATTTTTTACGACTTACAGAATGAAAATAACGATTACTGAAAATATATATCGAAAAGAGTCTAGGTTGGGTTAGTGCTACGACACCAATTACAAATGACGAAGTCATAATCTATTACAAAAAGGAGTACATTTTGGAAAACTAAAAATTTATTCGAGGCCGAGACCAAAATGCGAGCCTGTCCCCAGGAAAGAGGACATCTGGTCACTCTACGCTTTCTGTTTTATTTTACCGGTGGGATTTATATTATACAGTATTTTGTTGAGGATTTTTTGTCTTTTGGGGAATCTAACCCAGTAGAAATGGCAAATTTCTCTAGCTGTTCTTCCTTCAAAACATGTTCTCCCATACTTCTTTTAAATTTTTCCTTCGTGTACATGTCCATTACTTAGGCTTAATTCTAGCTTAATATGACTTTGTCACTCGTTTAATTTCTTTTTTGTACGTATTAAAATGACACTTGTAATGGTCCATAACATTTTCTGTAAAGCATTTCTCTTAATCCGAATGTTGGCCTGGGTAGCGCAGTGAGCATGGCGCTGGCTTTCTGTGCGCAATGTCGTGGGTTCGACCCCGATGGCATTTGCGTTTCTATAAATGTGACATCCCCATGTCTCTAGATTTACAGGCATGTGAAGCAACTTCTACGAGACAAAATTCCGTCACACCGGTGTCGGTCACAGACCAAGTTACAGTATATTCAGTATATAATTGTGAAACTGTTTTATTCTTCTATCCTCGGAGGCGCAATTAATGCGCCTCTCTCTGCATTAGGGTTGTGGTTAGGGGTACAAACAAAATTCAGCCATTTTTAACATTAATTATTCAAAATGGCATTTTTTACGACTTACAGAATGAAAATAACGATTACTGAAAATATATATCGAAAAGAGTCTAGGTTGGGTTAGTGCTACGACACCAATTACAAATGACGAAGTCATAATCTATTACAAAAAGGAGTACATTTTGGAAAACTAAAAATTTATTCGAGGCCGAGACCAAAATGCGAGCCTGTCCTCAGGAAAGAGGACATCTGGTCACTCTACGCTTTCTGTTTTATTTTACCGGTGGGATTTATATTATACAGTATTTTGTTGAGGATTTTTTGTCTTTTGGGGAATCTAACCCAGTAAAAATGGCAAATTTCTCTAGCTGTTCTTCCTTCAAAACAAGTTCTCCCATACTTCTTTTAAATTTTTCCTTCGTGTACATGTCCATTACTTAGGCTTAATTCTAGCTTAATATGACTTTGTCACTCGTTTAATTTCTTTTTTGTACGTATTAAAATGACACTTGTAATGGTCCATAACATTTTCTGTAAAGCATTTCTCTTAATCCGAATGTTGGCCTGGGTAGCGCAGTGAGCATGGCGCTGGCTTTCTGTGCGCAATGTCGTGGGTTCGACCCCGATGGCATTTGCGTTTCTATAAATGTGACATCCCCATGTCTCTAGATTTACAGGCATGTGAAGCAACTTCTACGAGACAAAATTCCGTCACACCGGTGTCGGTCACAGACCAAGTTACAGTATATTCAGTATATAATTGTGAAACTGTTTTATTCTTCTTTCCTCGGAGGCGCAATTAATGCGCCTCTCTCTGCATTAGGGTTGTGGTTAGGGGTACAAACAAAATTCAGCCATTTTTAACATTAATTATTCAAAATGGCATTTTTTACGACTTACAGAATGAAAATAACGATTACTGAAAATATATATCGAAAAGAGTCTAGGTTGGGTTAGTGCTACGACACCAATTACAAATGACGAAGTCATAATCTATTACAAAAGGGAGTACATTTTGGAAAACTAAAAATTTATTCGAGGCCGAGACCAAAATGCGAGCCTGTCCTCAGGAAAGAGGACATCTGGTCACTCTACGCTTTCTGTTTTATTTTACCGGTGGGATTTATATTATACAGTATTTTGTTGAGGATTTTTTGTCTTTTGGGGAATCTAACCCAGTAAAAATGGCAAATTTCTCTAGCTGTTCTTCCTTCAAAACATGTTCTCCCATACTTCTTTTAAATTTTTCCTTCGTGTACATGTCCATTACTTAGGCTTAATTCTAGCTTAATATGACTTTGTCACTCGTTTAATTTCTTTTTTGTACGTATTAAAATGACACTTGTAATGGTCCATAACATTTGCTGTAAAGCATTTCTCTTAATCCGAATGTTGGCCTGGGTAGCGCAGTGAGCATGGCGCTGGCTTTCTGTGCGCAATGTCGTGGGTTCGACCCCGATGGCATTTGCGTTTCTACAAATGTGACATCCCCATGTCTCTAGATTTACAGGCATGTGAAGCAACTTCTACGAGACAAAATTCCGTCTCACCGGTGTCGGTCACAGACCAAGTTACAGTATATTCCCATTGTTAAATAGCCTAATTAATCCAAACCAAATATCTATAATTCTATACTCATTGTGCACAGGTTGGGGTAGCTTCTTTGCGGTCTCCTAATATTGTGGCTATTTATTTTATTTTCGAATTCTGAATTGAAATATTTTCTGCGGACAGTATTGTATGGGACTCACCTTAACAGCTCTGGAATGTGGGGAAATTAGGGAGATGTGTTGGTGGTTGGGGGAAGGCCAGCGGTGCTACTGGAGTTAATACACTCTTCGCTTACATTTCTCTCATCTCGAGGGCAGACTATAATGCCGCATGCAAATATGTGAGTCAATGTTTTTATAATGCATGTTAGGTCGTTCCCTTAACTGTTCTCCTTCCGTTGGTCGCTCTTCAGACAAACCCAATCAGCATTCTTTAAGGGATGCAATACTAATCACTGCACAGCTAGAAATAATTCTGCATTGGTGTCGGATCCACAGGACTAGATTGTTTGTACTGTACCTATAATAGAGCACATGTTTCCTGGATCTGTGAAGTTAGGATCTGTCTGCTTACAGCTAATTGAGTTGCTGTTCGCTGACTGAACAGGTCTGAAAGGAGTGGATAAAACAGTGTAAGTAGCAGTTCTAGAAAAATATATTGTCTATAAGGTTTTGCTGCTATAACGTCAGGTATAGACTACATTTATTGCCTAGGTTTAATTAAAAAAAGGATAATAAGGTAAGATTTGTTTTTAGTTTTCCTTTATGCGTTTGTTATTTTATTAAGATTCCATAACTTTCTCTCTTATATCCTCTTTTGAACACACTTTTCCTAGTAATAGTAGTATGATGTGATGTAATATCCTATGATGGGTAGCAGGAAATACATTTTAATGCGTTTGGGAGTTTTATTAACCTCACACACGGTAACGAGACTATTGTGCAAATATTATGTGGTGGTTTATTTTTATGTTCGTTTATAGCGTGGCTGTCCAGGCTGAAATTACTGCCTCCCGGAAATTAAAATGCTTCACACTTGATGAATAAATACCATTTATTACTGCATTCCCGTCTATTGTATGTGGTTGATAGATGTGAAATAGAGTTACGTCGGCAAACCAATAAATACAACTGACACAGAATTTGTTCCATTAGTAATGTGGGATAAAAGAATTTAGATTTTTACATTGTGCTTTTTTATAGAAGTAATATTTTATATATCTTATGCCGGAAAATATTGACCTTTTTAGTTAATGAATAATATTCATAAACTTCTAATGGCATATAATCACGTTCAATATCACCACCTTATTCCCTCAAAAAAATCAATCTTAGGATTGCTTGAGAATAATAATAAGATATTTCAGTAATTAATCTATTTTATTAATTGTGCATCTGTATATGACCGTATAAAAAGCCAAGTCAATAAGTTATAAAAATTATGTTTAAAATTATATAGCTGTTTATATTAAAAAATCAAATTCACCAAGGTGATATGTATAAATGTAGTAGGTTAAAACTTTGGCTTGTCAATATTATTCTAAAATAGATCTAGGCCTATTATAGTACACAAAATTAAAAACCATTAGGTTATATACACCAGTATTAACATCAAAAACTTCACCAAATGATATATAAAATATGGTATGTTAAAACTTGGTTTGTCAATAATATCCTAAACTATTTTTGACAAGTAAAATCTATTGAGTTACATATATATTAAAAATGTTGTCCTGAAAACATATACACTGAATGCTGTGAAGTATGTTATCTATTCACAGTTTGATTCACTTCATATGTAAAATATGTACTTAGGTATGATGAATACTATTTATATATTTCAGATGAGTCAGTTCACTATTAATTGTAGCTAAAGTACGATTACTGGAAAAACACTGTAGCTGGAGTTCGGTATTCTTGGCTGAAGTTATACAGCTGAAATATCTTATTGTTCTCTTGAATCTTTGTCGTTTTTTTTAATGGAAGATGCATTTCGGCCCAAGATGAGCCATCTTCAGTTCCTAAATGAATGAGTGGAATATTAACACTGAGGAAATTATGAGAAAACTAAAAATTTATGTGATTAAATACATATAAATGTTACTAACCTTAAAGCATTCACTAACCCGACCCGCTGCTGAAAATCAACATACTGAGTGACTAAACTCGCGAGCATATGAATTTATTGCTATTGGGTGCGTTCTGTAATTAATTCAAACAGAGGGATTCAATCGGATCCTCGTTTATAATTTTATGTTTGTGCTTGTATATCTCAAATGATTCTAGGGAATTCAGTCTGGGTCCTTTATTTTGTTTATGTATAATTTCAAGTGTTTTTTCTATATTGTTCGATTGATGCTTTTCGTTCAATAGGTGTTTTGCATATGCCGATCTTTGTTTATTAGTTCTGTAGTCTAAAATATGTTCTTGAAATCTTTGTTTAAATTTTCGACCGGTTTGTCCGATGTAAACGTTATCACAACTACCACATTTTAGTTTGTATATACCGTTCTCACTAAATTCATCAGTCTTGTTATTAGTTACTTGGTGCAATTTATTTTTTAATTTATTGTTTGTTTTATATGCTATTTTAAAGTTGTTCTGTTTAAGCACTTTTGTTATCTGATGTACCTTATTATCAGTATAATTAAAGATAGCGTATATTTTATTGTGGTTATCTTCCTTTATTGGGGTCAATTGGCTGATTTTATTTTGCTTTTTATATATAGACCTCTTTTGTTTTTTCAAAAGATTTAACATTAAGCATTCTGTATATCATACTACTAGCTTAAAAGACCCGGCGTCGCCCGGGTTTTGTATTTTGTAATTGGAAATTAGCTTATGAAGGATTTTCAATTTTAAATTCTAGGTCCTTATATAGGCATTTATAATTTGAAATAGGAAGAACGACTTATTACACTCAAACTATTCCCTCAGAAAACGATTGATATAGTTTTTTATGGCTCATAGAGGATCTAGAATGTTGCATCCCATCGCTTGTACAGTGCACAGCAAGCCTGGTAGAGGTTTAAATAAGAAGAAACAGAAATTCCTGTAACATAAAATTGTAATATCGAGGCGGGAAATTTCCCACTCTTATGTTACCATAAAGCATTATCACTTTCATACTTTTCTCTCCAAAAACCTGCGATATAATATAATAATATACACATTACCATACCCCGTTTTGTTTTCTCAATGTCCAGGGTAGAGAAAGTTATGTGATTCCATTATTTTAGTGGATTTCATTCTGTAATATTTATTTATAACATGAATTATTTTGATAAATTCCCTTATTTGTCAAAAGTGAATTTCATTTGTTTTTCCAAGCCCAACTGATACCACTGGTTAACAATACGTTCTGTGAATTTGTTTTGATAATTCTATGTAAAAATGGATTAAGTATTTTCAAAAACATTAAATTTTTGGCATTTAGAATCAGAATTTTTCAAAATCCTTTCTTAGTGAGCACCTACATTATGAAGCGAAGGTACTGTCAAAATTCCAAGTCTCTACCTGTTATAGTTTAGGCTGTACGTTGATTCCTGTCATTCATTCAGTCAGTCAGTCAGTCAATCAATCATTCAGTCAGTCAGTCAGGACAAAGCCTTTTATATAGATAGAGATTAAAGGCCGCCATAAGGGAATAAGGTGGTGATATTGAACGTGATTATATAACTTTACCCTCATAGGAACAACATGAAATTCATTAATTCTAATGGCATAGTCAGCAAAAATAATTCAAATATGCAAGTAAATCTACAAAAACTTGGTTTCAAGGTAAAAATGTATGTTTTTATGTCATTTAATTAAACCAAATTGCAATTCTACCGATATATCCCATGTAAATTATTTGGGGTCTTCATGATCCCAGTGATACTCAATGTAACAATAATATCATGGTAGTAGGAATGTTAACGGACTTCAGAACGCACTATAATGTTTTACATCTAGCACTTATATCTTTGCTTTTTTGCTGTGACGTATATACGTTAGTAGCGTTGAGAATGTTGGATCAACGTTTAGTTAATAGGCCCACGGTATTCTGCCTACCGTGGTTAGTACTGTATTGTTCTGTCGTTCACAAATTTTTAAATGATGTCTCAACCTTCAGAAGTAATTAAAATAAAGGGAAATTTTTTAGAGTGAGTAGAGCACACTAGAAGGTAAAACAAATGTGGTAAGATCTGTTCTTCACATGCAACATGTTTCCTTAATTGGTCATTTATGAATTGTGTAAACTATACGTGACACTGTGTATACAGGGTAATCAAAAGGTAATGTCAGAACTTAGGCCTACGTAGAGGGGTCCAGATACAACATTTATCGAATAGGAACTCGTGGTCTGAGAAGTGATCCTGAGTCAGTACAACGTAACATTTAATAATGTTGAATTGTACTATACATTACAACAAAAGAGGTTAATATAACTACCATGTGTGAGGTTAATAAAACTCCCAAACGCATTAAAATGTATTTCCAAGAAAACCATTTTCAATGCAGGTAGTGCATCCTCTAAGGAAACATTGGCGCACTCTCCCAAAGAGTCTAAGGCACGCCTTGAATCTAATCACATGCTGCAAGAATCCTGGCCAATAAAGTTTCTGGTTCTTCTACTGATGTTTCATAAACGAGGTTCTTGATATGACCCCAAAAGAAAAAATCCATGGCACATATCCCGGGTGGAAGAGGAGGTCCGATTACATGGGCAGCCCGCTCGCCTGAATTGATGCCTATGCATTTTTTCTTTTGGGCCATATCAAGAACCTCGTTTATGAGACACCAGTAAATAACCACAAACGTTATTGGGTAGGATTCTTGCAGCATGTGGCGAGTTTCCAGGCATGCCTGGGTATTTCGGGGGTGCCTCAATGTTTCCTTAGATATCGGACTATCTGCATAGAAAATGGGTTTCGCCGTTTTGATGATATCTTGTTGTAATGGTACATTTCAACATTATTAAATACTACATTGGTGTGTAATCAACATGTCTCCTTTGTTACAAAAAGTATTGATATTCTGTCCAATATGTGCAGTACGTACTGAGTGCCATGTGCTGATTCGAGATCACTTCCCAGACCATGAATCTCTATTCATGCTCAATAAGTTTTGACATAACATTTTGAATCACCCAGTATATGAATTCTGGCGTACTACATTATTTCATGATTGGAAGTGTGGATGTTCTGCTTCTATAACAGGGTGTTGTGTTTCACGACAGTCCAAAACTACAAATGGCACGGAAGAGTCTCCTGTCGCATGACACTAAGCCTGCACGGTAATGCACTTCCGTTCTACAGGCAGGTATTTTTAAATGAAATTATGCTTCTTGAAGGCAGGAAAGAACATTTCCTCTTTTCGTTTATTCAAAACATTAAGCTTTCCTTTATCTAACTCTGTTCAGCTTTGAACGGCCTCCGCATCACATTAGTTCAGACTACTGTGTAACCAAATTACCTGGTCCTCAATGCATTATCCCATGTACTTGATTTTGGTTTATGCTCTGCTTACCGCAGACTTTCCCCTATACACGTAGCTATTCATTTCTCAGCATGGAGTTTTTGTTGCAGTAATATTTTGAAGCCAGCATTATGCTATGGTTTTACATTTCTTAGCGGTTTAACCCTCTAATTTATCGATTGGCTCCAAATGTATGCAAATATAAGGAAAATATACTATTTCTGAGATTGTGCGTTATGACTCTGCGTATTTAAAATCCAGTATCTTTTACATGGGTGGTCCAGATGCTGTATCAACTAGCATTATCAAGTCTTAAATGTAACATAAGTTGCTCTGACCTTGTAGTGGTATGACAATGACATCCATAGGATTCAAATCCTACATCGTGTTCAGAAATGGATAACATGGTGAGGCCTTGTATTTGGATTTGATGAATTATGTTGACTGAAACATATTCTAAAGACATGTTTGTGATACTAATGCTAAGATATTTTTAAGACAGCGTGCTTTACACGCCCTGCATATAGTATATCTAACATTTCATTTTAATACAACTTTACTCATTTACATGTTAAATACAAAGTATACAGTAGTAATTAGTTGAACAAAATAAACGTCTTACATTTTAAACATGCTTTATTTTAAAGACCTTACACTTATATAAAATCCATATTCTTGCCAATATAAATTATAATTTAGTAAAGAACTGTACAAAGTGGCAACGAATTATTTTCATACTATACAAGCAGTTTTTTTAAAAAGAAAGTATGTGCGTAAACTCAGATTATTTTTTGTGATGCGATGTGAGAGGGGAGTGAATTAAATTCTGGACTTAAGTGATATGGAAATAGTTCGAATAGCTGGTAAACTGTTAGAGGGTTTTTTTTTATTTGACCATAGTTGACCCAGAGTCCCACAGCCGGAGGCTACACTACTGGGGAGAATACAGATAATACATAGACTAATATTATTATACAGTTTGCTATCTTGGTTTCAAGACTTCGGTATAAATGTAGATGATGATGATGTGAGTGATGAATTAGCGAAGGGTGAATATTTACAACATGGTACAATGGCAATAAATCAGAAACAATCAGTACATATGTAGAAGATGACGATGAGGTGAATGATGAGTTGATGTAAGGCGAATATTTACAACACACTAAAATTACATATATTGGGAGGAATCAGTATACATAAAGAAGATGATGATGAGGTGAGTGATGAATTAGCGGAGGGTGAATATTTACAACACACCAAAATGAAAAAAAATCGGAAGCCGTCTGTACATACTTAGAGGATAATGAGGTGAATGATGAATTGCTGAAGGGTGAATATTTATAACACAGTAACATGGCAATCTGGAAGTCAAAGTCTTCTACAGAGTTAATATATGCAAAAGAGTGAAATTGTGAGCGAGTTAAAGAGAAGAAAACAAAATGTTTGTGTTCACTATGGAATCAAGAGTTAGTCTTCTTCTGAGTTTCTTCTCTCTTCGATGACACGTCGAGCAAAAGTCTTGAAGTCCTCGTGGGTTGTTCTACCGGTCCAGTAGTTCAGCTCCGGCGCCCATTGTACTCCTTCCGCCGTGGCGATGCGTATCAGCTCGCGCCTGGCTTCCCTATGGCGTGGGCAGGTGTACAGCGCGTGGTAGGCTGTGTCCTCACAGTCTTCGCAGCAACACAGGCTATCGTCGGGTCGCAAAGTCTGGGGTTATCCACTTCTGCTGGATCCTCGTCCTGACGCTGGAGAAGAAGCTCTTTGTGAGGAGCCCATTTGGAGTGGTCTGCCATCGGCGCTCCCACTGGCTGATGGTTTGCCATCTGAGGAGGCTTTTGAGCTGGGAGCTTGTTCTGTCTCTATAGGTAGCTTCTGTTACCTGGAGCTGGCCTATTTGTGTAGGCAGACCTTTCTTTAGGTCGTAAGCCACGACCCTTTCATCTAGCAGCAGATCTAAGCTGTTAGAGGTACAGTACTATGCTGTTTTTACTTCGCTTGTTGTAAGAATGAACCACCTGCCTGATTTCGTGGTTAGCGTAGCTGGCTATGAAACCGCAGGCTTGGGTTCATTCCCCTTTACCCCCTCGGATTTTTCTGAGGTAGGGAGGTATGAAACGGGATACACTCAGCCTCGCGAATAAACTGAGGAGCTACTTGATTATGAAGTAGCATGCTGACCACATACCCCCAATCCTCCCATCTTCCTATGGTAGGTGACAGCGTTTGGGTGGTAGGCCTAAAGCCTTCAGAGATACAGCACCACGGAGTATTTTGTAAGAATGATAGTTATGATTTTGTTAATGTGAGTAGTTATAGGCGAGGTATAACTCAAAATGGCCGCCACCCGACCCCGCCCCGGCGTCGCGACGTCGCCCCCATTGAAACATGTCACGACATGCACCAACGCGAGGTCCTTTGCTCCATGACGTCATAGGAATTTTTCAAACAAAAGGATACGCTCTTACGTGTTATGGTATCCCCTGGTTCATACCACTTATGTCCTTTGCTCCATGACGTAGTTTATTATGCAAATACGTTCTAAGAAAAAAACGTTCATATCCTATTAGCAAATCTAGCATGTGGATGGAGTTACTGTAACAAGCACTATACATAACATCATGACTAAGAGGAAAAGAATTCCTTTTAACAGCTTATCTTTTTTTTTTTGCGAAACAACAGGAACACGGAAGTTTTTCTTAAGGGAGAGAGGATTTTAAAGGTGTGACGTCTAAGCACTATACATAACATCCTGACTAAGAGGAAAAGAATTCCTTTCAACAGCTTATCTTTTTTGCGAAACAACAGGAACACGGAAGTGTAGCTTTGGAATGTATCCCTTGGCTTGTTTAGAGATAAAAATATATGATACAATCTTTTCTCTTGGGGGAGAGAGAATTTTAAAGGTGTGACGTCATTAATGTAAGTGTTTCAGTTTTCTGTATAAATACATGTTTCTGTACAGTTCTAAGTTAAGAGTGACCTCACAGTGTGTTTGCGAAGTCATCCATCTGATCCTCTGGTAAGTAATCATATTTTCTTTTATTTACTAATAATTAAGTGACAGTTTATTGTTTTTTTTTAAATGATTGCGCTGGCCTTTTATAGTGAACGCCCCTCTTTATTAATTGACTCAAGGATTTTATAATAACAGTTTTAGTACAAAATGTTTGTGGTTCAGAGCTATGAAAATTGTAAGTAAAAATAAAAGCTAATATATGTTCATTGTGTGCGTTTCCACCTAATTATATAGATAGTTTGAATTAAAGAAGTTTCGGTGTCACAACAAAACAAATATGAAAGCCCGCGTTGTGCCCTTTCGTCCTAAGGTGTTCCGACGCCGCCCCCCGACGCCCTAGTTATGCCCTTTTGGCAAATGACGTCATGGGAGTGGATTCGAATAATGTAATTACGCCCTTTGGCTCTGTGCTATTCCCGATTCATCCAGACTCCTTGTTTAGGATTTAGGCCCTATGTCAATATTCCTGTTACGCAACAGGAACAGTCTCTATACTTAGGCCCTTTGATCCGGGACGTCCTGTGATGTCATGGTAGTCGATTCGAATAATGTAATTAAGCCCTTTGGCTCTGTGCTGTTCCCGATTCATCCAGACGCCCTAGTTGTGCCCTTTTGGCAAAAATACGTCATGGGTGTCATATGAAAGCGTGCGATGTGCCCTTTCGTCCTAAGGTGTTCCGACGCCGCCCCCGACGCCCTAGTTGTGCCCTTTTGGCAAAAATACGTCATGGGTATCATATGAAAGCGTGCGATGTGCCCTTTCGTACTATGGTGTTCCGACGCCGCCCCGACGCCCTAGTTGTGCCCTGTTGGCAAAAATACGTCATGGGTGTCATATGAAAGCGTGAGATGTGCCCTTTCGTCCTGTGGTGTTCCGACGCCGCCCCCGACGCCCTAGTTGTGCCCTTTTGGCAAAAAAGACGTCATGGGCCGTTTCGAACAATTGAGTTACGCCTTTTAACACTATGTTATCCATATTCATCCCAAATGTTGTAATTAGGCCCTTTGGACCAAGGAGAGGTTAAAGACGTCATGGTAGTCGATTCGAACAATTGAGTTACGCCATTTAACACTATGCTATCCCCGATTCATCCCGACGCCTGTAATTAGGCCCTTTGGACTAAGGAAAGGTTATAGATGTCATGGTGGTCGTTTCGAACAATTGAGTTACGCCTTTTAACACTATGTTATCCATATTCATCCTAAATGTTGTAATTAGGCCCTTTGGACCAAGGAGTGGTTAAAGACGTTAGGGTAATCGATTCGAACAATAGAGTTACGCCTTTTAACACTATGTTATCCATATTCATCCCAAATGTTGTAATTAGGCCCTTTGGACCAAGGAGAGGTTAAAGACGTCATGGTAGTCGATTCGAACAATTGAGTTACGCCTTTTAACACTATGTTATCCATATTCATCCCAAATGTTGTAATTAGGCCCTTTGGACCAAGGAAGGGTTATTGACGTCATGGTAGTCGATTCGAACAATTGAGTTACGCCTTTTACCACTCTGCTATCCCCCATTCATCCTGACAGCTGTAACTAAGCCCTTTGGATCAAGTAGACTTTAAGGACGTCATGGTAGTCGTTTCGAACAATTTAGTTACGTCCTTTCGCAGTATGTTATCCATATTCATCCCAAAGGCTGTAATTAGGCCCTATGGACCAAGGAAACGTTCTTAACGTCATGGGAGTCGTTTCGAACAATGTAATTATGCCCTTTCGCACTATGCTATCCAAATTCATCCCTACGGTTGTAATTAAGCCCTCATGACCAAAGGGAATGTTGTCAGGTCACGGGAATCGTTTCTAACAA
The DNA here is from genome assembly GCA_964059195.1 of Ectobius pallidus. Lineage (NCBI taxonomy): Eukaryota > Metazoa > Arthropoda > Insecta > Blattodea > Ectobiidae > Ectobius > Ectobius pallidus. The sequence goes on from CAXKWD010000010.1 coordinate 19,825,139, forward strand.
AAAAAAAAGTTACGCTCTTTCGCACTATGCTATTCCCCGATTCATTAATTCATACACCTTTTACCATTTAAGCTCTTTGGTAGAAAATGTGTACGCATAGAGGCGCTGTTATGCAATTAGAAGGTAGGAGGTAAATAACAAGAGTTCCTACTATACTTACAGATACTGTAAGAGGGACCTATGAAAACAATTACGTACAACATGCCTGTAGAGCGCATTCCCTAACAATGTTTAGTTATTAAAAGATAAATAACTTTATACTTACATAACCTTTTATATTTCATCTTCTATACAGCATCTATTCTCCTTCCAGATGAACACTGTTATTATTAACTATATGTAAATGACTGTGTGTAAGGATTAGGAAAACGGTTAAGGTTAAATTTCTTTTCAGACCGTCACAACCTTTTTATTGTGTATCATAAGATTGTCACGCTCCTGTGAAATAATGTGTATAAACAAAGGGCTTCACAGTAGTAGTGCTGCATGGTTTATTTCAACATACTGGGTTTACAAACACGATGACAGAATGGAATTTCATCACAAGGAAGTGATTGAAACACACACACACATCCGCGTCAGTACTTGTTATGTGTAATCAATACGACATGTATAAAAGCGTTTTAACATGTGATCTCATACACTCTATATTTCCTAAGTGTCTATAGCTCTACGTGTGATTGAAAGTGATAGTGATTCAACTGCTTCTCCTTCCAGAAAAAAAAACCATTAGCATCAGAGGTATGTTTTATTTAACTTCAGGTTTGTTTAAAAACACGTAATGAATATTGTCCATGATCCATGACTTTAAACTTAAAACAATTTGTTGTGCACATTTTGCTTCAGGAAAAGTATGGAATTTACAGACAGTAATACATTTAGGTAGAATATTTAAATTTGGACAATTGAAATCAAATAGATCGTAGACCTCAACAGACGGAATAATGTTGTGTAGAAATTGTTTCTTCTGACAACCTTTCACAAATACATGATCACAATTGTTGAAAATGTTTCTTACAATATTTTCCATGTGACCATAATCTACAAATCCATGATCGTATTTTAATCCATGATGAAAATGTTCTAAGTAATGTTTTGTCATATCGTTTACAACACGGTCTTCAGGGCTGTTGAATAATAGATGTACACTGTTTTCACATTTCAAATCACAAGAAAAAATTCTTTTACAAAAAATTGACCTGTTGATTGTTCGACAAAACCCTGTACGTCTGCAACTCGGCCACCCTCTACGATCAAAAGAAAACAATATATCACTAACATAATTCATACGGTTTGGTCAGTATAAAGTACATAAATCATAACCTTTTGTTCTTTTTCTTTAACATCTAAAGTAATATTGAACACTACTGGTTGTGAGATTGAAACACACCTTGCCCCATAAGTAGTGTTATTGAATTTCTCAATTATAGATACCATCTGAAAAGAAAAAAAAAGGTATTTAATATAACATTTTTATACACTATGTCAACAATAAACTCTAGCTGATGATGACTAACAACTAAGTAACAAAATAGTAAAACATCGAAACTGATAGAAATAGGAAAACAAACAAACATGACGTTACTTACTTCGTTAATTGTAAGAGAAAAGACAAAGTCTATGTTAGAAGAACAGATACTGATGCTGCCGACAAGTATGCAGTCTACAGTATTCACAGAACGAACGATGAAACAGTGTTTAATGATGGGACAATAAAGTCAACCTTTTTTATAGCGATATTAAGTAACTGGTTCCCCCCTCTTTGAACTTACATTCGTTTCTTGTTTGAAATAGATAGACTTAGATGCAGGAATGCGATTTCCTAGGATAGCGTCATAACATATTTTCTCTAACCATTTCATCATATACTAGAAATAGATTTAACCCTCTTTCTCTTCAGAATAACAATATAACTCAGTCGTCAAATGGTGAAACTATGTTATATTCTCCTCTCATACCCTACAGCTATCTATAAATATAATAGTGAAAGTATTTGCTATCTTAAAGTAATCTTCGAAACCCATGTAGATCAACATGTACAAAATTAATTTGAAAATGTCGACATGTATACTTAAGTCGCTATGAAAACTAAATGCTTTATACAAATCATGGTTGAAAACGGACAAAGCATGCCTTTTCATACTGTATAAAACACAACATGTGATTAAAAAAACTATACTATTATTACTAACATGTACCAAATTAATTTTAAAATATCGACATGTAAACTTAAGTCGCTATGAAAACTAAATTATTTATACAAATGTCTTACATGTACAGTACAACTGCTATGAAAACTAAAATATTTATACAGCTCTTGGTTGAAAATCTGACAATACGTGCCATTTCATAATGTATAAACACAACTTGTGATTAAAACAAAAACTGTTTTCCCTTTAGGATGTTGTAACAAAGACCTTGAGATGTCGTTAAGTAAGTAAGTAGACAAGTATGACAAACACAGCAAATACGTTACGACATTGTACACGTAAGTCGTTATGAAAACTAAATTATTTATACAAGTCATGGTTGAAAGCTGACAAAGCATGCCTTTTCATACTGTATAAAACACAACTTGTGATTAAAAATTATACTATTATTACCAACATGTACCAAATTAATTTTAAAATATCGACATGTAAACTTAAGTCGCTATGAAAACTAAATTATTTATACAAATGTCTTACATGTACAGTACAACTGCTATGAAAACTAAAATATTTATACAGCTCTTGGTTGAAAATCTGACAATAAAGTAATCTTCGAAACCCATGTAGATCAACATGTACAAAATTAATTTGAAAATGTCGACATGTATACTTAAGTCGCTATGAAAACTAAATGATTTATACAAATCATGGTTGAAAACGGACAAAGCATGCCTTTTCATACTGTATAAAACACAACATGTGATTAAAAAAAACTATACTATTATTACTAACATGTACCAAATTAATTTTAAAATATCGACATGTAAACTTAAGTCGCTATGAAAACTAAATTATTTATACAAATGTCTTACATGTACAGTACAACTGCTATGAAAACTAAAATATTTATACAGCTCTTGGTTGAAAATCTGACAATACGTGCCATTTCATAATGTATAAACACAACTTGTGATTAAAACAAAAACTGTTTTCCCTTTAGGATGTTGTAACAAAGACCTTGAGATGTCGTTAAGTAAGTAAGTAGACAAGTATGACAAACACAGCAAATACGTTACGACATTGTACACGTAAGTCGTTATGAAAACTAAATTATTTATACAAGTCATGGTTGAAAGCTGACAAAGCGTGTCTTTTCATACTGTATAAAACAAATCTTGTGTTAAAAAAACAGTATAAAGTATTTAAATGTAGAAATTTTACTAACATGTACCAAATGATTTTTGAAAATGTCGTCCTTGTACACGTAATTCGCTATGAAAACGAACTTATTTATACAACTCCTGGTTGAAAACCGAGGCAAACGATTCTGCATTACCTTTGTTATTCACATAGTTTGGAGAATGACATTACACATCGTTATGAAACTAACTTATTTATACAAGTCATGGATGAAAACCGACAAAGCGTACCTTTTCATACTGTATAAAACACAACTGGTGATTGAAAATGTTCAACTTTATTCAGATGTAGAAAATATTAGTGCTTTCACAGCACAACTTGTGATTAAAAAACTCAAGCGTGTCTTTTCGTAGTGTATAAAACACAACTTGTGATTGAAACGTACAATTGTATTCACATGTCAGAAATAATAATGTTATAACAACACAACATGTCCTAGATTAATTGAAAATAGCATACATGTACACATCACTTGCTATGAAAACTAAAATAATTATACAACTCAAGGTTGAAAACTGATTGAAAAGGTACAACTTTATTCAGATGTAGAAAATATTAGTGCTTTCTCAACACAACGTGTGATAAAAAACTTTACAATATTATTAAATGTACCAAATTAATTTTGAAAATGTCTACCTTCTACACTTCCATCGTTATGAAACTAACTTATTTATACAAGTCATGGATGAAAACCGACAAAGCGTACCTTTTCATACTGTATAAAACACAACTGGTGATTGAAAATGTACAACTTTATTCAGATGTAGAAAATATTAGTGCTTTCACAGCACAACTTGTGATTAAAAAACTCAAGCGTGTCTTTTCGTAGTGTATAAAACACAACTTGTGATTGAAACGTACAATTGTATTCACATGTCAGAAATAATAATGTTATAACAACACAACATGTGCCAAATTACTTTGAAAATGTCATATATTTACACTTCGTTTGCTATGAAAACTATAATATTTATACAACTCACGGTTGAAAACTTACAATGCTTGGGTTTTCATCTGTATAAAACACAACTTGTGATTAAAAATCGCTATGAAAACTATAATATTTATACAAGAACTGACAAAGCGTGTCTTTTCATACTGTATAAAACACAACTTGTGATTCAAAACGTACAATTGTATTCAGATGTTGTAAATACTAATGTTATTTCAACCCAACATGTGCTAAATTACTTTGAAAATGTCATACATTTACACTTCACTTGTTATGAAAACTAAAATATTTATACAACTCACGGTTGAAAACTTACAATGCTTGGCTTTTCATCTGTATAAAACACTACTTGTGATTAAAATCGCAATGAAACTATAATGTTTATACAAGAATTGACAAAGCGTGTCTTTTCATAATGTATAAACACACAACTTGGAATTGAAAATGTACAATTTTATTTTATAACGAGAAACTACAGGAAACAGATGGCACAGATACACTTAAAGCGTGAACCCAACTTAGAGTGTAAGATTTATTATATCACAGCTTTGGTTAGGCTATGTTATGTTAGGAAAGGTTAGGTTAGGGTATGTTCACAGCTTTGGTTAGGTTAGGATAGGTTAAGAAATGTTAGGTTACGATATGTTAGGTTACGGTATGTTAGATTATCTCGGAGGAAAGAAAAAAAAACTCATCGCATAACCCAACTTATAGTGTACGATTTATTATATCACCTCTTTGGTTAGGTTAGGTTAGGAAAGGTTAGGTTATGTTACGGTATGTTTGGTTAGGTTAGGAAAGGTTAGGTTAGTTAGGATCACCGCTTTGGTTAAGTTAGGTTAGGTTTGGAAAGGTTAGGTTAGGTTACGGCATGTTAGGTTAGGTTAGGAAAGGTTAAGTTAGGTTAGGTTACGAGAATCACCGCTTTGGTTAAGTTAGGTTAGGTTTGGAAAGGTTAGGTTAGGTTACGACATGTTAGGTTAGGTTAGGAAGGGTTAAGTTAGGTTAGGTTACGGTATGTTAGGTTAGGTTATCTCGGCTGAGGAAATTAAAAAACTCGTCGCGCGCGACGAGTTTTTTCTTCAATTTCCTCAGAGATAACCTAACCTAACATACCGTAACCTAACCTAACTTAACCCTTCCTAACCTAACCTAACATGTCGTAACCTAACCTAACCTTTCCAAACCTAACCTAACTTAACCAAAGCGGTGATTCTCGTAACCTAACCTAACTTAACCTTTCCTAACCTAACCTAACATGCCGTAACCTAACCTAACCTTTCCAAACCTAACCTAACTTAACCAAAGCGGTGATCCTAACTAACCTAACCTTTCCTAACCTAACCAAACATACCGTAACATAACCTAACCTTTCCTAACCTAACCTAACCAAAGAGGTGATATAATAAATCGTACACTATAAGTTGGGTTATGCGATGAGTTTTTTTTTCTTTCCTCCGAGATAATCTAACATACCGTAACCTAACATATCGTAACCTAACATTTCTTAACCTATCCTAACCTAACCAAAGCTGTGAACATACCCTAACCTAACCTTTCCTAACATAACATAGCCTAACCAAAGCTGTGATATAATAAATCTTACACTCTAAGTTGGGTTCACGCTTTAAGTGTATCTGTGCCATCTGTTTCCTGTAGTTTCTCGTTATAAAATAAAATTGTACATTTTCAATTCCAAGTTGTGTGTTTATACATTATGAAAAGACACGCTTTGTCAATTCTTGTATAAACATTATAGTTTCATTGCGATTTTAATCACAAGTAGTGTTTTATACAGATGAAAAGCCAAGCATTGTAAGTTTTCAACCGTGAGTTGTATAAATATTTTAGTTTTCATAACAAGTGAAGTGTAAATGTATGACATTTTCAAAGTAATTTAGCACATGTTGGGTTGAAATAACATTAGTATTTACAACATCTGAATACAATTGTACGTTTTGAATCACAAGTTGTGTTTTATACAGTATGAAAAGACACGCTTTGTCAGTTCTTGTATAAATATTATAGTTTTCATAGCGATTTTTAATCACAAGTTGTGTTTTATACAGATGAAAACCCAAGCATTGTAAGTTTTCAACCGTGAGTTGTATAAATATTATAGTTTTCATAGCAAACGAAGTGTAAATATATGACATTTTCAAAGTAATTTGGCACATGTTGTGTTGTTATAACATTATTATTTCTGACATGTGAATACAATTGTACGTTTCAATCACAAGTTGTGTTTTATACACTACGAAAAGACACGCTTGAGTTTTTTAATCACAAGTTGTGCTGTGAAAGCACTAATATTTTCTACATCTGAATAAAGTTGTACATTTTCAATCACCAGTTGTGTTTTATACAGTATGAAAAGGTACGCTTTGTCGGTTTTCATCCATGACTTGTATAAATAAGTTAGTTTCATAACGATGGAAGTGTAGAAGGTAGACATTTTCAAAATTAATTTGGTACATTTAATAATATTGTAAAGTTTTTTATCACACGTTGTGTTGAGAAAGCACTAATATTTTCTACATCTGAATAAAGTTGTACCTTTTCAATCAGTTTTCAACCTTGAGTTGTATAATTATTTTAGTTTTCATAGCAAGTGATGTGTACATGTATGCTATTTTCAATTAATCTAGGACATGTTGTGTTGTTATAACATTATTATTTCTGACATGTGAATACAATTGTACGTTTCAATCACAAGTTGTGTTTTATACACTACGAAAAGACACGCTTGAGTTTTTTAATCACAAGTTGTGCTGTGAAAGCACTAATATTTTCTACATCTGAATAAAGTTGAACATTTTCAATCACCAGTTGTGTTTTATACAGTATGAAAAGGTACGCTTTGTCGGTTTTCATCCATGACTTGTATAAATAAGTTAGTTTCATAACGATGTGTAATGTCATTCTCCAAACTATGTGAATAACAAAGGTAATGCAGAATCGTTTGCCTCGGTTTTCAACCAGGAGTTGTATAAATAAGTTCGTTTTCATAGCGAATTACGTGTACAAGGACGACATTTTCAAAAATCATTTGGTACATGTTAGTAAAATTTCTACATTTAAATACTTTATACTGTTTTTTTAACACAAGATTTGTTTTATACAGTATGAAAAGACACGCTTTGTCAGCTTTCAACCATGACTTGTATAAATAATTTAGTTTTCATAACGACTTACGTGTACAATGTCGTAACGTATTTGCTGTGTTTGTCATACTTGTCTACTTACTTACTTAACGACATCTCAAGGTCTTTGTTACAACATCCTAAAGGGAAAACAGTTTTTGTTTTAATCACAAGTTGTGTTTATACATTATGAAATGGCACGTATTGTCAGATTTTCAACCAAGAGCTGTATAAATATTTTAGTTTTCATAGCAGTTGTACTGTACATGTAAGACATTTGTATAAATAATTTAGTTTTCATAGCGACTTAAGTTTACATGTCGATATTTTAAAATTAATTTGGTACATGTTAGTAATAATAGTATAGTTTTTTTTAATCACATGTTGTGTTTTATACAGTATGAAAAGGCATGCTTTGTCCGTTTTCAACCATGATTTGTATAAATCATTTAGTTTTCATAGCGACTTAAGTATACATGTCGACATTTTCAAATTAATTTTGTACATGTTGATCTACATGGGTTTCGAAGATTACTTTATTGTCAGATTTTCAACCAAGAGCTGTATAAATATTTTAGTTTTCATAGCAGTTGTACTGTACATGTAAGACATTTGTATAAATAATTTAGTTTTCATAGCGACTTAAGTTTACATGTCGATATTTTAAAATTAATTTGGTACATGTTGGTAATAATAGTATAATTTTTAATCACAAGTTGTGTTTTATACAGTATGAAAAGGCATGCTTTGTCAGCTTTCAACCATGACTTGTATAAATAATTTAGTTTTCATAACGACTTACGTGTACAATGTCGTAACGTATTTGCTGTGTTTGTCATACTTGTCTACTTACTTACTTAACGACATCTCAAGGTCTTTGTTACAACATCCTAAAGGGAAAACAGTTTTTGTTTTAATCACAAGTTGTGTTTATACATTATGAAATGGCACGTATTGTCAGATTTTCAACCAAGAGCTGTATAAATATTTTAGTTTTCATAGCAGTTGTACTGTACATGTAAGACATTTGTATAAATAATTTAGTTTTCATAGCGACTTAAGTTTACATGTCGATATTTTAAAATTAATTTGGTACATGTTAGTAATAATAGTATAGTTTTTTTAATCACATGTTGTGTTTTATACAGTATGAAAAGGCATGCTTTGTCCGTTTTCAACCATGATTTGTATAAAGCATTTAGTTTTCATAGCGACTTAAGTATACATGTCGACATTTTCAAATTAATTTTGTACATGTTGATCTACATGGGTTTCGAAGATTACTTTAAGATAGCAAATACTTTCACTATTATATTTATAGATAGCTGTAGGGTATGAGAGGAGAATATAACATAGTTTCACCATTTGACGACTGAGTTATATTGTTATTCTGAAGAGAAAGAGGGTTAAATCTATTTCTAGTATATGATGAAATGGTTAGAGAAAATATGTTATGACGCTATCCTAGGAAATCGCATTCCTGCATCTAAGTCTATCTATTTCAAACAAGAAACGAATGTAAGTTCAAAGAGGGGGGAACCAGTTACTTAATATCGCTATAAAAAAGGTTGACTTTATTGTCCCATCATTAAACACTGTTTCATCGTTCGTTCTGTGAATACTGTAGACTGCATACTTGTCGGCAGCATCAGTATCTGTTCTTCTAACATAGACTTTGTCTTTTCTCTTACAATTAACGAAGTAAGTAACGTCATGTTTGTTTGTTTTCCTATTTCTATCAGTTTCGATGTTTTACTATTTTGTTACTTAGTTGTTAGTCATCATCAGCTAGAGTTTATTGTTGACATAGTGTATAAAAATGTTATATTAAATACCTTTTTTTTTCTTTTCAGATGGTATCTATAATTGAGAAATTCAATAACACTACTTATGGGGCAAGGTGTGTTTCAATCTCACAACCAGTAGTGTTCAATATTACTTTAGATGTTAAAGAAAAAGAACAAAAGGTTATGATTTATGTACTTTATACTGACCAAACCGTATGAATTATGTTAGTGATATATTGTTTTCTTTTGATCGTAGAGGGTGGCCGAGTTGCAGACGTACAGGGTTTTGTCGAACAATCAACAGGTCAATTTTTTGTAAAAGAATTTTTTCTTGTGATTTGAAATGTGAAAACAGTGTACATCTATTATTCAACAGCCCTGAAGACCGTGTTGTAAACGATATGACAAAACATTACTTAGAACATTTTCATCATGGATTAAAATACGATCATGGATTTGTAGATTATGGTCACATGGAAAATATTGTAAGAAACATTTTCAACAATTGTGATCATGTATTTGTGAAAGGTTGTCAGAAGAAACAATTTCTACACAACATTATTCCGTCTGTTGAGGTCTACGATCTATTTGATTTCAATTGTCCAAATTTAAATATTCTACCTAAATGTATTACTGTCTGTAAATTCCATACTTTTCCTGAAGCAAAATGTGCACAACAAATTGTTTTAAGTTTAAAGTCATGGATCATGGACAATATTCATTACGTGTTTTTAAACAAACCTGAAGTTAAATAAAACATACCTCTGATGCTAATGGTTTTTTTTTCTGGAAGGAGAAGCAGTTGAATCACTATCACTTTCAATCACACGTAGAGCTATAGACACTTAGGAAATATAGAGTGTATGAGATCACATGTTAAAACGCTTTTATACATGTCGTATTGATTACACATAACAAGTACTGACGCGGATGTGTGCGTGTGTTTCAATCACTTCCTTGTGATGAAATTCCATTCTGTCATCGTGTTTGTAAACCCAGTATGTTGAAATAAACCATGCAGCACTACTACTGTGAAGCCCTTTGTTTATACACATTATTTCACAGGAGCGTGACAATCTTATGATACACAATAAAAAGGTTGTGACGGTCTGAAAAGAAATTTAACCTTAACCGTTTTCCTAATCCTTACACACAGTCATTTACATATAGTTAATAATAACAGTGTTCATCTGGAAGGAGAATAGATGCTGTATAGAAGATGAAATATAAAAGGTTATGTAAGTATAAAGTTATTTATCTTTTAATAACTAAACATTGTTAGGGAATGCGCTCTACAGGCATGTTGTACGTAATTGTTTTCATAGGTCCCTCTTACAGTATCTGTAAGTATAGTAGGAACTCTTGTTATTTACCTCCTACCTTCTAATTGCATAACAGCGCCTCTATGCGTACACATTTTCTACCAAAGAGCTTAAATGGTAAAAGGTGTATGAATTAATGAATCGGGGAATAGCATAGTGCGAAAGAGCGTAACTTTTTTTTTGTTAGAAACGATTCCCGTGACCTGACAACATTCCCTTTGGTCATGAGGGCTTAATTACAACCGTAGGGATGAATTTGGATAGCATAGTGCGAAAGGGCATAATTACATTGTTCGAAACGACTCCCATGACGTTAAGAACGTTTCCTTGGTCCATAGGGCCTAATTACAGCCTTTGGGATGAATATGGATAACATACTGCGAAAGGACGTAACTAAATTGTTCGAAACGACTACCATGACGTCCTTAAAGTCTACTTGATCCAAAGGGCTTAGTTACAGCTGTCAGGATGAATGGGGGATAGCAGAGTGGTAAAAGGCGTAACTCAATTGTTCGAATCGACTACCATGACGTCAATAACCCTTCCTTGGTCCAAAGGGCCTAATTACAACATTTGGGATGAATATGGATAACATAGTGTTAAAAGGCGTAACTCGATTGTTCGAATCGACTACCATGACGTCTTTAACCTCTCCTTGGTCCAAAGGGCCTAATTACAACATTTGGGATGAATATGGATAACATAGTGTTAAAAGGCGTAACTCTATTGTTCGAATCGATTACCCTAACGTCTTTAACCACTCCTTGGTCCAAAGGGCCTAATTACAACATTTAGGATGAATATGGATAACATAGTGTTAAAAGGCGTAACTCAATTGTTCGAAACGACCACCATGACATCTATAACCTTTCCTTAGTCCAAAGGGCCTAATTACAGGCGTCGGGATGAATCGGGGATAGCATAGTGTTAAATGGCGTAACTCAATTGTTCGAATCGACTACCATGACGTCTTTAACCTCTCCTTGGTCCAAAGGGCCTAATTACAACATTTGGGATGAATATGGATAACATAGTGTTAAAAGGCGTAACTCAATTGTTCGAAACGGCCCATGACGTCTTTTTTGCCAAAAGGGCACAACTAGGGCGTCGGGGGCGGCGTCGGAACACCACAGGACGAAAGGGCACATCTCACGCTTTCATATGACACCCATGACGTATTTTTGCCAACAGGGCACAACTAGGGCGTCGGGGCGGCGTCGGAACACCATAGTACGAAAGGGCACATCGCACGCTTTCATATGATACCCATGACGTATTTTTGCCAAAAGGGCACAACTAGGGCGTCGGGGGCGGCGTCGGAACACCTTAGGACGAAAGGGCACATCGCACGCTTTCATATGACACCCATGACGTATTTTTGCCAAAAGGGCACAACTAGGGCGTCTGGATGAATCGGGAACAGCACAGAGCCAAAGGGCTTAATTACATTATTCGAATCGACTACCATGACATCACAGGACGTCCCGGATCAAAGGGCCTAAGTATAGAGACTGTTCCTGTTGCGTAACAGGAATATTGACATAGGGCCTAAATCCTAAACAAGGAGTCTGGATGAATCGGGAATAGCACAGAGCCAAAGGGCGTAATTACATTATTCGAATCCACTCCCATGACGTCATTTGCCAAAAGGGCATAACTAGGGCGTCGGGGGGCGGCGTCGGAACACCTTAGGACGAAAGGGCACAACGCGGGCTTTCATATTTGTTTTGTTGTGACACCGAAACTTCTTTAATTCAAACTATCTATATAATTAGGTGGAAACGCACACAATGAACATATATTAGCTTTTATTTTTACTTACAATTTTCATAGCTCTGAACCACAAACATTTTGTACTAAAACTGTTATTATAAAATCCTTGAGTCAATTAATAAAGAGGGGCGTTCACTATAAAAGGCCAGCGCAATCATTTAAAAAAAAACAATAAACTGTCACTTAATTATTAGTAAATAAAAGAAAATATGATTACTTACCAGAGGATCAGATGGATGACTTCGCAAACACACTGTGAGGTCACTCTTAACTTAGAACTGTACAGAAACATGTATTTATACAGAAAACTGAAACACTTACATTAATGACGTCACACCTTTAAAATTCTCTCTCCCCCAAGAGAAAAGATTGTATCATATATTTTTATCTCTAAACAAGCCAAGGGATACATTCCAAAGCTACACTTCCGTGTTCCTGTTGTTTCGCAAAAAAGATAAGCTGTTGAAAGGAATTCTTTTCCTCTTAGTCAGGATGTTATGTATAGTGCTTAGACGTCACACCTTTAAAATCCTCTCTCCCTTAAGAAAAACTTCCGTGTTCCTGTTGTTTCGCAAAAAAAAAAAGATAAGCTGTTAAAAGGAATTCTTTTCCTCTTAGTCATGATGTTATGTATAGTGCTTGTTACAGTAACTCCATCCACATGCTAGATTTGCTAATAGGATATGAACGTTTTTTTCTTAGAACGTATTTGCATAATAAACTACGTCATGGAGCAAAGGACATAAGTGGTATGAACCAGGGGATACCATAACACGTAAGAGCGTATCCTTTTGTTTGAAAAATTCCTATGACGTCATGGAGCAAAGGACCTCGCGTTGGTGCATGTCGTGACATGTTTCAATGGGGGCGACGTCGCGACGCCGGGGCGGGGTCGGGTGGCGGCCATTTTGAGTTATACCTCGCCTATAACTACTAATGTGTTTCTGAAAATAAGCAAAAAATATAGCTTATCGTGTGAGTTTTAGTTAAGGGTTTGCAGGAGTCAAAGGAGCTCGGCGTTATAAATGGATCTGTACGTATTATGGTTTTTGTAAAACAAAGATTCTGTTTACGAGGTACTGATACGGTGCTCCCTAAATATATGGTTGTTATGTTGTTATGTGGTGTTCGTAGGTTAATCGGGGAAATTATATCCTCACATTTAAAATAATATAAATCCACATAGCCTACAGAACATTAATACGTTGGAGAGCTGAATTCTTTATCTGCGTTTGCAAGCAGTTGCTCTCAGGATTAATTCAAATTCTTTAATCTTGTAAAGATTCCTTACTTTAGCCTATTTAGCATTTGAACATTCAAACACATCTAGAAGGGAGTGGGTTGGAATTTTTCTTAGCATTGTTTGCTGGAGCTTCGTCATAATGGTGTCGTTAACCCATTTTTCTCTTCAGTTTATATCTCCACTGAGAATTATTTCCTTCTGAATTGCATGCAGTGAATGTGCGGAATATTGTAAAACTCTACTATAAGAATTTAAAATTAGCTCACTTTTGAAGAACATGCATTAAAAATATTCCTGCTTATTCTTTACGCATGTCTCAAGCGCGTGGAGAGTGCCAAGGAAAACTTTGCACACACATTTTTGTATACGAATAAGAATTTTCTCATACTATTCGCACGAATGGAAAACATTATTTGCTTTTAGTGTAATCTGTTATTCTACAAATTTTGCATCCCATACTTCTCTGTGGCTCTAGTGCATCGAATCTGATTAACTCATAAGTCATAAGTTTACAAAGTCTTGAAGGAAGTCATTTTTATGTAACGTGTAACAGAAAATTAAGTCCCATTATCCTATGCTGAGTTTATTTCTAAGGTGTTACACACAGAAATTTATTTCCTGAAACCCATTAATTGTAATAGTTAAGTTGTCCTCAATACAGTAGTGAAAGATTTTCACGTATTTCTAGAGATGGATTACTATTCTTGTTGATTTCAGAAGAAGACGAAAAAGAACAAAATTACGAACTTCCCATGGAACGGCATGTTACTTGTGAATAAACGCTTTTAAATATTTTACTGAAAGCTAAGTAAACAAAATTATTGCAAACCTGCAAAACTATAACTGTAGTAAATGTACATATTTCGTCTTCACAAGTTGACATAAGAATTGAGGGTATGTAATCAGCACTCGTCTTCCGTCCGTGGTCGACAGTGATTGCTTTCTTGGATGGGTGAGCTAAAAGTTAATAGAGATTCAAATAGATCTAATGTATTTTCACAAGATTTCTATCTCATAAAATCTAGATATTGTAGGGATTAAATCATCATATAAATATCGGAGATCGGACCACTTCAAACCACTGGTCTCGAAGACTACTAGGGTGGCCATTTCTAAAATGTCAGAAAGGAGGACACACATCTTCGGTAATCTAGCATAGTATAACTTCGGGCATGGACGGCTGGACAGCAGATATTACATGGTATAACCCTGACTAATTTTACTTAATAACTGTATTTATAGCCTATAAAATAAATGATTATACACTGCAGAAAGGGATTTTCAACTCTATTTATGAATGTACAATACCATGGGTGCGCATCTGTGGAATATTGTGTCACTGTGTGGTAGCGGAATTTCTCCCACTACAGTCGCCCTTGACGTCAGCATAAAGCAGTTTCTACGTGACACTGAACATGAAGAGCAGGTTTCATACGTCACAGCAGGATGGGGGACGAAAACGTTTCCCCTCAGTTGCTCAGGTATGTACAATACGATGCAATTAATGTACAATACAAATGGAGACTTTAACAACAGTCAACAGTACGGCCAACGTCACGTACTGCACCAAACAAATGGTAGTACACTATCATCGTATGGACAAGCGTGCCAACCTTAGGAATAGATTTCTTGACAGGAACGTACGGGAAAATACAAATTTTATTAATAAGTTACGCTTTACCGATCCATCAGTGTCTCGAAAAGGGGGACAAATCAACGTCCGGCATAAAGCCGCGCCGGATGGAGGACTGCTTAGCCAAAAGCCTTACAGTCCGGCCAAAAGCCGGACGTCTGGCCACCCTAAAGACTACCAATATGCAGTATTCACTGAGCGTACGTAATTCAGGCACTTTTCTAATGCTAATTTTGTAATCTAAAATAGGATGCATGGTTTATGCGAGGAAATTATTAAACCATTACAAGATTTTTTGAATTGATTTGTTTGAATAAAAACAGCATACGATAAGTTACAGTGCGCCATAATTGATCAGAACTGTAGTCTTGTTCAGATTCACTCCGCTACACTTTTAATTTGAAACTTGTATGACTCATAATTTTTTTTCCGTTTCGGTAACTTCACTGCGCTTATATAGTTGAAAATAGACCTCTTAATCTCATTTAGTATACACGAACTACCCGTATGCAGTACAGTAGCTCAGTAGAAACTGTTACCCACTCCCAGCAGATAGAGGGGCTTAGAAATTTACCGTTATATAACTCCGCGCCTTATTTCTCCGAGCCTAGCCTACGTAATAGAAATTTAAACGTGGCAGAGGGTGGATAGAGAGGAGAAAGAGATAGAAGATGGTTGCTATACAACTAAGGCAAAACTAAAAACATGCGTGTACTCACAGTTATACCTACTACAGTATTACGATACTACACAATGATTAGGAGATTAGCTACAGGACTTTTTTTTACTTATTTCAAATCAATTTATTATAGAAAGAAAATGATCGATATTGTGGCTTAGCTTCGTACATGTCTACACTCCTCGTGACAGCTGAAATGACCGTATGTTTTTGCACGAACACTAAGGGATGCTTTCGCACCCGGTTGACCTTCTTCCCCACCCGCTAATGCCACTTTCTCCTCTGGAATTTTCAGAATTCTAACGGCCGCCAAGCTCGGAGAAATAAGGCGGGCAGTTGCTGTGGTTCTATTAAGCTACTCCTATTGTCACAATTCACAATGAAAGCAAGGTTTTTGACTGACAACATAGCTTACTAGTTCTTAGAAGAGGTTTTAAAAATAGTAAAACTATGAAATTTTCCAGAGTATATAGGCTAATATCGGTGCGTGAATAATTCGGTGGCATGAATTAGGCGGATAGATACAGTAATGCATTTACACTAATATTTTAGCATGTCGCATTCTTTGTTTTGATTTTTAAAATTCTGTTTTAAAAAATAACCCTGTCATTTTGTATACTAATGATTTTCTCGCTGAATTTGTGAATTTGTTCTCACTGAAGTGTGTTTCGCTTTGGAGGTAGATGGTAATTTACAAAAGGCCTGATTTCGGGCTGTCCTTGATGTCTGAGTAAATGACGCATGAAGTAAGTTAGTAGTCGGAAAGGCTGTGTTGTGAAGCTTATCTATTCACGGAAGGAGGTGAAGTCCCTTCCCTGTTACACTAGTTCTCATGCTTCTTTTGGGATGTTACGTCAGTCTCTTCCATCTTTCACAATGCTACTGTAGTTACTATCTGATCTTCAACATGAAATGATTCCGTACACAGATCTCATATCTTAATTAAAAGGCATCTATTCATGGCTTTCTGCAAATTTACCTTCATATCAATTATCTGTTAAGAATGAGCAGCTGGATTTGTTTAATACATTTATTGATACCCTTATTATTTTCGTTACTACAACTTGGTTTCGAATATATAAACACGATAATAATATAATGTTATATAATATAATTTTATAACCTAAGCTGGATACCTATTGCTTTCTTAAAATTGAGACTTTGTATGTGTTTCATAGTTTTTTTTTTTTTTTTTTTTTTTTTCCACTAGTATTATTAATGCTTGAAACGTTACTAATATCTTCACCATCTTACGTAGATTGAGCTGGAATCCGCGCCTTACAAGAAAGAGAATCAGGATCCTGGCTTCTGGCTGTTCCGTCTCTCATATTGGAACACTACTGGATGGCACGTTCTTCAAGACTGCGATTGCTCTAAGACTAGGCTGCGAAATCTGTTATCCCTATTAATGCTTATGTGGAGCAGTTGTTGACAGCTGTGGTATCCATGGTCTAAGCTGCCCCAAAAAATGATGGAATATTTTGTAGACACTTCGTGCTCATTGATTTACTCCAAAGAGCGCTTACATCAGCTGGCATTCCTTCAATTCTGGAGCCTGTCGGTATCAGCCGCATGGAGCGCTGAGGCTAAGACACTGATCTCAGATACCGCATAGGGGAAAAAAAACTTGTGGCTCAAAACGGTGATTCTCGATCAACAGCTTTCTTAAGACAGAGAATCAGCATTCCTATTCAAAGGGGAAATGCTGCCTGCGTTATGGGTACTTTCCCCAAATATCTAGCGCTAGAGGAAATTTTTTTACTTTGTTTAATTTCATAAATTGGTTATGTTTATGAATATAGGCCTAATAATTTTAGTCAACTGTAAATTACATCGATCTAAGGATAAGTGTGTTTGGGATTGGTTTGTATTGTTCCACAGGATCTGACTTTTTTATTTAAATTTCAAATAAATTCGTTTTAAGGTACATAATTTCAAAAGATAGGCTGAAAAAAATCATTAGCCATGTTCGTTACAAAATATTCTCCCTTAGACACGTTTTAGTGCACTTTATATGTGTATTGAAAAGATAGGTAGATAAATTACCGTTACGGTACATTGTGACATATAAGTCCCATAGAATAAAATCCACTCTAAACTTCAGTAAATCCAACATATTATGTACCAAATAAATATTTTTAAGTGTAAAAAACTAACCAATTTACTATATTAATCCTCCTTCATGATAAAATCGTCAAAAGTAAGCTAGATAACAGCAGACATAAATGTAATGAAACTGTATGCCTGAAATAACGATAATACCACTTCCAAAACAAAGATTTGTAGTCACTTTTGCCAAAAGAAACTTAGGAGCCATATGAAAACCAAAGTAGTTTATTATAACGAGTCATTTAAAATCATTTTTTTTAATCGTGATAGAATTTGTAATGAGTTATATGCACGTGAAAGGGTTAAAGAATAGTAAATTATGCAGCAGGCTTATAATGGCATTTATTAAGACTTTAGTATGTTTTATAAAACGAGCAAAGCTACTTGCGAGTTTCATAATTTTCGTGAGTGTCTTAATTACCATTATATGCAAGTTGCGTACGACTGTTTTCGTTCGACCATAGTTAAATGTTAATTTTTTTTATTTTTTTATTCTTTATTTTTTATTTATTTATTTTTTTAATTTTTTTTATATATAAAGAATACTTTGTAATTGATTAAGCAGACGAATCTCGCCATAAGCTGTTGTAGTCCTTGTCTTTTCCGATAGATGGCAGGATGCAAGGCATGCAGGCTTGCAGCTCTTCTCTTGAGCATTAATGTCAAACAACACATATTAAATCACAGGATATAGACCATGGGCTACCAATATGAAACCCTCCCCCCCCCCCCCGTGGGAATTTCCGACACATATATTTTTTTGTTGGTATTGTCATCTAGTTTAAGATTTTAGTTGTTTGCCCCTTATCAATTACAGCATTTAGCCGGAAACCCCGGAAATCCGCAGAAAATGAATTTGTTTTAATTTTTTATTGTTCTTTGCTCCTAATATTCCCAGGGAATTTCTGAATCACACATTTTTGTTGGTATTGGCATCTAGTTTAATGTTTCAGTTGTTTGCCCCTTACAAATTACAACATATCCCTGGAAAACCCGGAAAACCACGTATATACGGAGAAAATTACTATGTTTTATTTTTTAAGTCTTTGTTCTTTGCACCTAATATTCAAAGGGAATTTCTGACTTACATGTTTTTTTGTTGGCATTACCATCTAGATTAAGGTTTCAGTTGTTTGCCCCTTATCAATTACAGTATATCCCCGGAAAACACCGAAAACCACGGAAATCCGGAGATTGGGACTTCGTTTTATTTTTTAAAAATCTTCGTTCTTTACTCCTAGTATTCAAAGGGAATTGGTGAATCATATGTTTTTGTGTTGGTATTCCCATATAGATTAAGGTTCCAGTTGTTTGCCCCTTACCAATTACAGCATATCCCCGGATACGCCGGAAAACCACGTATATACGGAAAAAATTACTATGTATTATTTTTTAAATCTTTGTTCTTTGCTCCTAATATTCAAAGGGAATTTCTGATTCGTATGTTTTTTGTTGGTATTGCCATCTAGATTAAGGTTTCAGTTGTTTTCCCCTTATGAATTATAGCATATCTCCAGAAAACTCTGAAAACCACGGAAATCCGGAGGAATTTACTTTTTAACATTTCTTTAAAATCTTTGTTCTTTGCTCCTAATATTCCCAGGGAATTTATGACTCATATGTTTTTTTGTTGGTATTGCCATCTGGTTTAAGGTTTAAGTTGTTTTCCCCTTATCACTTACAGCATATCCACGTAAACCCTGAAAACCACGAAAATCCGCAGAAAATGAGATTGTTTTAATTTTTTAAAAATCTTTTATACTAATATTCCCAGGGAATTTCTGAATCACATAATTTTTGTTGCTATTGCCATATAGTTTAAGGTTTCAGTTGTTTTCCCCTTACCAATTACAGCATGACAAAGAATACTGGAAAAAATCCTGATGCTGAAGGGATGAAGGCGATTGAAAACCTGGCAGAACACACTTCATATTCTAATTTGACATCTGTGAATGATAATTTATCTTACCAAACCTTCCACAGTCACTACCAAACTTTCTTGACTGAAGTTAGAGAAGGGACATTCGGTAAAACAGCACAATTTTGGAATGGTAATATGGACAGTGTCATTGATTTTGAGATTTCAGCGAGCAGCTAAAGAAAACATCTTTGACTTACACTTGGCATGTTTAGAAGATATGATTCCCCTTTTCTTTGCATGTGACCATCACAATTATGGCAGATATCTCGTAGTCCATATACTCACCCTTTTGAACCTGCAAAGGACACACCTGAAGCAGAAGAATTATTTCGCAATAACGGTTACGGTGACCGTAGATCACAAGTTCCGAGTTCTAGAAATTCTGTGGATTTCCGTGGTTTTCCGGTTTTTACGGGGATATGCTGTAATTGATAATGGGCAAACAGCTGAAACCTTAATCTAGATTACAATGCCAACAAAAAAAAATATGTAAGTCAGAAGTTCCCTGGGAATATTAGGATCAAAGAACAAAGGATTTAATAAAATTAAAACGAACTCATTTTCTTCGGATTTTTTAGGTTTCCGGAGTTTTCCGGGGATATGCTGTAATTGATAAGGGGCAAACAACTGAAACCTTAATCTACATGGCAATACCAACACAAAACCATATGAGTCACCAATTCCCTTTGAATACTAGGAGCAAAGAACTAAGATTTAAAAAATTGAAACAAATTCATTTTTTCCGGGCTTCCGTGGTTTTCGGAGTTTTCTGGGGATTTGCTGTAATTGATAAGGGGAAAACAACTGAAACCTTAATCTACATGGCAATACCAACACAAAACCATATTAGTCACTAATTCCCTTTGAATACTAGGAGCAATGAACTAAGATTTAAAAAATTAAAACAAAGTCATTTTCTCCGGGCTTCCGTGGTTTTCAGAGTTTTCTGGGGATTTGCTGTAATTGATAAGGGAAAAACTACTGAAACCTTAATCTACATGGCAATACAAACACAAAACCATATGAGTCACCAATTCCCTTTGAATACTAGAAGTAAAGAACTAAGATTTAAAAAAAATAAAACAAAGTAATTTTCTCCGGGTTTCCGTTGTTTTCGGAGTTTTCTGGGGATTTGCTGTAATTGATAAGGGGCAAACAACTGAAACCTTAATCTGGATGGCAATACCAACAAAAGAACATATGATTCAGAAATTCCCTTTGAATATTAGAAGCAAAGAACAAAGATTTTAAAAATAAAACATTGTCATTTTCTCCGTATAAAAGTGGTTGTTCTGGTTTTCCGGGGATATGTTGTAATTTATAAGGGGCAAACAACTGAAAACTTAAACTAGATGACAATACCAACAAAAAATATGTGAGTTAGAAATTCCCTGGGCATATTAGAAGCAAAGAACAAAGAAAAATTAAATCAAAATCATTTTCTCCAGATTTCCGTAATTTTCCGGGGTTTCCGGGTAAATGCTGTAATTGATAAGGAGCAAACAACTAAAGACTTAAAGTAGATGGTAATATCAACAAAAAATATGTGAGCCAGAAATTTCCTGGGCATATTAGGAGCAAAGAACAAAGAAAAATTAAAACAAACTCATTTTCTCCGGATTTCCGGGGTTTCCGGGTAAATGCTGTAATTGATAAGGGGCAAACAACTGAAAACTGAAACTAGATGGCAATACCAACAAAAATATATATATGTCGGAAATTCCCACGGGGGGGGGGGGATGGGGGGTATACAGCAGCCTACGCTCTAATATAAATGCAATGTTGACTTGCAAATTTCAAATGAAGACGAGCAGAATTGATTTCATTTCAAATACAGGTTGTTTAATTACGCATTTTCATTTGCTGCTCTAAAGATTTCAAGGTCGTTCCGTGTTCGGTAATAACCGATACTACACCAGTTTCGAAATGGAAATCAGTGTCGAAATGACTATCATTATGATACCGCTTAATAAACTTATTATAGTATGGTCGAACAGAAACCTCCATAGGGATACGAGAAATCTTAAGCTGTAAGCCTTCTACTTCTATCTTATTGTTTTTACATAACTTAGTAACAAGTTTGGCTACAACACGATCAAAGGAATTTAGAAAGAAAACCCATTAAGTAAGGGACAGGATATGTTGCATGATCAGTGCCATAGCATTACATAACAGTAACTGTTAGCAATAATTATATTGCTTTTTTAACACATTTTTTCGTACTGATGCCATGAATGTATTCTTTTGTGTAAGACCAGTTTTACTCTTCTTGTGGAATATATACATTCATCTCTCTGGGGTTTATTATGTGCCCGCTTTCAGAGGAGCAGTTATTTGAGTGAAGGCTTTTTGATTGAACTCGTCTGCTCCCAGTGCAGTGCTAGGATTTGCTGTAAGGAACTATATAAAAAACGGAGTTTTGTAGTTCTTTTTAATAGAAACCCTTGAAAGAAGGGTGAACTACAGGAGAGAGTTCATAATCGTGCCTTGGCATGTGACTTCTCCCACAGATGAAATTGCAACAATAACATTGTTATGCAATATTTTTAGTTACTGAATTATGTTAGGTTTTTGTGTACTTGAATTATCATTCATACTCATGTGGTCAGTTAACGTCATCCCATTCTCCATAGGGTCTTCGGGGAAAATGCATTACTGAAATCGAATTTAGGCATACCTATTTACCTGCAGGGAGCTGAGTCACATGACCTTCGACTCAAGAGCCATTTGGGAGGAAATTTATGGTCGTCAAAGATTTTGCCCAGAGGCTATAGTTTCGGTTTTGAGTTCTTTAACGTACCATAAATCTGCGACACGGAACCCATGGTCCCTCCCTTCCTCTTGGAGGGCCTATGTTCTTTTTTCCCCCCTTTCTTTCTTTCTTTCTTTCTTTCTTTCTTTCTTTCTTTCTTTCTTTCTTTCTTTCTTTCTTTCTTTTCTCTCTTTCATTGTGAAAGATCTGCCTTCCTCAGTCAGATTTACATCCGGGAACCTAGGATTCAGGTACAGAAACGCTACTTCTGCACCATCGAGTTGTCGGAAAGTTAACATATTTACATATTTGCAGATAAATCATAATGAATGGACAGCGCTTTGACCAGGAAAGGTAGACAGTGATTATAAGATTAGCACTGGGAATCATTGTCGCAATATGTCGCAATGCAACATTTATGTGTCACTATCAAATCTAAATCTACAGAACACATTGTATTCTTATGAATATTTTCATCCATTGTTTGCATTGCATCTCTCTTATGTGAAGCTCTATTCTATTTCTACCGAACTTAACACTCAAAATATGCTTATAGCCAATAATATAAAACCCTTCACGTTCAAACATAAATTGAAATTTGATGACGAAATCAATAGGTCTACTGGCTCGCTTTAGGGGGAAAACATGAAAAAAATACCCATAGTATCACTCGGGATTTCGGTTTTAGTTTCAGAACTTTGCTGTGCAAATAGGCAGCTGATTTGCATGTGTCTTCCTGCTGAAATTTGATTCTGTTACCAAAAAAATCCGAAGACAGGTTTCGGCGGAAGGATGTAAATTATGGATCTAAAGGATTCGAGGATTTTTTTAATATTGAAAAAAATCTTTTCCCTAATTTTTTACAAAATGTAAGTGACGTGGTTGTATTGGTAAACTTACTACTTTATTACCACCAGTGATCAGTTATTGGTTCTTGTGTGTTACAAGTAACTTTATTATAACTTGATTAATATACATTATACAAATTAGTGAAATTAGAAACAAGCTAGTTCAATTTTAAACACGAAAATAATTTAACTATATGCTGTTTTAGTTTGAAGTGAGGGAAACCAAAACTCAAATAAGGAACACTGGGGGAAGTTATTTGAAAATAATCCCAGCCCCTCTCTACTCCTCCCTCAATGTATCTTTCCTGAGAGCTTTCGCTTGCATCCCCCTTTCAAGCAGCTTGTGACAAAGTGGCACTTCACCACCAGCTCAAGCCACTGTCAAATATAGAAGGGGAGGAGTTACTGTTTGGAAAGCCTCAGTATTTACCATCTAATGTCAGCCGAGGAATTCCCTTGCTTATTGTCACTGATATGCTTGATGAATTATAATGACCTCATAAATGAGGAGGCGGGCATTATAGCTAATACAGGGGCTTTCCGGATGTAGGCTGTGCATTATAAATACGAAGTTTTTAGAAAAGAGATTAAAATTAGGAGCATGTATTTACATAAATTGATACCCTAAGTAACGAAAATAAATTAATGTAATTTTGATGGTCCGGATAGATTCTCATACAAGTAGTTCAGTTTTCAAATAATGTTTTTCATTGGTTTTGGGTACAGGCTTATGTGGCAGGAAAGAACCGCCATTAAATAAAATCAGGTAAACTGATGTAACAAAGTGCCAGATTGTTTTTGTTGAATCAATTATAATTGCAATTATGATATGCAGAAAATAAGTTTTTTTTTAAAATCAGATTAAAGTCGTCCAGCATCAGCAGAACTACAGATTTGTGATATTTTGACAATCGCACACTCACATAAAAATAACTAAATAACTAAATAAATAAATAAAAATCCATGTCAAATTACCGGCACGAACATAGAACACACAAGTCCAAGACGTTACCATTTCGGCCACTTCGCTAAGTTTAACGGTCTAGTGTGATAAGCATTGTTAATAATTAGTGGTTTTTTTTGGTCAAAGCTAAATATATTGCAACTTGAAATTCTTAAGATATATCAACATTTCACAAAATCCAGTGGCAAAGAATTCAGCTAATTATTTCATAGTAATATACCTTCTGTAGGCTGTATAACGGTATTCATGTAGTACTCAGTTTCAACTTGATCAACGAAATAAACAAACATCTGAATGCATTGGAGTCAAAGCCCTCAGTGATTAGAAATGCGGCAGTGTAGTATAGTCGGTTTTTCCACATTCTGTCAGTGTTGTGTTATACTTTGACCTGTGAACACATGTTTCTCTCAGTTTATTTGGTTTATTAGTTGATTTATTGGAAGAAAAACCCGGTTTTGTAAGATGAATTGTCGAGGTAGGTGTTTGAAGTTTTATTGCCTTCTTGGGTATTTTCGTTTTCTGCTTCAGTGGGTTTCATGGGTCGCCTTTTCACTGTGGGGGATGAATGGAGAACCTGTTTACTCATTCTAGTCGCGGTCACAAGGTGTTTAAAAATTTTGTTTATGAAAAAAAAAAACATTGAAGTGGGTGAGGGTGATATCACGCAGCCATAGCGAGGGTGATGCCGCGCAGTTTAAATAAAAGTTTTTTACCACAGCTGAGCGAAATATATTAAAGCACTGCATTTGGTTGAAATTAGGCTACTGTATTTGTTTTAAATATTATAAATTAATATATAATCATTTTCCATTACAGTGAAAAGTTGTCATGCCGACACAATATGGTCCCCGTAAGAGCAATAGGGCATCTTGGACGCAAGAAGAGTTGGATAGGGCAATACATGCCGTAAAAGTGGAAAAAATGCCTATCCGGCGAGCGGCAAGAGAATGCAACATCCCCGAAGGAACGCTACATGGCAGGTTAGCGACAGACAATTTTAAAAAGGGACGATTAGGACAGGCGTCGTATTTAGTTAAGGACGCCGAAAGGAAATTAGTCGAGCATGTCAGGAAGTTGCAAGCAGCAGGATTTGCCCCAACTAGAAGGAATTTTAAAAAGATAGCTTTCAACTTGGCACAATCTATGGGACTAAAGAACAAATTTAACAGCTGCAAGAAAACTGCCGGCAAGGATTGGTATAAATCCTTCATGCGTAGGAACCCAGATCTCGCTGTAAGGAAAGCAGAAGGTGTTTCCAATGCCCGAGCCAATGGCATGTCAGTGAAGGAGGTGGATGGATATTTCGACCTGTTAAAGGAGACGATGATCGAACATCAGCTAATGGACAAGCCAGGAAATATTTACAATATGGATGAGTCTGGCTTGCAATTAAACAATGATCCCGATCGAGTCATCGCCATAAAAGGGAGTAAAGATGTCCACGTCAGAAAGTCATCTGAAAGAGGAGAGACAATTACAGTCATAGCTTGCTGATAATGCATTTCCCGCTTATTGCATTTTTAAAGGAGTTCACAAGCAACAAGTGTGGACAGAGAAAATGCCACCCGGTGCTGTCATTCAAATGCGGAAGGAATCAGCCTATGTTGATTCAAATCTTTTTATGGACTGGTTGGAAAACCATTTCATTCCAAGAAAAAAATCAGGGAAGTGTTTGCTGATCCTCTACGGGCATGGATCCCACGTTAACTCACCTGACATGCTCCAGAAAGCAGCAGACAATGATATTGTGTTACTGTGTTTACCAAGCCATACTACGCATTATCTGCAACCCCTCGATAGGGCATTTTTTGGCCCATGCAAGGCTTATTTCAAGAATGCATGTGAAGAGTGGGGCATTTCTAATCCTGATAGGAAGCTAGAAAGACGCAATTTTGGTGAACTGCTTTCCAAAGCTTGGTCTCGGTCCGCAACAGCAGAAATTGCAATATCAGGATTCCGTGCTACTGGAATATTTCCTTTACAGAAGTCTGCAATTCCAGAGCATGCATTTCTACAGTCTGGAAGCGGGGAGCAAGAGAACCATCAGACAGAATCCACCTCTGATTCCGATGACGAACCTTCCCCAGTTTCCACAGCTGCAGAACCAAAACCAACCCCAACAAAGTTGCTGAACAAGGTCTCGCCTGTACCAAATCCTGGGTCGAGTAAAGTGGCTAGGAAACAATCAGCAGCAATACTGACGGATCCAAAGTTCATTGCGGAAAAGCAAGAAAAAAGAGCTGCAGTCGATGAAAAGAAGAAAGCAGCAGAAATGAGGAAGAAAACTGCAGAAAGAAAGAAAATGGAGGCTCAAAAGCAACCAAAGAAAAGTGTCGCAAAGAAATCTTTGAGAAAAGACTCTTCGACGTTTCTTCTACCGTAGATGAAGACGAACCAATTTTATTGGATTCGACAGAAGAAGAATCTTTCGACGAAAATGAATGTGTCGAGTGTCTGGAAACTTATTCCGAGACATCCAAGAAATCGGACTGAATCAAGTGCAAAGTTTGTCTCAGGTGGCTACATGAGAGTTGTTCAATTTACAATGACAAGTGTGCCCTTTGTGGTCGTCTAGCAAACAAAAAGAAAAAAATTGTTAAATAGAAAGTAAGTTCTCTTGAATAGAATAGTTGCAATTAAATATTTAAATATTTTTTCAATGTATGTTTTATAATTGCACCTTAATGCATCTTTAATTGAAAACATCTACAAAAACAATTGAAAATCGAATTCACAATATTTCATGTTAAAATAGGTCCCAGTAGTATCAATAATATAGTCTATAGTGCCTATTAGCATGATAATGTATAACATAATTCGATAATCAATGATAATATTATATGAATTGATTTGTTGTAAATGTTGCCTTGAGTTTTAGCTTCAATTATAAACTTCAAATCTATGCGCGGTATCTCCCACCACCGTGCGCAATAACACCCACCCAGGGTGGGAGATGCCGCGCAAAACGTTTCTTTAGTATTTTAAAATTTCACATATTAAATAATCTCGCATGTTAATGAAATTCGTTCTATAATAAATAAACGTTATTCCTTGTAGAAACAGTGAATTTTAGCTAATAACTGGCATTTCTAGTGTATTTTTCTTTTACTTTTGAAAAAGTGCGTGGTATCACCCGCTCTTAACTTAGCGTATTTGAGTTATTGCGCCTTTCTTATATATTGCCATAAAAAGGCACTAAATTGGGCATTATTCCGGTACCGGCCAACCGATTTGGGCCAATGTCAATAGACGTCCTCCCATGGACATTATAAATGTGTGTACTAAGTTTCATGAAAATCTGATAAAGCGTATTTGAGTTACTGCGCCTTAAAAATATAGACACTAAATTGGATTTTACTCCGGTACCGGTTAACCTATTTGGTCCAATATCAATAGGCTTCTTCCCATGGACATTATAAACGCGTATACCAAGTTTCATTAAACTCCAATAAAGCGCATTTGAGTCATCGCGCGTACAGACACAGGGATGGACGGACGGACGTACATTTTGCCAGTCCCCCACACAATCTCACAAAGTTCCATACCGGCACTTAATAACTATAACAAATTCGAGTGATTACTGGTACACCACTAAGAACAAATTGCAAACCACTTTTTGTTGAACTAAAAATTCTTACTTTGCCGCCATTATTTGTATTGTATTGTCTTTTTTTACTTCAAAAACAACAATCGTTTAATATACTCACTGATTCATAAGTCATAACTGTTCCATACCGGCACTTAATAACTATAACAAATTCGAGTGATTACTGGTACACCACTAAGAACAAATTGCAAACCACTTTTTGTTGAACTTAAAATTCTTACTTTGCCGCCATTATTTGTATTGAATTTTCTTTTTTACTTCAAAAACAACAATCGTTTAATATACTCTCTGATTCATAAGTCATAACTGTTCCACTCGTAATAAGTCTGATTTCTACATCAGTGAATGCAAAAACAGTGAGACTCAAGTAGTTTTCAAATATTGTCACATAACTTGAGAAAATGTAATTTTATTTATTTATTCTGGTAGAATTGAGGCCATTAAGCCTTCTCTTCCATTCTACCAGACAATAAAACAGTACAAATTTTACAAATAAAGCTAAGAGAATATACAATTTAACAACTAAGAGGCGAAGGTGCATTACTATGAAATTACTTAAAATCTAAAATAAGTTAAGTAAATTAAATCAGCTTAAACTGTTTGAGACTAGAATAATACAAAATACTGCGAGCCTTTTATATATTAGAAAATTACAATGTAATAGAATTTAATTAAACAATTTTACAGTATATAATTTTGGGTAAATAGGGAGAATTAAATAACTTATGTTTTCAAGTGAAACAATATGTTAGTCACTATATAATATTTACAGTATGAATGAAGTATTATGCAATATTACTGACAATGCATTGAACAGAATATTCGTGAACTAGCATGTACCCGCGGCTTCGCCCGCGATAATTATTTCAAAAATTAAAAATTAAGAGCATAATAGTTAAATCATTATATTTATTAACACCTAAATCACGTGGACTACATACCACGATTAGATAGCGTCGCCTGGTAAAAGCGACCTCAGATTCGAGTTCCTTGGCCCAGAAAACCCCTGTACAGTGAGTTTCGTCCAAATCGAACAATGTTTGACCATATTTAGGCCTATATTGATTATCCCTCTTCCGTGTAGGTTGAAAATTTCATATGTCTTCGGGCCTTGATATTCTAAACAAATGAATCGTCCAGGATGGACTTACAAAATCAAGCGATCGCCCGCGATAATTATTTCAAGAATTAAAAATTAAGAGCATAATACAGTAGTTAAATCATTATTTTATTAACACCTAAATCACGTGAATTACATACCACGATTAGATATCGTTGCCTGGTAAAAGCTATCTCAGATTCGAGTTCCTTGGCCCAGAAAACCCCTGTACAGTGAGTTTCGTCCAAATCGAACAATGTTTGACCATATTTAGGCCTATATTGATTATCCCTCTTCCGTGTAGGTTGAAAATTTCATATGTCTACAGGCCTTGACATTCTAAACAAATGAATCGACCAGCGTGGGCTTACAACATTCAAGCGATCGCGATGCTTTTATTTCCACGGTATGACAAAAATAGCCAAAGCCAACTGCAATTGATTTGACATTGAAATGTATTACTGAAATCTGATGCTTCGACAGCGCTAAAATCACGTTTTCTGCCAGTTTTTCACTCATAACTCGCGAACGAAAGCTAAAATTAAAAATTCGGCTTCGAGGTGCATTCGCCCACCTTTCAGTCCATCTATCTTTAAATTTTCAGATCTTTGCGTTCAGTAGATTTCGATGGGTATCGTGGACAG
The DNA here is from genome assembly GCA_964059195.1 of Ectobius pallidus. Taxonomy (NCBI): domain Eukaryota; kingdom Metazoa; phylum Arthropoda; class Insecta; order Blattodea; family Ectobiidae; genus Ectobius; species Ectobius pallidus. Next base: position 19,854,965 of record CAXKWD010000010.1, read on the forward strand.
ACAGACAAAAAGCATGTGCCCGCATGTGCCCGCGGCTTCCCCCGCGATAATTATTTTAAATTATAATTATTAACACCTAAATCACGTGGAGTGCATTCCACGATTAGGTAGCGTCCCCTGGTAAAAGCGACCTCAGATTCGAGTTCCTTGGCCCAGAAAACCCCTGTATAGTGAGTTTCGTTCAAATCGAACAATGTTTGACCATATTTAGGGTTGATTATCCTTCTTCCGTGTAGGTTGAAAATGTCATATGTCTGTGGGCCTTGACACTCTAAACAAATGAATCGTCTAGGATGGACTAACAAAATCAAGCGATCGCGTTGCTTTTATTTTCAAGGTAGGCTATGAGGTATGTTGACAAAAATAGCCAAAGCCATCTGTAAGTGATTTGATATTGAAATTTATTACTGAAACTGATGCTTCTAAAACGCAAAAAAATGCACGTTTTCTGCCAGTTTTTCACTCATAACTCACGAACGGAGGCGAAAATTAAAATTCCGGCTTCGAGGTGCACATTCCGACCCTTTAGTCCGCCTACTTATAAAATTTCAGATCTCTGTGTTGAGTAGATTTCGCTGGGCATCGCGGACAGACAGACGGAGGACAGACACTTCCTTTTATTAATATAGATTATTTTCTGTACAGTTCTGAAGGAATACGCTATATAGATCATGATAAGTTTTCCCGTGACCTAACAATTTTTTTTGCGTGTATGTGTTAAGGTATCGATTTTATACCGACCTCGGTAAGCCAGAGGTTGGCCTCTGTTATTTCTGGCTTCGAGATTCTCACGTTCGATGACTGAAGTTTTAACAACTTAATGATAAATTAATTATGAGAATAGCCTACTGAATTCTTTGTCACTGGTGGATTATTTTACACTCTTAAGTAATTTTCGAAGGCACACTAACATTAACATTTGTCATACAGGATCATTTTATGGGAATCTATAGATGAAACTGTTTTATCATTAGTTATTAAGTGCCAGTATGGTACTTTATGAGATTGTGTGTGGGGACGAAAAATGTCTGTCCGTCTGTCTGTCTGTCCGTCCGTCCGTCCGTGTGTCTGTACGCGCGATAACTCAAATACGCTTTGTCGAATTTTAATGAAACTTGGTAAACACGTTTATAATGTCCATGGGAAGAACCCTATTGATATTGAACCAAATCGGTTCACCGGTACCGGTGTAATGCCCAATTTAGTGCCTATTTTAATAGATTATGGCGCCTTTCTAATAGAAAGGCGCCATAACTCAAATACGCTGTATCGGATTTCCATGAAACTTGGTATACTCATTTATGACGTTCATGAGAAGTGCCCTATTGAATTTGAACCTAATCTGTTGACCGGTACCGGAGTAAATCCCAATTTAATGTCTACTTTAAAGGCGCAATAACTCAAATACGCTTTATCGTATATTTATGAAACTTCGTATACGCATTTATAATGTCCATGGGAAGACGTCTATTTATAATAGATAAAATCGGTTGACCTGTTTCGGAGTAATGCTCAATTTAGTGCCTATTTTATGGTAATATACGTATTCGAAAGAATTTATAAAAAAAAATGAAAATCAATTATCTTGACAACACTGCCTATTGTTTTACTGTTATCTTATAAGGCCTTGGAAATTAAAATACAGGTAGCTATGACAAAAAAACACTATCGATTTACAAGCGCTTATCCAACTAGACCGTTAAAATGACCCCGGTGGCCGAGATGGTAACGCTTTGGCCTCACATTCTGGAGTCCATGGTTCAAAACCCGAAACCGGCCAATTTGAATTTTTTTTTGACATTTTTATGTGAGTGTGCGATTGTCATATCACATATCTGTACAGTTCAGGTGATGCTGGAAGATTTTAATCTCATTAAAAAAACTAGACCTTTGTTCTTCCGTAAGCCCTGCTTAATGAATAAATCTGGAGCTTAACTTGGAAATCAATTTTAAAAAAAACATATTCTGCATATCATAATTGCAGTCATAACTGTTTAAACAAAAACATACTGGCACTTTGTTACATCAGTTTACCTGATTTTATTTTATTAACTCAAGATCTTAACAATATAATTTCTGTAAAGAGTTCGATTCCTCGCAACGCAGTATAGGTATGACTTCTCAGGCTTGCGTGCGCACACAGGCCGTACTGGCAATTCGTGCAAATCTTTTCTCTATATAAGCGGTTTTGTCCTAAATGACTGACTGACAGAGAATCAACGTAGATCCTAAACTGTAATAGGTAGAGACTTGGAATTTTGCACAATAAGAAAAGATTTTGCAAAATTTTGATTTTAAATGCCAAAAAAAGAAATGTTTTCGAGGAGACGAAATGTCTTATTACAAAGAATTCTTCAAATACAAATCACATACAGTTCTCGTGACAACAGTGTTTTGTTTGCAGTGTTCACAAGTAGCTCTGGAAGTGCATGATACGGGACTTTGACAAATTAGAGAAGCTATCGATATAATTCATTGGTGTAAATAAATATTGAAGAACGAAATCCACGGAAAAAATGCACAATGTTATGCAGTCACATAACTTTCTCTGCTCTGGACATACCATTTTCTCACTTCAAATTCTGATGCAAAATAAGAGGTCGTATTACGGGGACAGCTTAATCCAGCTCTCTCCAGCTCTCTCAGCCTCCGTGTGTGTCATCGAATAAGTTATGCCATATCAGATTAGATTAGATTAGATTAATGAGGGGTAGTGTAAGCCCTTCGGCTTCTCAACCCTGCGACCTTAATATATCTATTGTGAATACCCTATTCTAGCAGTCACCACTTTAATTTAAGGCTTTTTAATATTACCTATAATTTTTCTGGGCGATGTCCAGTCCTGAACCCGGGGATTTTTTTACTGAAAAACCCACTACTCTGCCGGGAATCGAACCCAGGCCGCCAGGTTGGAAGGCAAGTATGCTATCTATACACCCATGGCAGCGGACTTGCCATATCAGAAGTCGGTAAAACATTATATCCACTGATACGTTATTCGTAGCTGTAAGTTTTGTATTTTGAGTTGAGAAATATGGATGTTTATCATAGGCGCTAAGCAAATTAGGATTGAACATTCTTAGTTTATGCGCGCAATATATTATCATGTCCCAGGTTTTTGGGGAGGAAAATATGAAAGTGGTATTGAATTTCTTTTTGTTTCAGCCTCGAAACGGTTGTATGGTAACATGAGGGCAAGAAATAAAATATTTCGCAAAGACAGTACAGTTTTGCTTTACAGGAAATTTTGCGTCTTATTTCAACCCCTGGTGTATAGAATCAGTAGGGTGCAGAATTCTGTCCCAGCAACATTCAAGCGTTTTCTGAGGGAATAGTTTGAGTGTGATGAGTTGTTCTTCCTTATTTCAAATTCTAAATACCTATATGAGGACCTAGAGCTTGAAAATCGAAAGTCCTAAATAAGTTAATTTGGAATGTCAAAATACAAAACTCGAGCGATGTCGGGGCTTTTAAGCTAGTCTCTATATAAGCGACTTTGTCTTGGCTGACTGAGAATCAACGTAGATCCTAAACTGTAATAGGTAGACACTTGGAATTTTGACAGTGCCCTCGTTTCATAATGCAGGTGCACACTAAAAAAGGATTTTGCTAATTTTATTTTAAATACCAAAAATCTTATGTTTTCGAGGAGACGAAATACCTTATAACAAAGAATTCATCAGTTACAAATCACATTGCATTGGTGTAAATAAATAATGAACGAAATCCACGAAAATAATATACAATGTGATGCAGTCACATAACTTTCTCTGCCCTGGACACGGAGAATACCATCTCACTTCACATTTTGATCTAAAATAAGAGGTCCAATTGCAGGGACAGCTTAATCCAGATGTCTCAGCCATATCAGAAGTCGGTAAGACATTCTATTCACTGATACGTTATTCATAGCTGTAGGCTTTGTATCTTGAATTGATAAATATGAATGTTTATCATAGGCCCTAAGCATGTAAAAAGAGACAAAATAAGATAGAACATTTTTAGTCCTATGCGCGCAGTAAATAATATTATGTTCCAGGTTTTGGGCGAGGAAAGTATGAAAGTGATATTGAATTTCTTTTCGTTTTCAGCCCCGAAACCGTTGCATGATAAAACACAAGAGTGAGAAATAAAATATTCCATAAAGGCAATACAGTTTTATGTTACCGGAAATTCTGTTTCTTCTTATTTGAACCCCTACCAGGCTTGGTGTGGGGAATCAATGGGGTGCAAAATTCTACTTCCTCTATGAGCCATAAAAAGCTATATCAAGCGTTTTCTGAGGGAATAATTTGTGTGATAAGTCGTTCTTCCTTATTTCAAATTCCAAATACCTATATGAGGACCTAGACTTTGAAAATCGAAAGTCCTTCATAAGTTAATTTCTAATTACAAAATACAAAACCCGAGCGACGCCGGACCTTTTATGCTAGTTCTGTTATAATAGTGTTTGCATCCTCTCTCTCTCTCTCTCTCTCTCTCTCTCTCTCTATATATATATATATATATTGTATGTATATGTATGAATATTTATAAATTATACTTATATATAGCTGAAACTCTGACTTGATTTTCGCCCAGGACGGTTTATACGTGGAACATTTTTAGACCTATGCGCGCAGTATTTTATTATGTCCCAGGTTTTGGGGGAGGAAAGTAAGAAAGTGATATTGAATTTCGGTTATATACGAATGTGTGTGTATATTTATATATATATACCAAACCAGTGTATCAGGTATATATGTCATAAGATAATAAAATTTGTTTTAAGGTTCTATAGAAAAACAGAATATATAGTTATATAGGCCTAATAGTATTAAGAACACTAATAAAAAATAAATGATTTTATTCCTTTAATTGGAAGAAATAATAGAATTATTGGATTTGAAGAAAAGATCAAATTCATAAAGGAGGAATGTTACATGGTGCAGTATCTGTATTTTTTTAAATAAAGAAAATTATTTAATCATGCAAAAATGATCTTCTAAGAAATATATATATATATATATATATATATATATATATATATATATATATATATGAGTCCGAGTTTTCAGCTTTGTATGCTGATGACTAGACCAGTGTACCAAGTCCCATTCTAAGTCTTCATCTAGAGCATATATGGGCAACGTCCGGCCCGCGGGCCGGATGTGGCCCGCCCCGACTTTTTATCCGGCCCGCGGAACATTTTAAAATCGAGGCTCGAAAATGTAAATATTTTCGCTTCTCTGTTATTCGACGTACAGATATGATGGCTGATGATATCAAGAAAAAATTGATAGGATAAGTCATGTAATATTTTACCACCACTATTACATTTAACAGAATCAAACTATTCCCCAAAATATGAAAAAATGTTTGTGCACCCTGATCGTGTGACTGATTTTAAATCATTTTCGATTGCTTTGGACAAGAGCACCGACTCGTCTGATACAGCGCAACTAGCTATTTTCATACGAGGCGTTGACGAAGAATTTACCGTAACTGAGGAATTGCTGGCTATACAGCCTCTAAAAGGGACCACAAGTGGACAAGATATTTTTCGTGAGGTTAAAAGTGCTATCGAACAGTATGGTTTGCAGTGGTGCAAATTAATTGGGGTTTGCACAGATGGTGCGCCTTATATGATCGGTTCACGAAAGGGTTTCATAGGAATTTTGAAAGAAAACGCAATTGACTTGGAAGTGCAAAAAGATGATTTAATAATCCTCCATTGCATTATCCACCAACAAAAATTCTGTTCTAAGTCCATTCGATTGCAGAACGTCATGGGCGTGGTAATAAAGACCATTCATATTATTTGATCCCGCGCGCTTAACCATCGACAGTTCAAAGCATTTTTGGATGACCTCTCTTCGGAACATGGTGACATGACATATTATTGCGAAGTAAGATGGTTAAACAAAAGGCAAAATGCTGAGATTTTACGATCTTAGACAGGAAATAGCTGATTTTATGGAAATCAAAGAAAAACCTTTGCCAGAAGTCAGTGATCAGAAATGGTTAAGTGATTTAGCATTTGTAATTGACATCACGGGTCACTTGAATGAGTTGAATATGAAGCTTCAAAAACAAGGTCAGTTGGTAAACGAACTGTAAAACCATTTGATAGCGTTCCAGAACAAAATTCGCTTGTGGGAAACATAAATGCTATCTGGAAGCTGTTATCATTTTTCAACACTTATCCAATCACGAAAATAATGATTACACTCAATATGCTGAAGAACTGAAATCACTGTCGGGGCAATTTTTTAATAGATTTTCGGACTTCAAATACTTGGATAGCTGCTTTAACCTTTTTGCTACTCCGATGAAAAGTGACGTCGAGAAGGCTCCGACACGCCTGCAAATGGAGTTGATCGAGCTTCATGAAGACACACATTTGAAGTAAAAATTTGAAGACGTGGAGCTAAGTGATTTCTACAGAACATACATTGCCGAAGAAAAGTACCCACAACTGAGTGCATTTGGAAGTACTTATAAATGTGAACAGTTTTTTTTTCCATGATGCAAACTAATAAATCAAAGTATCGAACGAGACTAACAGATGGAAATTTGGAAAACACTCTGCGCTTGTGTATTAGTGGGATTGATGCCACATTTATTATCTTGTTTGTCAAGTTCAAGCTCAAGTTTCTCATTAATTTCTGCCGATTTTAAATAAATACATAATCAGTTCGATATTTTTCTCATTCATGTAACTTTAGCATTATACTTTATAAATATAAAAAAGCGTATCATGATTATTTTTCACAAATACCTATTAGGCCTATCTACGGCCCGCGACTTCATAAATATCGTAAAGTTTAGCCCGCATCTTTCCAAAGGTTGCCCATACCTGATCTAGAGCATGCCGCTAGGGTTTTAGAGGAAGATTTGGATAGTGACTGGTTACGTCCTGCGGGAGCCTAATAATCTTGCTGCCAACGTGCAAAGCTAAAAAGCCGCCTTGTATGAGGCCACCAATTCCAGACACGACAGTCTCCTATATTTATTCTATTCTTGACATGATAGTTTTTGGTACAAACCCATTTGCTTATTAACTATGTACGTATTTCGATTTCGCGGTTTCGCTATTTTTTTGTTTTATACTCCCTTTAATTTTCCCTTCACCACTTGTTCGAAACACTTAGATATATAGTCAGGTTTTTCATCGTTGTGAAGTTATTTTCTCTGTAATGATAAATTGCATAATTAGTTTTATATCATGATTCCGCAGCTGCTATTATGCCCATTGTGAACTAAGAAGACGGGTGCACTTTATCACAAGATGAATCTAAAGCGAGGGAATTGATTTCTCCTCTCATCCTATGAGAAACTTGTCAGAAACGCCTGACGAACAGGCAACCCAACCAAGCGGTCTACGTTTCTAGTTGTTCCTTTCTCGCTGTCAGGCGCCATTCGCGTTTCTGGTAGAAGTGCTGGTTCATTGATCGGGGTGTCGATTGTATGACCGAAACAGGAGCAGAATATGTAGAGGAAATAACTGACATGTTTCAATTTGGCATTATGTGTTGGCGTAGTTAATAAATAATCCAGCTTTCTGGTAGGCTATAATACAAAACCAGTAGTAGTAAAAACAGTACAGGAATCGACTTAATCTGCTTTCCCTCAGAAGTATAAGTAAGTGAAAATATGACGTTGGTAACATCCAAGTGAACTTTAAACTCATTTTTAGATAGCTTGAATTAAAAATAGAACTTCTAACACATTACACACGAAGTAAAAATAACACTAGTGCAATTAAAAAAAAAAAACACACACACATTGTAACCAACTTTAAATTCAGTCACATGGAGAATACTGTTGTAGTTTAAAATATTTATTTATAATTATTAAGTAGTCTTAGTTTGATAAAAATTGAAAACATTAAATTCATTACGCCTTTTTAATTAATGTTAGCTTTTCTCAGTGGTCGCAAAAATCGTCATACTTGGCACATCCTTAAGAGTCAACTAGAAACATTTTATTTAAATTGAACTTTGCCAAGATCGAATAGATTATGAAGTGTGGATGTTATCAGCTTTAATTGCCGTTATTTGAAAATTACAACGGCTTTTCGTTAATGTAGTTAACAATAACTATAACATGTCACATTGTCTAGTGATATAATAGCGACATTCCTTTTGAAATACATGGGTCATTCCATAATTAGTGGTAGCCGGATTTTTAGCGTTTTAATTGTTTATAGCTGATTTGCGTGTATGTGTTAATAGATATTTTAGAATTATTTTGCTGTTAATTATTTGATTGAAAATATTTTGTGGTTAAATTAATAAACGCGGGCACCTGCTAGTTACAATACCTAAAGTCATAGACTACTTAAAGGAAAATCAAGTAGCCTATCATGATATACCCCTATTTTATTATTCTTTGTGTTGCGATGTTATTCAATTAATATGCCAGTTTTATTGATTATTATTAGACTTAATAAATTATTATTAAAAATCAATTTCAATTGGATTTCATAAAAATGCAAATCGATCGTAGTTTGTCAATGAAAGATTATTATTGATAGATTAGAGTTATCAACAATTCCGCAGGAAACAGTTTCTTGTTCACATGGGCGTCGGCATGTGGGCAGATTCTTCCCTCTGGAATGCCTTATGTCCTCATTAATTTTTTGGTTGGCTTACTCTTTGTCTCTGTCAACCTGCAGTTGTTGCAGGGAAAATCGAATGATTAAGAAAAATTGCATAAAAACTAAACTTAATAATTTAGAAATGGAATAAAAATTCTAGGGGTGCGACACGTGTGCAAAAAAAGTTAATAATAAAAAATTGCAACTCAAAACACTGCACCGTTTACCAGATGCACAGACAGAATCCATTCCGAAATAATTTTTTTTTCTGTTCCTGGACATTGTGAAACATAATATTTTCCCAAAGTAAACTCGATTTCGATTTTTGTCACGATCACTATACTTTCTTTCATCTATATGCAATGATCTGCATATTTACATTCATACCGTACTACTTTGGACCCGAAACGCTGCACGATACCCTGAATCATTAGCACCTCATTGCTCCATCTAATTGGTATACTAAATTAGATCTAAAATAATAAACCCTGACATATCCAGGCAATTATTATAGGTAATCAGAGATTATTTTCAAAATCAGATTATAATACGAATCCGCAAGCTGCAGTAAACAATACCCCAGTCCCTTACAGCTCTTCGGTGAAGAACTTAGGGCTCCATTTGGACAAAATCTTAGCTGAGTCACCCAGGTAACACAAGTGTGCAAGAAAGAATTTGCCAGAATTCATGACCTGAAACGTCTGAAGTTCTGTTCACTTTTTTATTTGAGGAAGTCCCTAATTGGAAGACTTGTAATACCCGGTTTTGATAACTGCTATGTTGTTTTACTGTATGTGACTTAAGTGCGAGCCTTGCCCTAAAGTTGCGGCGTATGCATAGGATAATAATTAATGCATGAATTCGCTTTGTGTGTAATATGCGACTGTGCGAGCATGTCCCACCCTCCCTTAAGACTGTCCTAGCTGATGGCTCCTTGTCTGTGAAAGACGGTCTAAGCATTCATTTCTCTACTTTTTTTAATCCTCCAATCCTCATCTCCCCATTACCTAGCTAATTGTATTCAGTATTTATCTGCAAATCATTCTCTAAATACCGGATTACAACATGATTCTCTGCTTTCTATACCTGTCCATAGAACGTACATCTATTCCCAGTCGTTTACTGCAAATTCTGCATTTTGAAATAACCTTCATGACAGAAAAAATTGAATGCAGGATTACACTCGTTACCTTGGTTCTTAAATCCAATATAGCCTATGGCCTATGTAGTGTTTCTATTCCACTGAAGGGGCAAAGCAGACCCTATCTGAGTCTTCAAGATCATATAATTACCGCCTTCTAACTTCCTTTATGGGGGATGATTTGCCCTATGTTGCTCTATTATTTATCTGAAAGCATCCTTTCTCTAATAGCAGGTATTTAGAAAAATTATGATTATTTATTCTTCAGTTTTGGCATACGTTACAGGATGAATAAATACAATATAAAATGATATTTGTTCATTCAAACGTCCATTGATGATACATATTCGGGCAACCTTGAGCTACGCCAGAAATATTGGAACTCTTATACAGAGAGGAGAAAATAATCTTAGGTTAGGTCTTGGAGCCCATGTTTATTTTTGCCGAAAAAAACCCACATTCTGTAGACATTTTATGAATCGTCCGTTCAACGTGAACATTCTGCATTGTTGTCAGATTTCGTTTTTGTATTAAGAACACATTAGGTCTATTATGAGCCTACAAAAAATAGACATTTCTTTAACAAATTAAACTCTGAGTATATTTTCATCCTGCAATTTCAAAATCTGATCTCTTCATACAATCAATAAGAATAAAATTGGGTGGCTTGTTCTTGGTCGGAGTGAGGGGTGGTCTTAAAAATATGTAGTGAAAGAAATACATGATTTTTACGTAGGCTCCTTGAACATCGCCAAGAAGAGTGCTCTCTTAGAGCCGTTTTCTCCAAATCCGATTGAACTTGGTATAAGTCAAACCCGTTCAATTTGGGTATTGGGTTTAAACAGATTTTCATTTTCTCCAAACAATTTTGGCGGACGTTCAGTTTAAACGAAATGCTCGCGGGTTCAAACGATCTAAGAGGAGTTGGACCATCATGAGTGTATCTGGCCAATCAGGGACCAAGGACACCGATGTTGTGTTTACTTATTTCCAATATGTCTGCCGTTTGTGAAGAAGGAGATTGTGTTTATATTTTGTTAAAGAGAACTGTGTGTGTTAAATGTGCTCCCTAGTGAAAAGTGTAGTGTAATTATAGCGTAATAATAATAAATTATAATTTAAACATCTGAAGTGTTGTGTAGAGTAATTTCTTCAGTTGTTTTCTTGAATTCTTTTGGGAAGCTTCCTACTTTCGTTATTATGTCTTCCGAACAGCTTCCTTCTGATTTGTCGCGAATCCATATTAAATTGAAATTAAATCGTATATAAGGTACCGGGTCTTGTAATGTTTACATTATGTCAAATATACTATTTAATATGTTTCTATATAATAGCCTATAATATGCCAAATATGTTTTAATATAGGCCTAACAATGTTTGGAGAAAAAGGTATTTTATGCCGCGCACGAGTTTTCCACTCCCACTTATATAATATTGTTTAATATGATTTTTGGTGCAAGGGTCTTTTTTTATTATGAAATATTATTTTGTTGTTTATAGTTGTGACATATTATGTTTGGTGCAAGGGACTTATTATTCAGTGGAAGGAAAAACTGTGCGCGGCATGAAGTACCGTTTCGCCGAAATTTCTCGAATCTGTTCCTCCCTGAAAGTCTTACCGTGGATTTCAAGAAAACAACATGGTATCTATAGCCTATGTCACCAAAAATTGTCAAACGAGATTTTGATAAAATTGAAGGTATAGCCTAATCGGAACCTTATAGGTCACATATTTAGAGGCAGCATGATTGTCCAGGTAGGATTATAATTTATAATTCTATTTCCTCTATAATTCATTTTAATGTACCAGTGTTGGCACGGATATTGACGAGAGCTTGTGAATAAAATTAGCATTTTGTATTTTGCAAATTGTGCTAATTAAAATTATTAGAATTAATTTAAAGGAAGGAATTGGCACATTTTATTTGTGGATGCTCTGATTACATATAGTGGTGGTAGTAAGCCTAGTGTTAATATGCCAATTTCCAATTGATATGAAATTAACACTCCTTCCAGCTGGACCATCACCACCATGAAAGCCTGATGTATTATGGACACCTCTTACAGATGTAATATGTAATGCTCAATGTTATGGCATCGAGTTGAGTCATTGGTCAGTGACTGGTCTTTTGTTTGGTTGTAGAGGCACTTTACCGAAATTCACATGGAATTATCTTCTCTCCTTAGGAATATCCATGGAACTTGTGTGTACTATACTTGGGTTAATAAAGGACTCGCTTTGTATCCTACACAGGCACCTGTATTCCACTTAAATAGTAGGTTATTAATACTCCTCCAGCTGAGTTAAGCCGCTTAAATCAGTAAATCCTAATTGTATACTTATGTTATTTACTCGTATATTGTTAATATTGCAAAACTGATGCATACAGTACCCGTATTCAGGAACCCTGTGGTCAGTCATGAAATGAACTGATGCCATTTTGGATAAATAATAAAAATAAAAAACTTGACACCGACCTGGAAGATTTATATGATAGACAAGTATTTCCAATAAACAACAAGATGTCAAGCAGGCGATGTTATTTCCCTTATGGTATTTCAATTTATTTACTGAAATTATTTTATTATACTTTCCATTGGGGCATATAATTAATATGGCTTGATTTTTTTGACAAGGGATTCTGTTTAAAAAATTTTAACTATGAACCCATTCCCATCCCTTCTTCAAATTTGGTACATAATTTGACATTAGTATATAGCCTAATCTATTTCCTAGAATTTATTGAACATTTTTGAAGATGCAATTTTTTTTAAATTCAAAATTTTCACTTTGAAATTTGAAAAAACAAGTTTCATTAGAACTATTAGGCCTATGTGTTATAGTTGTATTTCAGTAAAAGTTAGTATTTCTCTTAATATACATGAAAACTACCTCTCTACAAATTTTCATCCCAATCTGGGATGGTGAGGTTAAATTTTAATCAAAAGTTTTTTAATTTGACACAGAATGACCCTTTTAGAAGGTGTGAGTACAGTAACTAAAAATTCCTTGATTCCTACGTCTTTTGAAAGATTTAGGCTATGCCTACAATCATTTGTTTTGAATACCTAATAATTTAATGTTGTTTGGAAGCTTATTGTACCCTATACAGTATCTGTATTGCAGAGTAGTATGTAGGCCTACCCTTCTGGAAGAGTTACAGTGAAATAACTGGTCTATGTAAATCGTTCATGCTTCTGGTTGTTTGTCCATGAACACTTTAATCTGACATTTATTGATATTATCTCTATCATATAACAGATTATAACTTATATATACCCCTGTATATACCTTTAAATTTTCAAAAAGTGGTTTACAAGATTCTCTTTTTTTCTTTCTACATTATTCTCATTGCTCCTTTTTGTAATTTAAATATTATTTCCCCCTATGGGAAGAGTTGCCCCAGAATATGACTCAATACTTCATCACAGAGTAAAACATGAAAAATATACCATACATAAGGCATCCTCTTGTAATATAGACTATTCAAACCTTAAAGCAAAGTATGCTGAACTAAGCTTTGAAATTATTTCATTGTGTGTCTTCCAGCCTAGATTTTGGTCAATTTGCAATCCTAAAAACTTTATAAATCTAATTTCTTCTATGTCTTGTGTTTGGTAATTATTTAATTAATTATAAGACCCTCTGTAGCTACTCGGTGATAAATATCAACAATTCTTCCATTCTGTGAGACCACATACCGGTATGTAATTTCTCATTGCATTAAGTCCAAAATTTAAGCAAAAGTACTACTGTAACACAAGGGTAATTAAATGTAAAATCATTAATATTTTATCAAGTTAGTAGAGCTATTTTAGGTACCAGTTTTGTCAATGAAATTAATTACATTGTGAATATTTAGGAGAATTAGGCCTACAAATGATACCTAGGTAAGGAAACTGGTTGTAGTGGTTTTATTTGGGTTTATTGTTTTTTAAGTTGTACTAGATTGGGGGTTTATACAGTAATAATTGTTGGTTGGTCATCAAATTGCTAATATTATGAGATATTGTCAAGGAATTTCCAACAAAATATCTATTTAAACCACAGAACAGCAGTTTAAACCCTCAACATTGAGGGGTTAGCTAGATCCCATGTTTAAACTTGATGCAAGGTTTAAACTAATGTGGGGAAAATCATTTTTACTTTAAACTCAGGATTAAACAAGTTTGAAGTAAATCCAGGTTTAAACTGACTTGGAGAAAACGGCCCTTAATAGGAGTGGTGTTTGAAACAGCTGTCACTGTATTTTAAATCAAGGTATTCAAAGGCTAAACTTGGCGTATTTATTATTATTCTGCGTTCGCAAGTCTCTGGCTCCTCTGCACTTGCATATTATACACCAGACATTAAAATTACCTTAACCAAGGTCAGAATTTCCTTGGCCTAATACCGATTTGGTTCTAATAATATGTTCAGTGAAAGTATGCAATATTAACGTCAGGGAATGTCCAAGTAGTCTTCTCTTAATTGTTCTTTGGATTTATGATCTTTTAACGTTAGAGGATAACGACGTTATTAAGACGTCGCGACTGAAGTTCTATTTGATAGGTCAAACTGGATAAACTCGTAGTACTTCATAGGAATACCTGCAAATATTTTACATGTAAAGTACATAATGTAAAATAGAACATTATGCAACAAACTTATAATGACATTTATTATGACACGAATATGTTATTTATGATCCATAATCCTTGTTTTCTCGTTTGGAACTGTTCAACACATTGGTAACTCATAACACGTCAACACACAAAACTCATAACAAATGCTCGAAATGTCCTCCTCTTGCTTCTAGACATGCATGCACTCGTCGAAACATGGACTGTCGCACCCTTTCAAATACTCCGGGATGGTGTCGAATGGTTTTGCAGGCTTCCATGACACGTCGGTGAAAAGTTTCTTCATCCGGGATGTCTGCTCCATAGGACATATGATCATATGAACTTTTTTCCTTCTTTTGGTGTAAGGAACCCATGCCCGAAGTTTGTAAAAGTATTTTTGAAACACCCTGTATAAAGCTTTCCAAGTCCAGCGTCGCACCAACTTGCTGCTATGGAACCGACGCTGCGACGCTGTTCGCTACTGACATTCCACAAAGATGCACACCTTATAGATCTACTAGTCATCTGCAACATAAAGTAGGGTAAAATTATAACCAGTTCACAGTCTGAAGAGATTACTGAAAAATGTTACTCTTCAGCTAGCGCCTTCAATGTTATATTATATTATTCAGTTATAAGTGGGGAATTTGAACACTCAATGTAATGTAACTCACCCATATTAGGGCTTTTACAAGGCTTCCCTACTTCAGCGTCGCACCAACTTGACGCTGGGGAGCCGATGCTGTTTTGGTATTTTCATTCCACATGGAAGCTGCAACGGAGCATCTGCAACATAAATATGGAAATCCAGTTCGATTTCTGAAGGGTTCACTGGAGAAATGGCACGACACAACACTCTTCAGCATAGCCCCATAAATTTCATATCTGAATTGTTCTGGCATAAATGCGAAACACGAATACTTCAATACTTAACCATTTTGGGATTTATACAAGGTTTCCTTATTACTTGCATCATGGTAATTGTCAGCCGTGGAACCATTCGATGTAAGCTTTAACGTATAGTGAATTGTGTTACCATGGTAATAATGAGAATTGTGACGATGAATTCTTTTAGGTTGCTGAGCAAACAAATTCATTAAATTGCTTCTTTAATGCCTATAATTATATAAATAATTCTTATTTTACTTTACTGTTACAGAAATAGTTTATGTCATCCCGCCGTCTCTTTCACTGTGTTCTAAATTCATCGTGTCCGATTGTTATATTCTTTTGATTCATTTGAACTCTGTTCTTAGTTATTAGTTTGGAAATCACTGTTGTTGGTCCTCTATTGTTAGCATACCTGTCAGCTTTGGACATAAAGTTTTATGGTTAGCTGAATACGAAAATTGTTCAGAATATTTATGTTTAATAGCCGTTCATTTTTATGATACGATGTTTAAAGAGGTTCGTGTAATGAATGGATTCCGAAAGGCCTACTAATGCTGGATTATTGAAAATTCACAGAATTAAATTACTACTATCGTGAATAGGTTTGAATAGAGCTCATTTTACATGAACAGCGGCATGGTTTCCAATATTTAATTCTAGTTCAGTGTAGGCTTAGAAATTCATTTTACCTATTAGGCACCTTAGGTATATGACGCCTCTTGACCTAAAATTTGGCTGGGGATGGTAAAGGAACATATAACGTTTCAGTCATACAAAATAAAAGTGTTCCTCTAATGCCCATAAAAGTGTTCCTCTACTGCTCTACTACCTTCCCTCTACTTGAAGAGTAACTCCGCTCGACTATTTTTTCTGTTCAGTGGACATCTGGATAACCCTCAATAAATATCAAGTGGAGCTATGATTCGTAGTGTTTTTGCTATACAAAATTGTATTTATTTTCAACTTAGTAACAATTTCTAATTGACGACACTCACTACACTTCAATACACGAAGGTACTTTCAGATTACCAAACTAGTACACAAATTTAACAAGTAATTGTCAAATTCAAGAATTTTACCTGATGAAAAGTAATTTTAAGATGTATTAATATCTAAGAAATATTCTGAGCCTTTTTAATTTGTCAGTTTGCTTTAGTTTTCAGCATTCATTATTCTGAAACATAACGTCTTTTCTATTTAGGATTGCCCTGCAGAATTTATTAAACCTTATTTGGTGTAGAATGAAAGGAAAGGTTCGCAAACAAGATTTTTTTTATGGCAGGACAACATTCCTATGTGTGGGATGTCAGATCAGGTTCAGCCACCTCTGGTTACTATTAGTGCAGGCAACGCCTTTCTGCCAACACTGATGTGTTAACTACGCTATTTAATGATTAATGGCTGGAGTATCCACTGCAGTTTAAATTAATTATAAAATTATTAGTCACAATTTCTATAGCTAAGTAAGTTCTGCTTAATCTTTATAGGGTAAATCCATCAGAAATGAACCAAATTGATAAAATTTGTTGCTCAACATTTTTTATTTTCCTATTTTTTTTACCAGTTTCTCCCCAATATTAGGTGAGTTCAAAACTATGGTAATTTTTTTTTTAGACTCATACTTTTGTTATGGCGGCCATTTTAAGTTTGCTTTGTAACAGTTTTTCGGCCAGAAACATGTTTTGCACAAATTTATGTAACTCTGTTAATTTTATAGATAACAAGACAAAATAAAGACCAAAATTATCAGAATGAAATTCTCTAGATCTTTGTTTTAACATAATATTACCTAAGTAGTGAGGAAAGTGATGAAAAAAATTCACAACTACAAATTGAAAATTGACTTAAAACGGGAGTTTTAGTGCCGCAAAATTATTAAAAGGAAGAAAGACTCTCCCTTTTTTTTTTTCTTGTGTAGTTCTACTATAGGACTACTTGCTGTAGAAGTTTCAAGCTTGAGAACTTGACCCTTTTTTTGTTTTTTGTACAAGTTTTCAAAAATGCCTAAAAGCGTATTTTGGCAATATTTAAAGTAGAATATCTCAAAAGAGCCTGTGTGAACAATTATGAAATGTATAAAGATAACACCTCCATATGTTATAAAGATGTGATAAAAATTTGGTGACTGAGACTCAACTGGTTCCCGAGTTACAGTGCATCGAATTTGACCAAAAATTGCATTATACGCACACGAATTTTAACGGTAATTTAATAGTAAAAATCCACATTGTAATTTTAAATACATAATCTTAGTGAATTTAAGTATGTTACACAAAAGAGTTGTACATGTAGGCTACATTTCATCAGTTAGCATAACAAATTGATAATTTCCTCAAAGCGTTGAAGAGCGTTCGGTGCATAGTTTGCAATTTTTGGCTAACTTCGATGCACTGCAACTCTGGAACCAGTTCAGTCTCATTCACCAAATTTTTATCACATCTTTATATCGTAAGGAGGTGTTATATGTATAAATTTCATAATTTTCACTCAGGCCCTTCTGAGATATTCTACTTCAAATAATGCCAAAATAGGGTCAATCCATTAGAAATGAACCAAATTGAATAAAATTTTTTGCTCAACATTTTTGATTTTCCTAATTTTTTTACGTTACTCCCCAATATTAGGTGAGTTCAAAACTAGGGTAAAAAATATTTTAGGCTCATACTTTTTTTGGCGGCCATTTTAAGTTCGCTTTATAACAGTTTTTCGGCAGGAAACTTGTTTTGCACAAATGTATATAACTCTGTTAATTTTATAGATAACAATACAAAATAAAGACCAAAATTATCGGATGAAATGCTCTAGATTTTTGTTCAAACATAACGTTAACCTAAGTAGTGAGGAAAGTGAAGAAAAAAAACTCAGAACTACAAATTGTAAATTAACAAAATGGGAGTTTTAGTATTGCAAAATTATTACAAGGAAGAAAGACTCGCCTTTAATTTTTTTCTTATATAGATCTACTATAGGACTACTTGCTGTAGAGGTTTCAAGGTTGAGAACTTTGCTCTTTTTTTAATACAATTTTTCAAAAATTGCCCAAAACCGTATTTTTTCAGTATTTGAGGTATAATGTCTCAAAAGGGCTTGAGTGAAAAATTAAGAAATTTATATAGATAACACCTCTTTATGACATAAAGATGTGATAAAAATTTGGTGACTGAGACTCAACTGGTTCCAAAGTAACAGTGTTTTGAATTTGGCCAAAAATTGCGTTATACGCACACGAAATTTAACGGTAATTTAATAGTAAAAATTCACTTTGTAATTTTATGTATAACATTTTTGTGAAACTAAGTTTGTTACACAATAGAGTTGTATATGTAGGCTACATTTCATCAGTTAGCATGACAAATTTATAATTTCCTCAAAGCTTTGAAGTGTGTTGAAATTTCGGTGCATAGTTTGCTGTTATGGCCAACTTCGATGCACTATAACTCTGGAACCTGTTGAGTCTCAGTCACCAAATTTGTATCCCAACTTTATGTCATAAAGTGGTGTTATCTGTATAAATTTCATAATTTTTTACTCAGGCCCTTTTGAGATATTCTACTTCAAATAATGCCAAAATACGTTTTGGGCATTTTTGAAAAATTGTATAAAAAACAGCAAAGTTCTCAAGCTTAAAACTTCTACAACAAATAGTCCTACAGTAGATCTATACAAAAAAAATTAAGGGCGAGTCTTTCTTTCTTTTAATAATTTTGCGGCACTAAAACTCCCGTTTAGAGTTAATTTTCAATTTGTAGTTGTGAATTTTTTTCTTAGCTTTCCTCACTAGTTAGGTAATATTGTGTTAGAACAAAAATCTAGAGCTTTTCATTCTGATAATTTTAGTCTTTATTTTGTTTTGTTATCTATAAAATTAACAGAGTTACATACATTTGTGCAAAACATGTTTTTGACTGAAATACAGTTACAAAGCAAACTTAAAATGGCCGCCAAAAAAAGTATGAGCCTAACATTTTTTCCATAGTTTTTAACTCACCTTTTATTGGTAAATAACTGGTAAAAAAATTAGGAAAATAAAAAATGTCGAGCAACTTGGCCTGGTTCATTTCTAATGGATTGACCCTATAACAATCTCAAGTACTGGGTTTCTTAATTTCGAATAGGTGACGAAGTGATTTCATTTATTTTTAAATACTAATTTAAGAAGAGACCATAAGTAGGTGTGTGTACTTTTGTAATAAAAATGTTAATTACCCTTAGATATCAGTTGTGGCCACTTTTCGTTGATGTAAACTTGAATAAACAATGTTTGTATTGCCCAGCTGTTTTTCTTTTATTTCAACCTAATCGTGTTGATGTTTATGTAAGTCGTCAAGGTCAAATTAAGTGTTTCAGCAAGGGTTATAAAGAATTAAACTTGTAAAATTTTTAAGATTATATTTAAACATAATGGTTGTTTCACTATTATGGGCCATTCAGATAGAAACTTAACCGTAAACTTAAGAACGTAAACTTAAACGCACACTTTAGCACGGCACTGAGCATTCGCAATGAAAACTTAAACGTAGGTAACAACCAATCACAAACGAGAACGTGAACAGCTGATAAAAATGGCCGCAGCAGACGAAAATACTTTCATGTTTCTATTAAACATGCATTCATTCATTTTTATTGTCATTAGATCAAAATATATAGTTGTAATAGACATTGTCCAAAGAATATACAAAACTATTTATATAATAAAAATAATACTATAAAATTAGAGCCTTAAATCATTCATGTCAGACATTTCATACTCGTCGATACTGTAAAAACATTTAGTTTTTAACCAATTCTTTATAACTATTTTAAAACGATTAAGTGTAGCAGTTCTAGCACTAAGTGGCAGCTTATTAAAAAGCTTAGCAATTATATAATTAAAACTGTTTTGGGTTTTACTTAACCTAGCAAAATTTACATTTATATGATCCCTATACCTAGTATCATGGTTATGATGATCATGGAAATCCAGTGTGTAGGCCATTAAAAATTTTCATTCTACAAGCGTATGCAGGCATATGAAAATGAACAGAATATTATATGTGCTGTATTTACTACTGTAGTTAATTTCTTGGGGAACTATTGTTCATATATTTTCCTTCAATACCGCATCTTTATAATAATGGATGCCATTTATCATAATGACGGGTTTCTCATTCATAGACTCCATCTCTTGGCTCCCTCCACTTCCGTCTACTGTTCTGTTCTCTGATTGGTTGTATCGTTATTTTTCGCATAAACATAACGCAGAAGCTTGGTGTTTGCAAGCTTCTACGTTACGTTTAATTTTACGTTTAAGTTTCACGTTTACGTGATGCATTGTGAATGGTCACATTGACAAACATGGCCGCAAGCTTCTATGTTTACGTTACGTTTACGGTTAATTTTCTATCTGAATGGGCCATCAATGTTACTGTTAGTTTTTTGGTATTGTTATTATCATCATCATCATCATCATCATCATCAATATTTCGTGTTTGAGAACGAGATGGCAAGAATCAGGTGAAGATAAAATTATCCTAGACGAATGGCACTTCTTCCCAAATATGACGTGTCAATGACGTTTGACGCGCAAAGTCGGTATAAATCTTACTAGCTACCCGGGGATTTTTGGGGAAGAATTAGGACACAACTTATGTAATCAGTCAACTAAACAACCGTTAAACACCTGTATAATCATTTACTGTGATCATTGAAAAATACATAATGTGTACCATACTATTCACATCATGTTACCGTCTTCAGTACATATAAGTTGACTATTTTTTATTCAACCATAAGGTACGAATAATTATGTATGTCGACCTTTGTACATATTTAACTTTTCTGTGCTAGATAATAACTACACTCTAATTATTACTTCCAGTGGTCTTGGTCGCTTGTAGAAGCCTATAAACCAAGAAAAAATATTTTGCTTACGTACACATTTCTTAGCACAAACTACTATACTTGCCTTTTTCGTGTCAACTCTTTTAATAAAGGATTCTTGCATCCAGTTATACTTTCAACACAGATGCACTCATTATAAATTGTGTGGTTTTAAGGCAAACATTTTGTCCATACTTGATTTGATCATTGAATTATCATCTTCTAACTGTTGTATTATAGAATAACATTATACAGAAAAGATAACATATGTTATGTTTTGCCAGAATGTAAGTACGGCAGTACCACAATATTATAATTTTGCCGGCAACTGGTTATATTGTCCAAGACTAATTTATACTATTTTCCTGTATGTAAACGATTGCTATTGCTTAGTTACATGTTTAAAAAATACTCTTATGTCCCTTTTGCAACTCTCCTTTTCACGATACTTTGACATTTACAGTGTCTTTATTACTAATATAACACATTTATCATTTTAATGACTTAGTTTCTTATCTCAGTTTTATTCGCTCATATGGAAATTCCTTGACATTTCTGTACCCAATGCAAGTAATAAAATTCTCCGAGCGTTTATGGACTTGACTCATCATTTCAAACAGATAATGGGCCATGAAGTTTGGGTTCCGCTTTTCAAGCTTCAAGAGAGAGGAAATCGTGTGTAATTATTGGTTATGAGGATTTGGTTATGGTTGGATTATCTTTATGCATCCATTGGGGCACATTCTGTGGACATTTCTGGCAAAAGGCCAGCGTAAACAGTCACTTCACCTGGGTAGGTCACGTTGAAAAGAAATAATTAAAAGGATTTCGAAATCGTAATATACAGTAAATGCCACATTTATTGCGTTGCATTTATATTTTCTGAGATGTAATTATTGAATCTCTAAACTAGCCCTATAGTTATATGTTATAGGCTAATCCATAAAAGAAACGTTGGACATTTATTTCTCAAAACTATCTCTAATGTCGACGTTTGTGTATTATATTATACATCTATCATATATCTACCTTCTACCATGAAAGCTTAAGCACCTCCCGAAAATTCTCCACTCACAAAAAATCTCTAATCTCGGAATCAGTATGAGAGATGATGATTTTTTAATCAAGTCTCAGATAATATTAACAACTGGCAGCTGCCCGAGGCTTTGCCCTCGTTTATTAATTCAATTTCTAGGTGTGTTTAAAATAATTTATTTAACAGCTAATTAATTTAAACGTAGCCTACTATTTATTAACACTTACACGCAAATTGTAGACTATTAAAACGATTTATAATTAAAAAGCTAAAAATCCAGCTTCGAAGGCGCATTTCACGATTTGAGTGCGCCGTCCGGGATAAACGACCTCAGTTATAGTTCCCTGCCGTCCCCCGAAAAAAAAAAAACCGCATAGTGAGTTTCGTGCAAGTAGTACAAAGGATTTTTTTTTCAACCTCCGATGGGGCATAACATGAAGACAGATGTGAATTTCAAAATGGTCTTATTACGAGGAGTAAAATACAATCACAGTTACTTTTTCACAGTGAAGATTAAGGCATTTGCACGAGCTTCTCAATACCCTCTTCATAGAAGGTTGCCGCCAGAGTATTGAGATAGGTTTTCACAGCGTTTTGAAGTTCTTCGTTGGTGTGGAAGCGTTGTCCTCCCAAACCCTTCTTCAGCCGAAGAAAAAGATGAAATCACTCGGCATGGGGATGATTTTATTTTTATTTTTATTTTTTAAAATCAATCTTGACAGGGAATGAAACGTGGATTCGTTACGACATTCTAGAATCAAAGGAACAATCCAAACAATGGATGCACAGGAAATCCCGAACACTCCCAAAATCTGAGAGGACAGTGCTTCCATATTACAAAAGAAGAATTTCTGGCGGCAACCTTCTATGAAGAGGTTATTGGGAAGCTCATCCACCGATATGACAGATGTCTTAATCCTTACGGTTACTACAGTAGGCCTATGTGTAAAAGTAACTGTGATTGTTTATGCCCATCGGAGATTGAAAAAAATAGCCCTCGTGTAAACAGATGAATCAAGCAGAACGGTCTAACATAATCCAAATGATCGACAATTCAAAGCGTTGTGTTGAAAAAATAATAAATTTAATAATTTTACAATAATGTGAAATTTAAAGCAGATCACGTTAAGAAATGTTGATTTGACGTGAATTCTATCTCAAGATTGCCAATAAAAAATGTTTGTGTGTTGTAATTTCTGTTGTAGTGTCTACTGTAAGATGCAAGGTTAACTTACGAGGTATGATTGGAAAGTTTTAAGAATGGATCCGCCACTGCTAATTGGTTTGGCAGGCAGGTACACCGAATATGGGGGGTTAATCATTGACTTGTCCTTGAACGCCCTCTGACAGGAAAGTGCATTTCCTTTATTCAGTTCGTTGTGGCAGCTGGTTGAATGAGGGTATGTTACGGCTTATTGCCAGATTCTGTCTGATGAAAATGGACGTAAAAACGGAGCAACGAGTTTGAGTGAAATTTTGTTTTAAAACCGGGAAATCAGCTTCTGAGACTTACGAACTACTAAAAACAGCTTTTGGAGATAAGTGTCTGAGCCAGTAAAATATTTTTGTGTGGTTCAACAGATTTAAAGATTGCCGCGAATCATTTGAAGATGAACCACGGTCCGGCCGTCCTTCCACTTAAAAAAACGAATGAAAATGTTGTGAAAGTTTGCGATTTAGTGCGCTCTGATCGTAGACTTACAATTAGGAAGATGACTGATGAACTTAATTTAAGTTTCTATGCAGTTCAGTCAGTTTTAACTGAAGATCTGAACATGCGTCGAGTGTCCGCAAAATTCATTCCAAAATTGTTGTCAAATGACCAGAAACAACACCGACTTGAATTGTGCCAAGAACTGATTAATCGGGTTAAAAATGACCCAGATTTGTTAAATAGGGTAATTACAGGTGACGAATCGTGGATATATGGATATGATCCTGAAACCAAAGTTCAGTCTTCGCAGTGGAAGAGTCCAGGTTCTCTACGACCGAAAAAAGCACGGCAAAGTCGGTCGAATGTGAAGACAATGTTGGTGATTTTTCTATTCTACCGGTATTGTGCATCATGGATTTACCCCTAGGGGACATACAATTAACCAGAAATACTACAAATTTGTCCTTGAGCGTTTGCGTGAAAAGATGCTGAAGAAAAGGCCTGCACTGTGGAAAGACAGGAGTTGGGTGCTCCACCACGATAATGCGCCAGCTCATCTTGCCTTCTCAATCGTGGAATTTTTTACCAAATTGCAAATTTCTGTGCTTCCACATCCGCCCTATTCCCCTGATATACCCCCTGCGGACTTCTACCTGTTTCCTAAACTGAAATTTTCACTGAAAGGGAAGCTTTTTGACTCGATTGAAGACATCCAGGCAAATTCGGAGAGCGTCCTTAACACACTTCAGAAAAAAAAAATCCAGGAATGTTTCCAAAAGTGGAAACACCGTAAAAAAATCCAGGAATGTTCCCAAAAGTGGAAACACCGTTGGAGTCGGTGTGTTCAGTCAGAAGGGGACTATTTTGAAGGAGATGCATCACAGTAGCATTTAAGTACCACCATTGTGAAATTACAAGCCCATTCTAACTTTCCATCAGACCTGGTATATCCCCTGCAAATTTTATTACAAAAGTGGTTGGATGGTAGAGAAATCATTGGTAGAGAAATCATTGTGTTCCATGTCGAGTTTTCAGTGCTACTACACGTTTTGAGGTCCCCAAAACCCAAAATAACAGCTTTCAGAAACATGTTTTATGTGTGTGCAGTTCGAGAACGGAAGTCGTATAAAAGCAGTTTTATATTTTGGTTTTATTAGATATCTCCTAGGGATATGATACGAAGATAGATGGGCTCTTGCCTTATACAGAAACATAATTTACACTTATCTTACTGATTAATGAATTTTTCCAAGGCCATCACTAAAAGTGAAGCACGGGGTTCCTTATCCCCCCTATTCGATGAATTCAAGTAACAATGAATTTTTAATTTGTTTCGAAACAGTTGAACGTAATCACCAGGGCCCGGATTCTAGTGACATTTCATATTTTTATTGATGCAGCATAGACATTTCCAACTTGTAGATAAATCCTAATCATGGTCTCTAGATTATATAAATACATTTTTATTAGGTCATTTTTTGTCATTTTATGCAATTTTATATTTTTAGGGCATTTATTTCAATTTTAGGTCATTATTATGTCATTTTCGTGTCATTTGCTTCCTTATTTAGTCATTTTCATGTATTTACATTGAGTGTATTAACTTTTTTCGTTGCTAGCGGTGCTGTCTTTGAATTGTTGTTTGTTTAATGCAAGAAGGAAAAATTCGGCATTAAAGTGTTGTCATGTCTCAGTCTGAAATGTGAATCAAAGAAACGCAAAAATGTTGTATTATATTACTATTGTTATTAGATTGACTTGGCACCAGAGTCTGCCACCTGCTTGGAATTGAGAATGCAAACTACTGTTTACCCTCAATAAACAACAACATAATCCGGCAGACCACAAAAGGAAATGCCGAATATTTTGACTCGCCAGTGCCTCAGTGCCAGTATAAATTTCCGTGAGAAAAGAACATTTACAACATTACAGTTATTTACAGTTTTTACAATTATGTACAAACTAGTCTATAAATTTTTGTGTACAATAATATTTTTGTGTACAATAATATTTTTGTGTACAATAATATTTTTTAAAATTAAAATATAAGTTTTAGGTCATTTTTTTATAATTATTAAGTCATTTTCTTTAAAATTCAGTGTCATTTTACAGGCCATTTTTCAAACAATTTTAGGTCATCAGAATCCGGGCCCTGGAATCACTAAACTTCATTGATTCCCCAAGTCTTCATACCAAGTCTTCATGGTCATTTATGTATTAAGTTATTGTATATTTTAATTCCAGAACCGGTTAATTTTGTTTGTTTATGCATCATAGATAATATTAGTGAACAGATTCCATGAGTAGTGTTCGTATTTCTATGAAACAAGATTTTGTTAACTAATAAATAATAGCCTATTAGGTCTACGAGTTCTAATGATATTAAATAATTTTATTAGCAAGTTCTATGAAACAGGACCCAGGGTTAAGTGAATACATTTAGACAGATTAATGCGATAAATGAGTTCTGCTGCAACTCTAACGGTAGAAAATTGTTGGTTATTACTACTATTGTCCTCTGATCTATGTCTCTCAGTTGATATTTGAAGGGTTCGTTTACATTTAACGTTTTGACTTTTGTTTGGAAAAAAATGTTTGAACGAAAACACGAGCGAAAGGTTGTCAGTTTTGTACTGAAAACCTGACCGTGTTTTATTGAATTACAAGGCAGCTCGGAAAGTATGCTATCACATTTCAGTTTTACAAGCACAGTAATTGCTCTCTCTTGTTGGAGCATATATTCTAGTTGGAAACCCACATTGCAGCTCGGGGGTGACCACATTTATCACTCCTTGTGTGCTTTGCTGCCTTTTTACCTAATCTCAACAAATTGCATGAAATATTGACGCTAATCGGCTTATTAGAACACAAAGCGCTAGCTGCAAAGAGATAAATGTGTGAAATAACAAGTAGTTCTTTTTTTTTTACTTCAGCTCTGGATTGTAGAGAGTACCATACGCATTAATTACCATAGCATTACTTCTAAGTCGTTATTCAGTGGTTTCAGTTTTCTTCTGTTTTATATTTATTATTTGCGTTGGCCACAGGTAAGTCATATAACCCTGGCTATATTAAGAACAGGGCAAAAACTAAACTTTCGTTCGTATTTAAGATGTTTTGTTGAAAGTTTCCTTGCTTATGTCAACAACAATACACTAAAATCTTTGATGTAGTAAGTACAGTGTTTTTTAAAATAACTTGCGTCACAAACTTTGGGAAATTTTTTTTGTAAAAGTTTGTAAAAATAATAATTTTTTTTTTTATACAACCGAAGGTAAAAGAAGCACGTTTAACGGTAGACGATATCAATTAAAAGGAGAAAATTATGCTACCGGTACTGAAAATTATAAAATTCATTACGGTGAAAGCATTGTCCACTCCATCCCTTACATTGGCAGCCATGTAAGAGAAATCTATAGCTTCTGTCTGCGCAAATGCGTACTAGATGGCAGGATGGCACACAAACAGCTGTAAGGCTCCCAAAATGACGCACGTATTTAAAATTATTAGCCTATCTCACAAATAATAGTCTGTCCCTTACGGGCTCGTTTCGCAAACAAACCTACTCACAAAATAAATTCTCCTTTTTACCACTTGTATCATAACAACTATTATGTCCTATGTTAAGTCCTGTCTTAAATATTTTAGTGTATGTTGTAGATATATTTAATAAAAACATCTCAAAGCCAGAATTGTATCACAGTTTAATATTTGAAATATTATATTATATTATATTATATTATATTTGAAATATTATAACAGTTTAATATTTGAAATATTCATCATGCAAACGCTGTTCGGCTGAACCAATAACTCCATAAATTTATTATTATTATTATTATATGCTTATATCGGTTTGTTTTAAATTTAAATTTGCTTACTGTTGTAGCCTACAGATGGTGTATTATGAATGACAGTTTTTATTCCCATTGGACTTACAGATCCAGAGGATCTAAAAATAGTGAATTCGCACTACCTAACGGGGTATCTCCCCTCTTAAGAAAATTATTCACACCAAAATACGAAATAAGTGTAAATATATAACACTAGCTGACCCATCAATGCTTCGCATTGTTAGATTTTTGTATATATAGGTTTAGTGAACACAATTTAAAGTCGATTTGATGTACTTCTATAAACCATCAGCCGTCCAGCCGACACGGTGGACGTATTTATATTCCACATACTCTTCACCCGTAGTTTACTCTGATTATGTCTTAAAAAATTTAATCCTTCTGTTTCAATTTTGGGAAACATACAGTAAAAAGCTGGGCGTAAGGGGTGCGTTCGCTCCTCTCACGCAGCGGGCTCCGGTTCGAGTACTGGTCGGGACAAGTTACCTAGGTAGGGTTCTTTCCGGGATTTTTCCTCACCTGTGAGACAAATGTCTGGTAACTTTAGGCCCTAGTGGTCCCCGGATATCATCTGGCAGCCATTATCATCCTCATCCCATCCTCGCCTTGTTCAGAGTGAGTGTGTGAATGGTGTATCTCGTCCTATGTGTTTCTGTTGTATCGGGGTGGCCCCGGCATTGAACTGATCACTCATCCGGGAGGTCCTCTATGTCCTTGTCTGGTCAAAAAAGTATGTATGTGATCCATAGATAATCCCTCTCCCGACAGGTAGCGGCCCTGTAAGGCCCGGACAACGTGGGTCGCTAAAATGACCTCAAAAGGGAGAGGTAAAAACTAAGGTAAAGATAGAGAGATAATATGGCAAATAGAAATTAATCAGGAAATTATAGGCTATCTATTGATATTGTATGAACTATCTTTCGCAATACAGTCCTAGGCTAACTATAAGAAAAGAGTTCAACTCTTAAGAATAGAACCCAGGACCTCCTAAATTTACTTCGTGTCACAAAATAGTTGATAATCATTTATAGGAATTCTATTGATAGCCTTTCTCATAATTTTATATATATTAGGTCTACATGAAATCACATTGTCATGCCAAGCCACCTGTGCAGTTTAAAAAAATTAATGTTGTCATGGGGATTGTGTACATGCAGTATGAAATCCTTTTGGTGAATTTCATAACTTTACAACCCTATTTTGGCCCTTAGAGACCCTTAGAGGCCAAAGATTTTGAAATCCTTTCTTAGTGCGCATCTACAGCCTAGGAGCAATATGTATACCAAGTTTCAAGTTCCTAGGCTGTATAGTTTTTGAGAAACTGTGATCAGTCAGCGAGTCATTGGGTTTTGGCTTTTATATATAGAGATAACCGCATGCTATTATCCATGCACGTCTAGCATCACGTTGTAGGTTACGGTATAGATTTAGTTCTTTGGAACTAACTAATTGTGTAATGGATTACTTCTGCCCTCAATATTTTAACACGCCGATTTAATGTCTCCCTCTGACTAGCTTCTAGCTGATTAAGTATAGCCTATACATCTTGAATATATATACAACCCATATTTTCTGGTCTTTCACCACTTTTCTAATCTGATTCAGTGATCATCATAACAAGATCTTAAGAAATTTTTCTTATGGCCCACTCCCAAGAAAATTTTTTAACCATATGTTTTTATGAAGAAACTCTTTACAATATTTATTTTCGACCTTGTTGAAAGTGAAGATGGTATGTACCAATATTATACTTTGTCGATAACGTTCGGTTTGATCTTCGGTGTCTGATTTTGATATTGAAGACCTGTATTCAATGTGTAGTTTAATATTTCCCATGTGCCTTTTACTATTACAGTGTTTCTCAAACAATCGATTTTACCTGTCCGTATATATTTTGTGTGCAATTTGCAAAATGCAGTGTTGTTTCCTTCACATCTGAATATCTCTTAAGTTCCCTCTGAAGAGAACGCTTCGTGCTCTCAATTTTCGGCATGTTTCTTAGTACTCTGGATTCCAAAATACTAGAGTCAACACTAATACGATTCCTGAAATAATTAAAAGAAATAGGAAGCAATGGATTCTTTACTTAGGATTGAAGAATAGTATGTATGGGCCCAAGTCAAGCAGCAACGAGGAAGTAATGAACTTTGTTATGAAACGTACTGCACGCTCTCACGCCGTGAGCCATGACGTCATTTATATTCCGTTAATTGCTAAAGCCAGTCTCGTAACTTTGTGACTCTACGCTGGACCCAAGTGGTCAGTCGCAGATGGCGGCCAGACGTCCAATTATAATGAAATAATAAAAACCAAATTGTATCATAAATGGTGGCACCTATGAAGCTTATTAAGATACTATTAAATATTAAAAAAATTTAGTCTATAATGTTAACTTCACAACAAATTCCTGGTTCGATTAAACAGAATCTTTTGTTTCTGTGGCAACTTTTTTACGTAACGGTAAGAAATATCCATTCTTTCCTTTGCTAACAGTTATAAACTAAGTGACTTTTGTTTCTATCCAGACTATGCCTGGTCTTCGTTTTAGAAATCACAAAGAGATTCGGCCATCGGCCACAGCTTGCAAACTGCATCTTCGAACCGCAATCAAGACTCCGTTTCGTTAGTCGACCCCTAGTGAAGCTCTCCATTTGTTACGATTATGTTGGTCCTTTGTGATAGTGTTATTTAGGCACACTGTTGTTTCATTCTTGCTTCGTTATTCCAATGTAATCATTTTAACATGGAATCTACATTCAATCTTTATTCTAAATTAGCGTTAATGTTGTAGGCCTACTGGCATGTTGCCATGTCAGCTGAATTGGTAGAGCAGGGTCACGGAGAGCCGAAGCTCCTGGTTGAAATCCTGATTAAATGCCATTGGATATGCATTGAATTTTTCAGTCTGACTCTACTTTTCCACCTTAGCTTATACACGGCCAGTGTGAAAGAATTGTCATAGGTAATGCCACGAGTGACTTGGAAATAAATGTAATATTGGAGATATCTTACGTAAAACATAATTATATTATTATTATTATTATTATAGTTCCTAATGAGTGCATATTAGTAAGTAGGCCTACTGTTACTTTAAACATAATAGCATGCACGTATTAACAGATGTTGAAAGCTTAGCTGGAGGATTTTCACGTAAATCGAAAGGGGGAGAATGATTAACTTGTCTCTTTGTTGGTTAACTATGGAATACGTTCCCTGTAAAATATTATAGTGCTATCCCTGACCAGATGTAAACGTCATATTCACTGTATCTGCAGAATAAATCTTAAATGTACCGATGCAATAGTGACATGCATATGTCACTGCCTGCAGTCTCCGACCTGAACAGAATATAAAGAAAAGAGGAAGTGTCTTTGTCACTTTTGTAGGAGGTGATAAAGAATGGCTAATTTTAGACTCATGGCGAGTTCCACCGACCTTCGTTACGGCTAAAACGCGTCGTTTTCTCCTGCTTGTACCATGTTTAGGTTCCACCGAGCCTGATTAGTCCATCACGCCCGTTAATACTTGCGTTAACTTAAAGACAGAAATTCCTTGCGTTAAATCTCGCGTTTGCTTGGAAACAAGATGTCCGAATGTGGTTGCATGCTACAATATGCAATATTATCCACATTAAACAATAAACCCACTACATTAATGCATTAATTATAGTTTCTGAAGAATAACATGAATACAAGGGAGTGATTCATTTATTTTCTTTGCTAGGTTAGAGCAGTCAGGTAGCCTAGCAGAATGTGACCCTCAGCATGAACACAAATGCAGGATCTGGGGTTTTCTCACATTCCACAAGACAAACTAGTCACTCAGACGAGAGGATCAGTTTACACTGTAACATTGAAGCAGGCGAGTGGTTACAAAATAAAATGTTTTTCGCAGTTGCACGACATACAACAGTATTCCGAAGTATTTCGCTCATAGTTACGCCTAGGCTACATGCCATCGAAAGTGCCGCTGTGTATTTGTCATTTTCTAGCTTGTATTATTACTAGTAGGTTTACGAAATGTGAATTTGATTAATATATCTCTATTGGATTACTTCTCAATAAATTAAGAGTGCACGGTGTTTATTGTTATTGAAGAAAAATTAGGCCTAAGTCAAATCGTTTTTTGTGTGTGTTATTCCCGTGTTTATCCAGGAAAATGCCATTTTCTATCTCCTATGACTACAAAATTAAGGTAAGAGCTAAGCTGTGCACTTATCACATTGTAATCGTTTGCAATAATTTTATGATATGGTATAATAAATTGTAATAATATTACACCAGCAGTAGGCGTATAGCCTAGGCCCAATTCACATTTTATGTTTGATACATTTTTGATACCAATAGCATCGAAAGAATTACAGGTTAGCTTAAAAATTATGATAAAGTTATGATAGGTTAATAGTGCGAGTGCAACATCATAAATTGTATAATATACTGCATTAATAAAATAAATAACATTAATAATTGCGTTCTACTACTAATGTTTATTTTCTGCTGTACTGTGAACCATAGCAGCCAACGTTGCCAATGAAAAAATGACTTTGAATGGCGAAGGAATCGGGCATGGAAACAATGTAACATTCAATTTTTGCATCTCGATATATAAAAAAACAATACTCACTCAACATATTTATAATTTTGAATGATGTAATATGAAAATTACTAGTCGTGTGTTCTCAGGTTTAACATTGTATGTTGGCAGTAGCGACAGTGAATGTATGAGAAGCTTGTGTACCAAGATTGCCTGCCTTCTAACGCGCGTTTGGAAACGGGTGTTTATTTTAACGACAAAAGTGTTGGTGGAACAGTGTCCACTTAACGCAGACGTTATACAGTACAGTGGGCGCCTGGCAACTGAAAGCTTCGAGTCCGTTAAGATTTGAACATGTAGTTGGCAGTGCGCATGCGTGAAGTGTTAAAGTCCAGCATGAAAATATTGTCCACTGCTCCACGTGCTTTAGTTCACGTTCGCTACCTGCTGTCTGCTGGAAATTTAAATCCCCTAGCCCAGCATGATTCAAGGGATAAGAGTAAACAAACTAGAATGTATTTATGCTTCAATAACTCCTGTACTATACAAAATGAACAATTAAAATTATTAACATACCTTGTTAAGATACCCTAGTAGAATTTAACAGTGTGCACTATCTTGTTGGGGTGTTGTCTTTATTTGTAAGGGGGAAATGCAATAACACATGGTCCTTCCTTCTTACATCTAGTCTGTATGGAAGGTCCTTTGGATGGGGTGTAAGTTCTTTTGTTTTGAACAACACAGAAGACGGTGGTGAGGAGGAGGACAATGAAGCTGTAGGTGATGTTGGAATAAAACTACCATTTTCTGGATTTTCATTCAGCAGCATTGTTCTCGCTGCAAAGATAGGGTCATCTGTCCAGTACATTTTTAGGCTATTTTTCCTTTATTATTCCTGTTACAAGCTGCAAACCTAAAAATTTCCTCAATAGTAACAGGAGTCCACGTCTGATATATACTGTACAATGTTTTATAAAGGGGCGTGGTGCTGCTGTGATGACCTGACTAGCGTAAAGATTTGTTTGACCACAAATATAACTTTAGGAAATCATTTGTTAGAAAGAGTTCCACTAAGGAAAACATTTTCTCCAAAATTTACACCACAATTCAAGCCTACAGTTTCATTAAACTCTATAGAAGAGGGCCGATAGTATGGCGATTCTCTGGCATTACTTACTTCAACTGTGGAATTATTACAAGGAATTTCGTTTATTATTCCTACGGCAACATCAACATCGCTATCACTGTCGCTCGGTAAGAAATTATCTTCCAAATAATCTATATATATATATATATATATATACTTAATACTTAATAATAAATATATACACATACATACATATATACAATATGTATACAGTATATATATATATATATATGTATATGAGGCTTTGTCCTGACTGGACTAGCGAATGACTGACTCACGTAATGAATGACTGAAAGAGAATCAACGTGGAGCCTAAACTATAATAGGTAGAGACTTGAAATTTTGAAAGTATCTTTGTTCGCAGTGTTAGTGCACACTGAGAAAGGATTAGCGAATGACTGACACACGTAATGAATGACTGAAAGAGAATCAACGTGGAGCCTAAACTATAATAGGTAGAGACTTGAAATTTTGAAAGTATCTTTGTTCGCAGTGTTAGTGCACACTGAGAAAGGATTTTGAAAAAAATTGATTTTAAATGCCAAAAATCAGACTTTTTAGGCTACTTAATAACTTTTTTCTCAGAAGTATCAAATCCAAATCATATTCCACGTACAGTTCTCATGACAACAGTGTATTGCTGGCAGTGTTCGGAGATAGCTTTAGAAGTGTTTGCTTCGGGACTTTGACCAATTAGAGAAGCTATCGATATAATTCATTGGTGTAAATAATTGTTGAAGAATTAAATCCACGAAAATAATGCACAATGTGATGCAGTCACACAACTTTCTCACTTCACATGTAAAATAAGAGGTCGTATTGCGAGGACAGCTTAATCCATGGTCTCCTTAAACCTGTGTCGAAGGGGCAACGCTTAATAGTTATTCATGCAGGCGGAGAAAATGGATTTGTCCCAAACGCACTTCTCATGTGGAAATCGCACCAAGTTACCGGTGATTACCACCTTCAAATGAACCAGGCCAATTATGAGAAGTGGGTAAAAGAAAAACTGATTCCTAATTTAAAGCCTAACTCAGTTGTGGTACTTGATAATGCTCCCTATCACAATGTGAAAGTAAATAAAGCGCCAACATCAAATTCCACAAAACAAGATATGAAAAATTGGCTCATAAAAGAAGGGATTCCATTCTCAGAAGATATGTTAAAACCTACTTTGTATGAATTAATTAAGAGAATGAAACCAAGAAATGTAGAATATTCAGTAGACAAAATTCTACGAAATGCCGGTCATGTTTCTCTCCGCCTGCCACCCTACCACCCGGAGCTGAATCCTATTGAAAACATTTGGTCCATTGTTAAAGGGTGGGTTGCTTCCAGGAATGTTATGTGCAATACAACTTCGGTAAGAAACCTTTGTGAAGAGAAGTTTAATTCCATGACGAAAGAAGACTGGATTCCTTTGTGTGAACATGTGAAGAAAATTGAAAGGGAATATATAGAAAAAGAAGTTCTTTTTGACAGTGAAATTGATAATATAATAATAAATTTGGGTGGGATAAATAGTGACAGTGAGAGTGCTGACGGTAGTGATTCTGAAGAACTGGATGGAATAGCTACACTGCACGACTCTGATTAGGGGTAAGTGATGACAGTCAATGTTTTCAGCTCAGCACGTTGTATGTACGCAATATTGTATGTACGTATTTATTTTATCATAGGTCTTTATTGCAGTAATTACAATAAACTAGTATTTTCAAAATTCCTGAGGGTTAGCCATTTTCTGTTTCCGAACGACGTAAGAGCTTAAGTAATTCCTCCGATTCCTCCTAAAGGGATTGCGCTAAAGGCGTAATTACCATTCCTGCGTTCCCGTAGCTCCCTATAATCTCAACAGGAATACCATGGTTCCTTGATAAAAGGGTTTAACTACGTTCCCTATCCTTAAAGTCACAGAACGTAAGTACAGGAGGAAAAGTGTTGTTTAGGTCATATCTACATAAAACGTCTCTATGTCAACACATTTCTTCCTAAGCGCCTAAATGGTAAATGGTGTCTGAAGGAATGAATAGAGGGAATAGCCAAGATCATAGGCCTTTATTGCAGTAACTAATATAAAATACTATTTTTTCATTCCTTATCCCATAAAGTCACAGAACGTAAGTACAGGAGGAAACGTGTTGTTTAGGTCATATCTACATAAAACGACTCTATGTCAACACATTTCTTCCTATGCGCCTAAATGGCAAATGGTGTCTGAAGGAACGAATAGAGGGAATAGCCTAGATCATAGGTCTTTATTGCAGTAACTAATATAAAACAGTATACCGTATTTTCATCCGTTAAATGTTGGCGACCTCATAACCATTTAATTATTCGTTCATGTGCTCTACCGCCATATTGTACGTAATTGTTATCATAGGTCTTTGTTTAAGTAACTAATGACGTAAGTATAGCTCCTATTTGCATAACAACGACTCTATGCCTACAAATTTTCTACCAAAGGGCCAAAATGGTATATGGCGTCTGTGTGAATGAATCAGGGAATAGCATAGTCCAAAAAGGCGTAACTTCTTTGTTTGAAACGATTCCCATGTCCTCACAAACATCCCCCTGGTTCAAAAGGCCTAATAAAAGGCGTCGAGATGAATCGCGAATAGCATAGTGTGAATGGGCGTAACTTTTTTGTTCGAAACGACTACCATGACGTCCGAAACGTCTCCTTGGTCCAAAGGGCCTAATTACAGTCTTTGGGATAGCATAGTGCGAAAAGGCGTAACTACATTATTCGAAACGACTACCATGACGTCCATAACGTCTCCTTGGTCCAAAGGGCCTAATAACAGGTGTCGGGATGAATATGGATAACATAGTGCGAAAGGGCGTAACTACATTGTTCGAAACGACTACCGTGTCGTCCGAAACGTCTCCTTGGTCAAAAGGGTCTAATTACAGCCGTGGGGATGGAATGGGGATAGCATAGTGTTAAATGGCGTAACTCAATTGTTCGAATCGACTACCATGACGTCCATAACCTCTCCTTGGTCCAAAGGGCCAACTTACACCCGTCGGGATGAATCGGGGCTAGCATAGTGCGAAAGGGCGTAACTCAATTGTTCGAAACGATTACCATGAGGTCATAGACATCCCCTGGTCCAAAAGGCCTAATAACAGGCGTCGGTATGAATAAGGAATAGCATAGCGTGAAGGGGCTTAATTCAAATGTTCGAAACGAATCCCGTGACGTCTAGAACGCCCCCTTGATCCAAAAGGCCTAAGTAGCCATTGGTCGATAGGGGCTTTAATGGCGTCTTAGGGAATAGCATCGGACAATAGGGCTTAACTCATTGTTCGAAACGAGTCCTCTGTACCGCCCCCCGGACCAAAGGGCAAAAGCATAGAGTCTATTCCTGTTAATAATGGCATTAGGGCCTAACTAAGCGTCGGAACGAGTCGGGAATAGCACTGTTCAAAAGGGCGCATCTCCCTTTTTCGAATCGAGCCCTCTGACGTCCCGGGATGTTCCCCGGATCAAAGGGCCTAACAATAATGGCATTAGGGCCTAACTAAGCGTCGGAACGAATCGGGAATAGCACTGTTCAAAAGGGCGCATCTCGCTTTTTCGAATCGTGTCCTCTGATGTCACGGGATGTTCCCCGGATCAAAGGGCCTAACAATAATGGCATTAGGGCCTAACTAAGCGTCGGAACGAATCGGGAATAGCACTGATCAAAAGGGCGCATCTCGCTTTTTCGAATCGTGTCCTCTGATGTCACGGGATGTTCCCCGGATCAAAGGGCCTAACAATAGTGGCATTAGGGGCTAACTAAGCATCGGAACGAATCGGGAATAGCACTGATCAAAAGGACGCATCTCGCTTTTTCGAATCGTGTCCTCTCACGTCCCGGGATGTTCCCCGGATCAAAGGGCCTAAGTAGGGCGTCGGGGGCGGCGTCGGTGGGTTCTAAGGGCATAACTCCTAAACGAGACGTCTGGAAGAGTTGGGAAAAACGCCATTCAAAAGGGCTTATCTCGCTTTTTCGAATCGACTCCTGTCATAGGCGTACCGAGGGGGGGTTTTGGGGGTTTGAACCCCCCCCCCCCATTGATTAAAAAAAGGAAAATTGTATGATATTTTAAAGGCTGCCCATAAATTACTTAATACGAGTATAAAGCGTGGGAAGCTTAAAAGTCGTTATTTTGCGTCTTAATTTTTAAAAATTTCCGGGGTTGGACCCCCCCGGAAGCTTTAAACTCGTAATTTTGCGTCTTAATTTTTAAAATTCTCCAGGGGTGTGCCCCCGGAAGCTTAAAACTCGTTATCTTGCGTCTTAATTTTAAAAATTGTCCGGGGGAGGACCCCCGGACACCGCGGATTTTATAACCC
This sequence comes from Ectobius pallidus, assembly GCA_964059195.1. Classification (NCBI taxonomy): domain Eukaryota; kingdom Metazoa; phylum Arthropoda; class Insecta; order Blattodea; family Ectobiidae; genus Ectobius; species Ectobius pallidus. The sequence goes on from CAXKWD010000010.1 coordinate 19,892,611, forward strand.
TCCCCCCATATGGTCGGCCTGGTTACGCCTATGACTCATGTGACGTCACATGATATTCCCGGATCAAAGGGCCTAAGTAGGGCGTCGGGGGCGGCGTCGGAATCCGCCATTTTGCTTTATATCCACACACTTCTACTCGCGAGAATTTACGGGCGTGATGGACTAACCAGGCTCGGCGGAACGTAAACATGGTACAAGCAGGAGAAAACGACGCGTTTTAGCCGTAACGAAGGTCGGTGGAACTCGCCATATAGAGTGGCATTGTTGGTTCGTTAAGTAAACTAAACCATAAACTGTTTGTTCTGGAAAATGTTAATGGTGACGCATGTAGGATTTGTCCTTCCTTTCCGGTGGTATCTATGCTTGTTGTGAAATGATTATCAGCCCGCCAGGAAATGCAAACCGCACTGTGCTGTGCTGTGCTGGCGTGGTCTATATCGTGCATTGGACAGCCGCTCACTTCTACTGGTGACGTTGTTACGAGATATTGTTAGATCAATAAATTGAATTACCAACTAATTATAACGAACTGTGTTCCTGGCCGGTGTCGTAAATAGCTCGTTCATCAATCATTAAGTATACTGAGTGGTATTGTCCATGCCATATTTATATGTATGTTCACCACTTCCCATTGTCCTGTCTCGTCATCAATTACGTCAATGCTGTCAAGTGAAGCATGCGCTTATATCAGCTAGTTTCCTGGCTCTCCATTTTTACACGTTTTGTATTAATTAATTTTTGAAATGAGTAAGGACTCTCTAAAAATGCATTTGGAAAATGGTTGTTTACATATGAAATGTATTTTGTCGTTACAGCTCCCTTCTTTTCTTCACTATGGTGCGATAAGGTTTTAACGACCATACTTTTAATAAGCACATTTATTTATTTAAAAACTAATTTCTGATTGCTGATATGATCCTTTTTTCTGCGGTCGCCCCTCCTTTCACTGTATCCGTCAGGAGCATTCTTGCTTGCCCCCCCCCCCCCCCATTGAAATTCTGACTACAGAACTGGTACACTATAATATTGTGTTGGGCGCCTCTTTTTCCCATTTTGTTAGAAAATAACATTTATCCTCGTACTGTTTTTAATCATTAAGCATTTCACATTTTAAAATTTGTTACACTACAGCAGCGTTTCTCAACCTATGGACCGCGGACCAAAAATATCATAAAGCAAGTGGAAAGTAAAGAAGTCAAATTTTTTCACATATTTCGTTTTAATGACCTATAATTAATACCCCATATATTAAGAATATAGGCCTTCTTTTAAAAATGGGATGTAAAATTAGGGGTCCGTAAATTTTTTTATACATTTTAGAGGTCCTCGGGTTCAAAAAGGTTGAGAAACGCTGCACTACAGTATTTTTTAAGTTCATAATCAATAAGCAATTTGCTACTGCAGACGAAATTACTCAGTGGAATAATGAGGGAAAAGAACTCCAAAGATTTCAGTATTTCTGGTATCAAAAGTTATCATTCAGTAACTTTTCTAAAGTTGTAGAATTTGGATTATCACTACCAGGTACTAATGCACCTGTAGAGAGAGTTTTGCAAGCATATAGCAAAATATGGACCTCAGAAAACGATGAAATTATTGTCGCTTACCAAAGTGAATTTAAAATCCAGTTGTTTTCAGTTTTTAATTATTACTTGAAGTAAAATGGGAAAGATGTGAAGAAAATTCATTCTTCAGGAAAATATGTACTGTAGCCAACAATTTTATAAGTTATATAACATGATATTTTTTATATTGTGTTCATATTTATAGTAATAGCAATATTATATGTTGTATATTATAATAAAATCAGGTAAACTGATGTAACAAAGTGCCAGTATGTTTTTGTTTAAACAGTTATGACTGCAATTATGATATGCAGAATATGTTTTTTTTAAAATTGATTTCCAAGTTAAGCTCCAGATTTATTCATTAAGCAGGGCTTACGGAAGAACAAAGGTCTAGTTTTTTTTTAATGAGATTAAAATCTTCCAGCATCACCTGAACTGTACAGATATGTGATATCATGACAATCGCACACTCACATAAAAATGTCAAAAAAAAAATCAAATTGGCCGGTTTCGGGTTTTGAACCATGGACTCCAGAATGTGAGGCCAAAGCGTTACCATCTCGGCCACCGTGGTCATTTTAACGGTCTAGTTGGATAAGCGCTTGTAAGTCGATAGTGTTTTTTGTCATAGCTACCTGTATTTTAATTTCCAATGCCTTATAAGATAACAGTAAAACAATAGGCAGTGTTGTCAAGATAATTGATTTTCATTTTTTTTATAAATTCTTTCGAATACGTATATTACCATAAAATAGGCACTAAATTGAGCATTACTCCGAAACAGGTCAACCGATTTTATCTATTATAAATAGACGTCTTCCCATGGACATTATAAATGCGTATACGAAGTTTCATAAATATACGATAAAGCGTATTTGAGTTATTGCGCCTTTAAAGTAGACATTTAATTGGGGTTTACTCCGGTACCGGTCAACAGATTAGGTTCAAATTCAATAGGGCACTTCTCATGAACGTCATAAATGAGTAGGCCTATACCAAGTTTCATGGAAATCCGATACAGCGTATTTGAGTTATGGCGCCTTTCTATTAGAAAGGCGCCATAATCTATTAAAATTGGCACTAAATTGGGCATTACACCGGTACCGGTGAACCGATTTGGTTCAATATCAATAGGGTTCTTCCCATGGACATTATAAACGTGTATACCAAGTTTCATTAAAATTCGACAAAGCGTATTTGAGTTATCGCGCGTACAGACACACGAACGGACGGACAGACAGACGGACAGACATTTTTCGTCCCCACACACAATCTCATAAAGTACCATACTGGCACTTAATAACATAACATTTTATTATTGTAACGTAGAGAGGCGCCGACTTGAAAATATTGTTGGGAAGCAAGAATTAAATTTTTAGTAATTATATATAGGCCTTAGGCCTATAAGATAAAAACAAATTTGGAGGGCAGAAAGTACCTTGTCCCTCAAAATCGGCGCCTATGGCAATGTAATATGTTGCAGTAAGTACCTTCACCCCACCCCCCCGCAAAGTCGGAGCCTATGGTAATGTAATGTGTTGATTATTCCTATAATTATGCTATATGTTTATCTCTACATGTATAAGAGGCTTTGTCGTGACTTTATGACTCACTGACAGTACCTTCGTTTCATAATGTAAATGCACACTAAGAAAGGATTTTGAATTTTTAAAATTTTAAATCCAAAAAATCAAATGTTTTTGAGGATACTTACTTTTTACACAGAATTATCAAATTCCATGTACAGTTCTCGTGACAACGGTGTATTGTTGGCATTATTCACAGGTAGCCATGGAAGTAAATGATATGGAACTTTGACAAATTAGAGAAGCTATCGAAATAATTCATGGGTGAAAATAAATAATGAAGAATGAAATCCACGAAAATAATGCACAATGTGATGCAGTCACATAACTTTCTCTACCCTGATAATATTTTCTCACTTCACATTTTGATGTAGAATAAGAGTTCGTAGGGACAGCATTTCCAGCTGTCTCAGCCTGAGTGTGCCATATTAGAAGTCGGTAAAGATTGTATCCACTGATGCATTATTCATAGCTGTAGGCCAGACATGGGCAAACCCCTATCCATTGACACGCAACCCGCAAACTTTTGTCAACTTACACATAGTTCGAAAAGAACGGATAGATGGAGACACAAGCAGACAATAAGTGCAGTGGCGGTTGTTCATTCTTAGGGAAACACTAATTTCACTTTAAAATGTACACTACAAGAAACAAATAATACAAACAATCTTGTATTTTTAATTATTCTTTTACGTGTGCAATTATTTCATTATACAAAGGCTTAGAATGTGTCATAACGCCTTTCCAATCGGAAGTGTGTCGCGATCCGTCACTGCTTGCAAAGAGAGTATGAGTCATGCATGGGAATAATCCACCACGTACACCGAATGTCCGCAATGCCATCTTGTGTGTTATGCGGGAAGGTCAAGAACCACAAGTGGTTTGCGAACCAGTTAATGCCCATGTATGTTGTAGGCTTTGTATTTTTATTTGAGAAATAAGGATGTTTATCGTAGGCCCTAAGCATGTAAAAGGAGACAAAATAAAATGGAACATTTTTAGTCATATGCGCGCAGTATATTATTATATCCCAGATTTTTGGGGAGAGAAGTATACAAGTGATATTGAATTTCTTTTTAAGTTCATCCACGAAACGGTTATATGGTAATATGAGAGTGAGAAATAAAATATTCCGCAAAGCCAATACAATTTTATGTTACCTGAATTTCTGTTTCTTCTTATTTCAACTCCTACTAGCCTTGATGTATAGACGCGATGGGATGACAAATTCTGCATCCTCTATGAGCCATAAAAAGCTATAACGAGCGTTTTCTGAGGCAATAGTTTGACTGTGATTCTAAATACCTACTTAAGGACTTAGAATTTGAAAATCGAAAGTCCTTCATAAGTTAATTTTGAATTACAAAATACAGAAACCGAGCGACACCGGGCCTTTTAGATATTCTAATTGCAATAAGTTGAAGGCATAATTTTAAAAATAAGTCAGTTGAGAAGTCCTTTTTCAGCTTCAGAAAATATGGTCATATTATATAAAAAGCCAAAAAAAACTGCCGAAAGATCACGAAGTGTAATTCTGAAGTACGCATATAAGTGATGGGAAAATGGCAATATTAGATTCTGGTTACATTCGGCTCTCCTTGGGTTTTGGAGAAATTCGTACGTAGGATAGTACGAAAGCTATCCTCTAAGAGCTGGGTTGTTCGGGAAAGCTGGGTTGTTCGGGAATGAAAAAAAAATTATGTTTTCAGTTATTGTCCATTTTTTCCGTCGTCTTGCTTAACGTCGTAACTCGATACCTAACAGATTGCTTATTGGCAGGCTTCTATACCTTCAGAACGGCCCAGCTTTCGAATAAAAAACAAACTTAACTTCTTTCAACTTCATTTCACTTCTTGAAAATGAAGCCACAGATGGCGTCGAGAACTTTTAAAAGATTTCCCTGGCATTAGAATAGGTGAGCACTGGTTCTGTGTAGTAGAAGAGTTTTCAACAGAATTAGTCAGTCTGGCTTATTCGATTTTCCAGTCACGCTTATTGCAAAGCATGGAGTTTTCTTTTAGATTAATAAATTACTGAAGTGCAGTTGGTTGTCAGATTAATAAATTACTGAAGTGCAGTTGCTTGTCAGTGGTAGGCTATGTGGTTCGAAGCTCTCCTGTTATGTTACTTTTCTGTCTTGTTTGCCCATTTCCTAGTGTCAGCAGGATTTCATGATGTAATTTCATGAAAATCTCCGATTCGCAGGATCTGTTCAGGAACCTTGTGCGCTGGTGATAGACTTGAACCTAATACTTAAAGCTAAGAACAGCAAAAAAATCTCTTTCCAGGAATTTTACACAATAGTTTATGTAACTTCAATAGGCCTAAGTTGGAGTAATATCCATTAATCAATAATTATACTCCGCTAATGAGGAAGGAAGTAACGTTTCACTAGTACTAGTACAGTAATGTTTGGAGAACATAGAAATTTATAGTTACTGTGCAATGAAATCTATACTTATACTTAAGTAGCAGTGCTAGTTGAAAACTAACAGAGCGCACTGATTTACTGGATTCGTTGGTCGATGTATTCTAATTTTGAAATACAGTATTACAATTAACTTAAATATAGAGTATTTTGAATGTTCCAGTGATTTATAAATTTGAAGGTTTGCGATTGAGGGTTAAAGATTTCCGGGCACTAGAAATAGGTTGCACGCGCTCATTCGAAAGGGTTAACCCGTTGGTCCAAATTAATTTATAGCACCTTAAAGAACCCTTAACAGTCTGTTTAACTATCCAGCAGGTTTCTGATTCATTTTGCATTTTGAATGCCGCGTGGTTAGCAGGTCGGCTGAGTCACAGATCCAGATTTTATCTGATGTTATAAAATTGGAATTTATTTCATATTTTAGGGCAGTTTTAATATTATATGTGCAAGTTCACTGTCAACACTTCGGTCATTCCTTAAATGGTTCCGGCAATATTGAAACTTGTTGCTTGTGATCGGCACGACTGTGAGTCAGGCCTACAATAGTTATGTGTTACATGTTGCGAGTATAGCAGCGTACTCCAATTTAATTACTCTTAAAACTGAAGTAATTGGGTCCACGCGATGAACATCCGGTCATGGGAATATGGGGCAAACGCATATCGGGCGACCCCATTATTTTGCATGCTACCGATGTAATGTTGTGTTTATTCAACCAGCAGGTGCCTGCGGCTTTGTCCGCATTTGGTAACTCAATCGCCAGATGTCTTTAAAATAATTTATCTAACAGCAAAATAAATTAAACACGTTAACTCATGTAAACCATTCATTAACAATTAAAATGAGTAATAATTAAAGTCTAGATTGGCTTTGAGGTGCATTTCACGATTAGAGTGCATCGCCCGGAGAATACGACCTCAGATTCGAGTTCCCTGGCCGAAAAATCTCCCGCATAGTGAGTTTCGTTCAAATCGTTCAATGTTTACCCATTTTGGCCTATATCATGATCCCCCTTCTGTTCACCTACGTAAAACAATCAGATCTCGGCGTCTTGTAATGTTATAAAGTAAACAAATTAGTCAATCTGAGCGGGCTAACAAACTCGAAGTTACGAGCGAGGTGGCCGAGATGGTAACGTCTTGGACTCGCATTCGGGAGGTCCCAGATTCAAATCCCGTGGCCGGCCAATTTGACATGGTTTTTTTTTCATGGTTTCCCCAGTCGTAAAGGCAAATGCCGAATTTGATATTTACATACCATGAATCATCCTCATCATTTTCATCTTGTATCATATCCATTTAAGTTAATATCAGTTGCAATTTACTCCATAAAAATGCACCAGTGATAGAAACAATCTACAGTCCCATAGCCTACCCTACTGTATAGACACACATCCCGAGCTCCTGATATGGTCCCGCAGCTAAAAGGATTTAAGCACAGCTGAATTTAAAAAAATCGAAGCGATCAACGATTATATGCGGTATGTTAATATGTATATACAGTATATATATATATATATATATATATATATATATCAATAGTCTAATGCTGACCCCCTGAGTGATCTCGTTGTTAGCGTTGCTGGCTACAGATCCACAGGCCCGGGTTCGATCCCCTCTACCTCCTCGGACTTTGAAAAGGTAGGGAGGTTTGGAACAGGGTGCACTCAGCCTCGTGATACAAACTGAGGAGCTAGTTGATAGAGAAGTAGCGGCTCCAGTCACGGAAACCACCATTAACGGCATGCTGTCTTGCCAACAAAGCAAGACCATCTCCAGTTAATTTCAAACTGAAATGTAATAGCGAAAATTGATTCTTCTATCGCGAAAAAATCACGTTCTCTGTCATGAAGGAACTGAAACGAAGATTTTCTTAAAGGACGTGGTCCACATTTCGGAGTACATAACCGGAAAGGGTCCCAATAGGATAGCAGGAAAAAAAAATCTTGGATTAAAATTATAAGGCACAGCATTTAGAATGACTTGATATTTGGCTGCAAAATAGGGTCACAAACCTGGATTTGATCTTCATGTGATGTTAGTAGAGCCTAGGCCTATTTCATAATTTATAGCACTGTGTTTCCCATTTGTAGGTAGGCCTATTTCGTCCAAGAGACAATCTCCCGTCTTTTAAGTTATGCAATACATATATTTTAATTCATACAATGCATTTATTATGCCTATTTAGTTCATGAATCAGTGACTTATCCCATATAAGAATATGTGGGATTTCAACCAATAGCAAGGGTCTATCACCATAAATTTGCCGTTTTATTTTTAACACTTTCGTTTTATCTCACCTGTGTGCTCTTGCTTGTTTTATGTAAATTCACAAGGATTGAGTACTGAAACATCTTCATTCTGTAGCTTCTTTGATTAGGATAATTAATTTTATTGAAGACAACGATTGGGTATAAATATGCATATGCATATGATCAAGAGATGATATGAAAATAATGTGTAAGTTAGTTAAAAAAAGTGGCGAAGAAGGATTGTAAATCTCATATTATAAATACAATATGAATAATACGATATTATTAGTTATATCAAGGAAGTTAAAAAAATAAAACGGGTAATGAAAAGTCGCACCAAATGCGACCTTCGCCGGTAGCGATATAGGCGATATGGTATTTATCTATGTGTCCCGCCATAGGCAGTCTGAGTAACACTGATACAGATAACGATGTGTTAAATTGATTTTTATGGTTTTAATTATTCATTGCAGGCTTAATTCCTTGAGTATTTGCAAAATAGTCAGAATAAATATAACTCTGTGATCCGGATTCCCCCAAGACAAATTCATGAGGAACGATAAAATCCGGGCCTGCCTTTACATTACCTGTGACAATCTATTAGGTCTGTACAGACCTAATGTGGCAAGCAGTTTTAATAGTGTTTATTGAGAAACACTTTGTAAGTGTTGCGCTGTGAATACTATCGAAGTTGTCAGGAAGGAGTAGGCCTACAAATATGTAAGATCATTACTGCCCAGTGCTTAAATGAGTCTGGCAATAAGAAAAAAAATCTTGTTCCTTTTTGATGGACATGACTGTGATTTAGCCTGAGTTATGTGTCACATGTCGTGTGTTTCTCTGCGTACTCCAAGTTAATTAATCTTAATCCTGAGTTAATTGGGTAGAATTTCTGTCCACGTGATGAATTTCCGGTCACTGGTAACACTGACCAAATGCATATCAGCCGACCTTTGAAGAATAGCCTTTTATTAACTACTTATATTCCATTATTAAATAGTTTCTTAAATTCTTAAATTAGGGAAGGAAGTTTTAATATTCTTCGCCGTTTTTGTATGTGTTTTGTATACAATAACCGCTATGATTTAAACTAAAAATTATAATTTTTTCTATTTAAAAACCTTTTATTTATCGTAAAAAAGTGTTTCACCTTCATTTCACATTCATAAGTGCGTTCATTTAATGCAAACTGTGTGTGTGTGTGTGATTGCATAGGTTATGTACAGGCTTGTTATCATTATCATTCTCAGCTTTTACAAGTAAGTAGTCTATTAGCTTATAACATCAAATGGAAACGGAACAGGAAGTTTTCTTAGATGACATGATCGACAATAACAAAGTATCGGTACACGATATTGAAGAGATCTCAAGAAAATCAGAGTCAAATGATCATGGTTAAAAACGATATGGCAAACCATTTAGAACGGATTGACGATAACATACATCTTATATTTAGCATCTTATATTTAAGCACTATTTAGGCATTGGAAGTCTAGACTCGACCAAAACTGGCACTGGCAACAGTCAGTCTGTTTTGTGGTAGCAAGATTCCACGGATTCAATAATTGAAGCTACTTTTAATTTAGAGGGTATAGCCTATACTGAGAATTATAATAATCAATAGTAATTTCCGATGGATATGGTCGTTGATAATATTCTTACTTAGTTCGAATTCGTGTATCACAGCACTCTCATAAAAAAAACGGAATCAGTGATAATATCAAGAATAAATCATTGGGATTATCAAAGACGTGACTTGTATTGAACATACTTCTAACCTTCCTATAACCGTCTTATCTATGTTACACTGATTCCACAGGGATCATAAAGACCCCAAGTAACTTACACGGCATGCATCTGTAGAATTGCAATTTGTTATTATTAACTGGCGTGAAAACATACATTTTTACCTTGAAAACATAACAAGTATGTTCTACCAGGTTATCTTTGTTACACTGAGTGCCACTGTGGTCATAAAGACCACATGAGGTAAATTTGTAGTACTGTATTGCATTTATTTTAATAAAATGGTGTAACAGCATACATTTTATCCTTTAAGCAGGACAAGTATGCATATAAGCAGTTTTACATAATGTTAACTTCAAAGAAAAAATAGCCAATTTTATTTTGAAAATGGTCATATTGACCCCAACGCTACTTAGTTCAAAAACCATGAACACCTTTTAAAGTATTGAAAATATAAAAATTAATGTACCGTCATTGGATACAGTTGAGTCAGAGGGTTGAAATAATGTATTTTTAAAATTGTAGTTTTAAAACCAGCAGAGGTATTTACCAGGTACTTAAGAGCTTTTGAGGTCCTACTGACCCCCAATGGTACTATGAAGGCTAAGTAAGAAAAACATAAGCCTAATTTGGGCATGGAGAAAAATAGTTTATATTTTAGAATATGTTATTTTGTTCAACACTCAATCCCAGACTTGATACTTTACTGCTATGTTGTAAATATTGCAAAATGTAATCATAACATAGTAATGTTCCTCCACAAAGTCTTAGGCCTCTTTAAGGACGGAAAAATCTGTAATCCTGTTTGCACTCGTAGACGGTCTGATTTCGAATCCCAGAATTTATTAATGATATTGGTGCTAAAGAAACGTGCATTTGAGGCTTTTAATTCCATTCCTGACGTTTTTTCTTTATCACCCTGTTATCTGTAAATATAGTCACTGTACAAGGCGGGAAGTCAAAGTTCCCGAGAAGACGAGCGTGCCATAATTCAATAATGATGGTAGTGATGATGATGGTGATGATGAAAATAATGATGATGATAATAATAATAATAACAGTAAATAAACATGTTTCAGTTTAAACGTTGGCGTAAAAGCCAACCCCGCGATGCGAAGTCCTAGGGGGCCCAAAATTAAAACCGGAAGAAAAGGAATGTAAATAGGTTCTAAAAATGGGGAAAACATGCAAAGCAGTAAAAGAAAAGAGTTCGCTTGGTTGAGGTATGATTTTTTCCCTGTAGATAATACAAGTAAAGCCAGACGAAAGCAAGCAATAAATAATCTTCACCAAGTGTACCAAAAATCCGGACAGAAAACTTGTACTATTCGGAAAAGAGTTAGATTTCGTTGATATCAACTTTGATATCTTGGTGTGACATTAGACAAAATACTCACTATTTTAAGTCAGTTAAACTGAGTCACAGCTAGATTAATGTATAGATCAGATATTTTCGCAACTTCCAGTGACCCTTAAGGATTCTAAAGTATTTTACTTATTATAGTGTAGGCCTATTTGTGCCAGATTTTGGAGTTAAGCAATCTAGGTAATAATACTACTTTACAGCCTAATTCCCTACACCACAAACTACTACTACTTACTACTATTACTACTACTACTTACTACTAACTACTATTACTACTACTTACTACTATTACTACTACTTACTACTATTACTACTACTATAATAACTACTTACTACTGTTATTACTACTATATACAGGCACATTTTAATGCCTCCGAGGTGCTGTCGGCCTATAAAATTTGATATTTCCCGTGGTGGAAGACATGTTACCGAACCCATATGCTTCAGCACGAATAATAACAATTATTGTTTTGTTAGGGGCCCACATTAAAATTTGCAGGGGAGCCCAACCTTTATTCGTAACGCCACTGTGGTGATCTGTAATGCCAGATTGGAAACTTCTGTGCATTTAACAGACCTCCGACTCAGCAGTTACATTCAAATAACAACGTTGCAGTGTAACGAGACAGTGTGACGCTTTATATACGTTAACCTAGTTAGATAATCTAGTATTCCTTCTCGGTTTATGTCCCCAGTTAGACCCAAAAAGAGTTTCGTAGTAACTTTGCATGCTATGCTCTGAGGATCATGAAAAGGACCGGTAGTGGACTAACTTCTTCCATTGAATATATTACCTGGGAATTTGCGTAATTAATTCGTTTTAACATAGACCGAGTGGCGCCTCGGAGAAATTCTCTTCTCCAGTTGGATTCTCTCTTGAGACCGTCTGCACGTTACGTATAAATCAGAACGTTATCACCTCAGTGAAATTTCAGATGGTTCTGTAGAATTGTCTCTCATCCTTTTATTCTTTTTTCTCTATATGTAAGATTCCTATCTTATTTTATTTTTCCTGGGATCGTTAGCTTTGGTTTTGATCTTGTTGTTGTTTTGTTTTTTAATAAAAACATATATATTGTATACCGTAAATTCGTTTTGATGCCGAGATAATAGTTTACCCAGCCAGAATATTTCACTTTATGTTACAATTTGTTGTTTACTATATATGTTGTAATAGCAATGCAACAACATTGCTTGAAATTTATTGGGATTGCTTGAAATTATGACTAATTTAGTATAAGTTCCCTCGAGGGTATTATCTGATATAACCTAAATGGAAAAGCTCCATCCATTCCTTCGCAAACTTGTATCTCTTAAAAACTAAATAATTGCCCTGAGAACCTACAAGTGTTACATTGTAAATGAATTTAAAACTTCTACATCTTAGTTTAACCTCTCCCGTTTTAGGGAACTACCCGGGCCTTATAGGACCGCAACCTTTTGGGAGAGAGATTAACTTTGAATCGCAGGACATGGAGGGCCTCCCTGTATAGGTGATCAGCCGGGACCAGGTCCTCCGAGACAACGCGAACACTTTGGACGAGACACACCAGTCGCACGCGCTTGCGCGCGCGCACACACACACGCTTTCCGAACAAGGCGCTGATGGGATGAAGATGGTAATGACGGCCAGATGATATCCGGGGACCACAAGGGCCAACTTTTCCCAACTGGGAATCGAACCCGGGCAACAGCGGAGGACTAATTTAAAACTATTACGGTATTATAGGAAGTGAACTGGTTAAAGAATTCCAAATAGGTTAGTTAAAAGCTAATAAGTTTAAAAGAGGCACTGTGTAGAGGAAACAAGGGAAGCTTTTATATTTAATGCAGTGACTTATAAAACAGATCTGGATGTTAAATCTATTTTTTAAATTTGGGATTATAAAACTATGCCAAGTGATAAGAATGTCTTAAGAAGATTCCATAAAATTCCTTTATATTTATACCGGTTATATAGGCTATGTGCGTAGGCCTGTACATATATTGCATCACATATTGCTACAAATTACAATGCAAAACTTATTACAAAGATAAATTCTAAAGCCACCTGAAAAAGTAAAGTTTATGCTGGATGGTGGTTCAGTACAAAAGTACAATGTGGATGAAAATATTTACGATAATACGGAAAGTAAACATAGAAAAGTATGAGTAAATTATATTTAGTGTACTATAAAAGGAGGACATGTTATCATTATACTAATAAAAATGTACACGATAATAAATAAATAAATAATAATTATATCAGTATTATATCAATTAGTGAATAAAATGCTATCTACAGTACAATCACGAGTGTTGAGTGTTTTATTGGTAACTAGCTGAAAAGGCCCGGCGTCGCCCGGGCTTTGTATTTTGTAATTTGAAATTAACTTATGGAGGACTTTCGATTTTGAAACTCTAGGTCCTTATATAATATGTATGTAAAACTTGAAATGAAGAAAAAGATTTATCAAACTTTTCCATCAGAATAGATATAGCTTTTTATGGCTCATAGAGGGGTTTGGACTAGAGGTGTACATATTCTGATTTTAGCTTGCCTGCCCCTTTGAAATTCTGCAACCAGTCACAGCTTTTAACTTGCTTGACTTGAAAGCAAGCCAGATTACAACGATGATAAGAAATACTGTCGCTATGAGTCATAAGCTCTTCATAACTTGGTGGGTTGCTCAGGACCTAAGGAAACTGCAAGGCCTGGCGGAAAGAATATGAAACTGGGTATAGCAGTGCACTGGTAAGTCGTGCAGTTACGTAGTTGAGGAACTTCAGATGTATTTAGAGAATTTTACCCTGAAGGAAGCCGAGGAGAAACTCAAATGTGGACAGTTTTAATTAATTATCAATGAACAAAAGTACTAGTCCGGCATGGGAAAAATTTTCAAACATTTTCGAGAAAACATCATAAAATCATTAATAACAATAACAAAAACCCCTTTAGGCAAGCCTACAAGCTGAGGTAGATTTCGAAGTGCTTTTGTTTTAATTTACTGTCGCTGCGTAGCAGTGGCGGACGCAGAGGGGGGGATTGGGGGGATAGATCCCCCCCCCCGAAATTTGAAAAAGGGCTATATATGCACTCTAAGTGGCCAGTTTTATAAACTGGTAATTATGTATGTAAGTCTTTCTACCTATTCAAATCCCCCCCCGAAAAAAAATTCTGCGTCCGCTACTGCTGCGTAGCACTCTTCTTCTTTAGCCTTAGCATGACAAACCCGCAATAACTGCAAAAAAGAGGAAAGAGAACTTTTTAAAACATTCAAATCTCGCCTTATATGAGAACTATCAAGAAACTAGTTATTGATTTGTAGTGTACTCATCAAGAGCTTTTCAACGATACCCCACAAGACGTAGTTTCGAAAATTTCGAATTTCCATCCCCATACCCCCACCCCCACTCGTACTCCCAAAACCCCCGAATCGTTGGTGTCACTGTGAACTCCATAAGGAGTACTCTAATTTATTCAATCAAAGTTTCCCTCTATACTTCATAAGGGCCGAGATATAAATGTTTTAAAATTTCAACCCCCTCCCCCGACCACCCCCTTAGGCCAATTTTGCTCATTAACGAACTTGTCTGAACTATTGGGCCTAGAAATAACATAATAAAATTTGATTCAAATATCTTGAAAATTACGGCCGCTAGCGTGTAAAGATATATATGCATATATATATATATATATATATGTATATATATATATATACATATACATATACTGTATATAAATATAAATATCACAATTTTTTTAACAGGCGGTGGTTTCGTACTTAGGGAGGCATGAAACGTAACGATATGAACGCATTTTTTGAAAGTCATTAGGTAGATTTTTCTTCGAAATCTACCTAATAATAAAAATAATAATTGTGTTAAGACGCTAAAACGATTTTTAATACTTTATCCACCTTTTATTTATCTGCATGGTGAATTTCTTCTACCAGCATGTAGAAAAGCAAGAAAGTATTACCTACACTCAGCAACTACAGTTGTTAGCTGATAGGAATGTCGCAAGCTTATTCTGACTTGCCTAGGCTGGGTTTGACCTGACCCATCGGGCTTAAAGAAACCTGCCTGCTTCCTAGCTATGACGCTGGCAACTTGCTTGCCTGGCGTTCAAGCGGGTTTGGGCAAGCTAAAATCGAGATTTGTACACCTCTGGTTTGGACCCCCAAAAGTCAAAACGTAAAATTCTATATTTGTATTTTAAAAAAACATTTATTTAATTAAACAAGATTTGTTAGTGTGTCAATATGATATAGCAGTTCTTTTCTTTTCATAACATAATGAGTAGGCCTACTATATCCACTGTTCCATGTGTTTTTCAACTTTTCTTATAAATAGTAATAAGTTTTATATCTTAAGTAACAATTTCTTGTTTAAGTTGCCATGTCTTAGAGCAGCGTTTCTCAACCTATGGTCCGCGGACCACCCAATGAATAACTGGACTATATCTGCTGATCTTCGACTAAATTTGACTAATATTGAGCCAGATATCCAGGTACTCTGCAAGAGGCGACAAGCTCAACCGTCTAATTATAAGTAATAACATAATTCCTAATCATACTATCAAATTGGTAAGAAATATTAAACTGTCAATAGTTTACTTCAAGTTCAATAACTGCGTTTCCATTGAATTAAAAACAAATGTATTTAGATTTATTTCTCTATAATGACTTAGAATGAATACCCCAAATATTAAGAATATAGGCCTACATATAGCCTACTTTTAAAAATAGTATGTAAAATTAGGGGTCCGTAAATTTTTTTAGACATTTTACAGGTCCTCGGGTTCAAAAAGGTTGAGAAACGCTGTCTTAGAGTATAGTAAACAAATTTGCTAACTAGTTTTTCAGTGCTAAAATAGCATAAAATGTTATTTTCATTAGTTCAACATTTAAACATTTCCCGGGGTGGACACCTGACTTAGGTAACATTTTCTTGTTTACATTGGCACGTCTTAGAGTACGGTAAACAAATTTCCAAACTAGATTTTGAGTGCTAAAATATCGTAAAATGTTATTTTCATTAGTTCAATATTTAAAAATTTTCCAGGAGTGGAGCCCCCACTTAGGTAATGATTTCTTATTTACATTGGCATGTCTTAGAGTATGGTAAACAAATTTCCTAACTAGTTTTTTAGTGCTAAAATAGACTAAAATGTGATTTTCGTTAGTTCAATATTTAAAAATTTCCCGGGGTGGACTCCCGACTTAGGTAACAATTTCTTGTTTACATTGGCATGTCTTAGAGTATGATAAACAAATTTCCTAACTAGTTTTTTAGTGTTAAAGTAGCGTAAAATGCTATTTTCATTAGTTCAATATTTAAAAATTTTCCGGGGGTGGCCCCCTACTTGGGTAATGATTTCTTATTTACATTGGCATGTCTTAGAGTATGGTAAATAAATTTCCTAACTAGTTTTTCTGTGCTAAAATAGCGTAAAATGTGATTTTCATTAGTTCAATATTTAAAATTTTTTGGGGGGTATTCCAAACCCCCCCCCCCCGGCACTTACGACCCTCCCCGCAATTATTTTCTGGCTACGTCATTGTAACACTTATATTATTAACTAGCTTAAAGGCCCGGCGTCGCCCGGGTTTTTATTTTGTAATTTGAAATTAACTTATGAAGGATTTTTATTTTCAAACTCTAGGGCCTTGTATAATATGTAGGCCTACATAGAACTTGAAATGAGGAAGAACGACTTATCACACTCAAACTATTCCCTCAGAAAACGCTAGATATAGCTTTTTATGGCTCGACAGAGGAAATCGAGTGTTGCATTACACACCATGGAAGGGGTTGAAATAAGAAGAAATATAAATTCCGATTGCATAAGATTGTATTTATTTTATGGTAATTTTTACTTCTCACTCTCGTGTTACCATACAACCGTTTCGGAGCTGAAATTATAAAAAAATTCAATATCACTTACATACTTTCCTCCCCCAAAACCTGGGACATAATAGGCTATACTGCGGGCGTAGGACTGAAAATGTTCCATCCTATTTTGTCTTCTTGTAGATGTTTAGGGCCTATGATAAACATCCCTATACAAAGCCTACAGTTATGAGTGGCGTAGCAGTGGATAGATTTCAATTCGTGGAAAACAGCCCAGAAATCCATTCCACAACATCTCGTTTACGCCAAGAAGTATCTGGACGCTGATAGTTTCACACTGTGGTATGATGCTTTGTCCATAACTATTAAACTGTTGGGTTCAAGTTTCGGCAAAACATTAGCAAACCAGTTATGGAATACCTCTCGATTCATGTCATCGTGGTACTCACCTGTTTTCTTTGACTCAAAAATGAGCAAACCCCCCCCCCCCCATCTACGAAGCCTTTGTCACTACCTATATGCGTAATTATTAGGCGTTTCCCCTTACCCATAGGATTTTTAAACCTTGACTTAATCCTGCCCTTAATCCTGAATCCTTTGATTCAACAGTAGTGCCATGGTGTGTCCTGCATTTACCCATGTCTCGTCTAAGAAATAAGACTTTCGACCCTCTGCTCGGTATTGCTATACAACTCTAAGATATCTTCTTCTCCAAAGTGCAATATCATCACGACCTACTATAACATTAACCTCACTTCTTTTCATATATTACCGTACATTCCAATGTAACAATAACTTATAAAATGTTGTTCTTCTAAAATTAGGTAGGTCGGAATCCTCATTGACAGCACAAAGAAGTTTATCCACAGTTGGAGGTATGTTATCGAATAGCACTTTTCACAAAGTCATCAATGTTATCTAAAACACTACGCGGCATTTGAGCCTTTCTTGGAGGAGTTTTCACTACACCAGAGTCTCGGTATTCACTACGCACTTTCCAGATACTTCTGGTAGATATTCAGGTGTCAATTTTACAACGTCCTCAATTGCAAGTGCTGGATATATTTTTTTAAATCCATTAAACACATTCAATATAATTTCCTTCTGTCCACTTCGCAAATATTTACCTCTTTTACGGACTTGCATTCTCAAAATGAATGGATAATACACACTTTCGATGTGGTTTGGTTGCAAGACTTTTTTGTTTTGTTTTGTTTTGTTATGAAAACATGTGACTGTGAATATGTCACACTTCTTTTGTCACACTTAAATTTGTTAAATATTTTTTTATGTAAACAATTGACAGCAGAACTGTCTAACTGTCCCTTAATTCACATTTCCGACTTTCCCCGTGGATTTTCCAAAAATTTTCTTTCATACAAACCTTGTCCTGACAATTACGAACACAACAAAAAAGAAATCAGCCAAATCGGTCGAGCCGTTCTCAAGTGATGCGGCAACAACCCTTTTGTAAATTCATTTGTATTAATATAGATAGAAGATAGATATAATGTTACAAAGTGGCCCAAGAAGTTAAAGCAACAAAAAATAAATAAATTTAAAAAATAACCCCCACCCCAGAAAATATCATATGGGCGCCCTTGTCGATAGCCAATCAGATTGGGGGGGTGAGCAGTGAAGTTTGGGGGGGTGAGCAATGAAGTTGGGGGGGGGGGGGTGGGCACCCCTGCTTGACACAGTAGTCCTTCCTCCTTAATCCTCCCCCTCCCTCGTCAGTCAGCATTCCTTTAGCGACAATTGTTTGGAATAATCAAGTTTCTGTGAAAAACCCACCTCTGCTGTTCTGCTTTTCATTGAGGGATGTCGATTATAAGATTGTAAAAATTACAGAAGTTGAATTTTATTTTAAATGTACAAAATGTGCATTTTTAGGCACTAAAATAGTAAAGTAGGCTCTAAAGGTCCAAATAGGCATTTTAGGGCACTATAAAACTCTATAAACGTAAGTGATTTGTCATGAAACGTCCACATATTTAAAAATTTTCATGTTATTTCATAAGGAACAAAATAGGCATTTGCCTTAAAATCCCAGGTCTAGTTATAACCTACGAAAGAAAAAAAATTAAAACTTAACACATACTTGATTACAGCAGCGTCTCTTGAAAATCTGTATGTTGATAGGTGCATTATAGGATATCTCGCATTTGTCAAAATGCAGTTTAAGCTCGTGCCTTTGGTTTTCGAATACTGGATATGTAAAGAGAAGATGACACAGCCTACGGATGGTCACTACACTCACAATAGTAATTACCTTTTACTTATTTATGGAATCTTTCGAAATAACTATCAAACTTTCCGTGTCCTGACAAAAATTATGTGAAAACGTGGGTTAGTTTCACTAATTTGCTGTTTATACAGTCCAAGACAGTAGTGGGGAAGAAACGTTCTCTTGTTGAACCTAGATGTAGGTAATTGTCATTGATCATTCCAAGCGTTGACAATTTTTCATTTCTGATATGTGTATTGCTTAATACCTACAATTTTATTATAATGTTTGTTGTAAGCTATTATGTAGTAGGCCTACCCCTGGTTTATATGTAGGTCTATAAATTCCTCAAAGGACAGGATGGAGTGCATTAATCTGATTAAAGTATTATTAAGATAAGGTGTTATGGCCCTTGCCTTGGTTGTAAAATAGTGATATTAGAAATGTTCAAATCTCATTCGTTAGCTAGTTAGTAGGGCATATCTGCTTATTCAACAGTAGTAGCCTAGACCGGCCGCAATAGTTAAAGGGAAAAAGTTATTCTATGACATGGCTCGTAATATCAAACTGCAAAATACTAGGCTGTGTAAATGTGCCAGCTTCTCTGGTTGGCTATTATCCATATGCCTTTAACTTTTGCGAGTAGTCTAACTGTAATCATTTTAAGTCAATAGTGAATATTCTTACATAGGCCTATTTACAAATTCCACATGCATAAATGTTTCCCGTTCCCTAGATTTCTTCAAAACTACAGAGAGCAGGCTGATATATCACGTTAGCAAGTTGAAAGTACAGGGTGCGGCATTTATCGTTTCCCATTTTCAAAACCGTGTAACACATCTATTCAACAAATAAATAAGCTGCATTGAACATTTTTAAATGTCTTACAGTCTTGGATTTGCAATTCTGGTCTTACTTTTTGAATATGATGTCCTTGAGATGCCCTCCATTAACTTCAACACATTGCTGCAATCTCCCTCATGCCGCACCATGTATATTGAAGAGAAATATATTTATTAAAGAATATAACAACCGGTCCACAAAAATCATAAAGGATAATGGCGTCGCCGTCGGGAGCAGAGGAAAATTATTGAAGTACAAGACATGTGATCATTCACAGAATACCAGCTTACGAAGGCCTGAGAAAGATAAAAGTAACCGTTTGTGTCATAGATCTTGCAATTGTTCTTTTGTTATTATTGATTTGTTACTATTAAGAGCTCAGTAAAGGGATCACCGATTAAATGAGAAGAATTAATTTTAAACAGTTTCGTTTATTTCGGGATCTGTAATCCCTAGTACCATCCAGAGGTAAGCTTCTCATTTTAATTGTAGCCTACATTAGGCTATTATAGAGTTCGCTTTTCTGTTCTCGGTCTATTGTCGATCACCATCACTATCGATAACTTTATGTCATAGTTAATTGTAAACGAATGGCATTATGCTTTGCATTTACTCAAGCAACCTATCGATTCAAAGTTGCACCATTTTTGCGTTATTACCATGTCGTCACTAACAGCTTTCTCTAGCAATCCATTATCCTGCTAGCATAGGCTAGGTTTTGAAAACCCATCACTTGAGTAAAATTAAAGTAATGAACGAAAAGAGGGCAATTATTTTCTATTTAACAATTATTTATTTTTCATTTCAGGTTGGTATTACTTTTCACACTCTATCTACGAAAGAATGGTCATAGCCGTAAGTACAGAAATAAGTTTTTTTTTGCCCTTATTCTATTACTGTTTACCCTACCTCTATTAGTTTTATACCGACAACCTCATTCCATTGATATACATATAATTTTTAATTTCGAACACCATTAAAGGATCTGTAGATTGCCAGTACTCACGGGAAACGGAGTATCTGAATTCCTGGACGCTGACCATTGCTAATTTCGAAGGAACGAACTAGTTTTATCTTTCTTCCTCCTAATGCATCCCTTTGTAACCTTTATTTGGCAGACAAAATGAAAATTATGCCTGCTGGTTTGGCAGTAGGCCTGTTGTTCTCAGGCAGCAAGGTATTCTATAAGACAATGCTTATTACCTAACAATTGTATTCGGCAATGTTGCTTACAGGCAACAGCCACAATATCCCAGTTAACAACTACTAGCTATTTAGTTAATATTCTATCAGTTAAATGGCTGTAACGAATGTTTTTGTGGTCTCCATTTAAAATTTGTATGACAATATCTGAAAAATGTTGCCTGCGAGCAATTCTGCCAAATAAATGGTTTAAACGCACGTCTTTCGCTTCTTCGGCTTCAGGCACTTTTAATCTGTATAAAGGATGAGTTCAAGAAATGAACTAAACGTAGGCCAATTCCTTAGGATTCAGCACGGTTACAAAAATCGTACCACAGCCAAAACACACAAGACCGCTTATAGACAGTATAGGTACATGCTGACATCATATCGTGATTTTATTAAGTAAATAATACCGTCGTATTTGAATTATTTTTTATAATTGATAAAAATTGATTGATTACGGATATTTGAAATGGTTTAATAATTGATATGCGTGTTGTAAAGAATCTATTAGATTCATTTGTCCCTGTAGTGAAGTTGATCAAATATAGCAATTAATGTAGACCTATAACCTTGTATCTTGCATCAACGGTATGAAATGAAGCATTGAATCAAGAACTGCATTCCAAATCAAAGTTACCATGGGCAGATGAACCAAAATGTTCCGAGGCATTCATTGGCCTGAATTCGTGAATTGGCCACCTTGACTCACTTTTTGTTCACGTTCAGGTGTGTAGTAGGTGAAAGTGAATGGGAGATCGCATACGATGATTCCAATGCCTCTCATGTCTCATATCGTTCCTTTATTCTTACCACGTCTCCGTCCATTGTCATTGTTTTGTCATCGGTCTGTCCGGCTTTTAAAATTGCAAAATCGCCTCACATAACTTTTCTGTGGCTGTATAATTAGTAATTACACAGTGACCAAGGTCCTTTAACAGATAAATGAAATAAGTATGTAGAATGATTATTACCTAAACAAATTTTACACAGCATCCTCTATGCAGTGAAACTATTGCTATTGTTATTATTTGTTAATGTAAATTGTATATCCAGCTAAGCCCGTTGCACGCCAGTTTGAAAAGATATCATAAAGAGAGTGATTTAGGTATATTACCTTCTTCACCTCAAAGCTCATAGTGATAAATAGGTCTGGTTGGCCCATCGCCTAAGAAGGAACCGGGTGTTGAGACAGATAACCTTCTATAATCCTGACCAAGACCACAGAGTTTATATAATGCTGTATAAGATTATTTCACTACACTAACGGCAGGTGAAATCAGACTGAAAAATGCAATGCCACAGCCGGGATTTGAACCAGGATCTTCAGCTCTCCGTGCCGCTACTCTTACCAATTGAGCTACAATGGCAACATGCAGCTACAACATTAAACTCTCAAACTAACTTCATCGCATGTGTTTCATTTTCTTCGTCTTCTTCCTCTACTAATACTACCATTACTACTAACTGTAATATTGATAATAAATTAATAATAATACAAATGACGGAGACGAACATAGACTTATTTTTGTTTCCCTGAGTGTTTTATCTTGCAATAAATGGTTATTCTTAGCTTCCGATTAAAATCTGCTCTTCTATGTATTTATAAACTTCTAGTAATTGTTAACCAATCAACTGGACAAGTGGGCAAAAGAAAACAAACTAGAAATCAACACAGACAAAACTGTAAAGATGACTTTCCGCAATGGAGGCCGAGAATCAGCGAAGGACAAAATCTACCTAGGACCAGAACCCCTCAAGAGCGTAAACGCCTTCAAATACTTGGGTCTGACACTACAAACCACAGGCAGGTCATTCAGAACGCATATAAAGTCTAGAGCAACAGCTGCCACGAAAGCCATGTTTGACATCACAGCACTATCCAGAATCTCACTAGAAACTGCCATGGAGTTATTCGACGCAAAAATAGTCCCCATCGCCACATATGCAATAGACATAGTATGGGAAAAACTAAGCGTTAGAGACCTAAGAACATTGGAAGCTGTCAAATCACGCTTCCTGAAAGCTGCCTTAGGAGTATCAAAGCATACAAGATCCAGACTAGTTTACGAACTTGCCAAAGAGCCTTTCTTCATGGAAGACCTACGAATTAAGTTAGCCCTACCATCCACGGACAGCTGGAAGAGGTTGATGCAAGAAAGACAGAATAAGAGAGAAGAGATCTGGCCCAGCTTCTACACGACGGAGGCCATGACGAGCAGAACATGGACAGGAACCAACCAAGAACTCCGACGCCTGGTAAACTCGTTAGCAGTGCATGGTTACCACCATAAAATATGCAAAACTAAGAGTTATCACGACCCTGACAGCAACTGTGTATGCGAACTGTGCGATCAACTTTGTGAGAGATATCACGTCGTCACGTGCAAACAAAGGCATAAGAACCTAGTGGAGTTTTGTAAGATGTAAGATGTTATAACTCTTAAAAACTTGCACAATTTGTGGGCATTTCTGTTTAATTAAGTAATTGTTAACAATATGCAGAATATTTATTTTATTTTCTTCACTTCTTCGGAAGAAACGAAAGAGTTTCGGTTTCGCTTTTGTTCAGCGCATGTGAAATTCTGCACTTAACCCAGGACAAGTAGAAGCACTCTGCTGAGAGAGTTGATACTTCACAGTCCCCTCTGGTTGTTTTAACCCGGACACGTCAATACCTGAAGATGTCCTCTCTTCCCTGTATTTCTTCATGCATAACCTAGTGAGCATCACGGAAATCTGTAATAAATTTTGCGTCTTAGCAAAACTTCTGAGAACTTAACGAATTTAAAAAAAAATAAATAAGAAAATAAAAATACTAAATTGAATGCGTTTGCTTTTAAACTTTCCGTAGATCTCTTACTCGAGTAGTAGGGAGGGAGATAGGGGTAAGAAGACATATAATATGAGAAAACATAATATAATAAAACATGCATAGGCCCTAATGCTCATTTCTGTTCAAATTTGGATCCAATTATTTGTTATTTAAATATTAGACAATTGGAGATTTGAATGAATTAACAACGTAAGTTCAAAGGTCATAGTTTCGAGAATGCATAGATTGAAAGTTTAATTTTGTGTCTTAAGGTGTGTGGAATTAATAGCTTACCAAGAACATTTAAGGCATTTAATACAGTCTTATCAGTATAATGGCATAGGGGGCAATCCATGAAAAGATTAACCAAATGCATGAATAAATATATATATATATATATAAGTTACACACACATACGGGTCAATCCATTAGAAATGAACCAAATTTAATAACATTTGTTGCTCGACATTTTTGATTTTCCTAATTTTTTTACCAGTTATTTCCCAACTAAAGGTGAGTTCAAAACTATGGTAAAAAAAATTTTGGGCTCATACTTTTTTTTTGGCGGCCATTTTAAGTTTGCTTTTTAACCATATTTCAGTCGAAAACATGTTTTGCACAAATGTATGTAACTCTGTTAATTTTATAGATAACAAGACAAAATAAACACCAAAATTATCAGAATGAAATGCTCAACATTTTTGTTTTAACACAATTTTACCTAAGTAGTGAGGAAAGTGAAGAAACAAAATTAAAAACTACAAATTGAAAATTGACTTAAAACGGGAGTTTTCGTGCCGTAAAATTATTATAAGGAAGAAAGACTCGCCCTTAATATTATTTTCTGGTGTAGACCTACTATAGGACTACTCGCTGTAGGAGTTTAAAGCTTGAGAACTTTGCGGTTTATTTTATACAATTTTTCAAAAATGCCCAAAACCGTATTTTGACAATATTTGAAGTAGAATATCTCAAAAGGGACTGAGTGAAAAATTATGAAATTTATATAGATAACACCTCTTTATGATATAAAGATGTGATAAAAATTTGGTGACTGAGACTCAACTGGTTCCCGAGTTACAGTGCATCGAATTTGGCCAAAACTTGCATTATACGCACATGAATTTTAACGGTAGTTTAATAGTAAAAATCCACATTGTAATTTTAAATGCAAAATTTTAGTGAACCTAAGTATGTTACACAAAAGATTTGTACATGTAGGCTACATTTCATCAGTTAAAATGACAGATTTATAATTTCCTCAAAGCGTTGAAATTTCGGTGCATAGTTTGCAATTTTTGGCCAACTTCGATGCACTGTAACTCTGGAACCAGTTCAGTCTCAGTCACCAAATTATTATCACATCTTTATATCGTAAGGAGGTGTTATGCGTATAAATTTCATAATTTTCACTCAGGCCCTTCTGAGATATTCTACTTCAAATAATGCAAAATGGGGTCAATCCATTAGAAATGAACCAAATTGAATAACATTTTTTGCTCAACATTTTTTATTTTCTTAATTTTTTTTACCAGTTACTCCCCAATATTAGGTGAGTTCAAAACTAGAGTAAAACATTTTTTAGGCTCATACTTTTTTCTTGGCGGCCATTTTAAGTTTTCTTTGTAACAGTTTTTCGGCCGGAAACTTGTTTTGCACAAATGTATGTAACTCTGTTAATTTTATAGATAACAAGACAAAATAAACACCAAAATTATCAGAATGAAATGCTCTACATTTTTGTTTTAACACAATATTACCTAAGTAGTGAGAAAAGTGAAGAAAAAAATCAAAACTACAAATTGAAAATTGACTTAAAACGGGAGTTTTGGTGAAGCAAAATTATTATAAGGAAGAAAGACTCGCCCTTAATTTTTTTATCTGGTGTAGATCTACTACAGGACTACTCTCTGTAGAAGTTTAAAGCTTGAGAACTTTGCTGTTTTTTTTAATACAATTTTTCAAAAATGCCCAAAACCGTATTTTGGCAATATTTGAAGTAGAATATCTCAAAAGGGACTGAGTGAAAAATTACGAAATTTATACAGATAACACCTCTTTATGATATAAAGATTTGATAAAAATGTGGTGACTGAGACTCAACTGGTTCCCGAGTTACAGTGCATCGAATTTGGCCAAAAATTGCGTTATAGGCACACGAAATTTAACGGTGATTTAATAGTAAAAATTCACTTTGTAATTTTAAATATAAAATTTTTGTGAGCCTAAGTTTGTTACACAAAAGAGTTGTATATGTAGGCTACATTTCATCAGTTGGCATGACAAATTTTTGTTTTCCTCAAAGCTTAGAAGTGTGTTGAAATTTCGGTGCATAGTTTGCAGTTATGGCCAACTTCGATGCACTATAACTCGGGAACCAGTTGAGTCTCAGTCACCAAATTTTTAACACATCTTTATGTCATAAAGAGGTGTTATCTTTATAAATTTCATAATTTTTCACTCAGTCCCTTTTGAGATATTCTACTTCAAATATTGCCAAAATACGGTTTTGGGCATTTTTGAAAAATTGTATAAAAAAAACCGTAAAGTTCTCAAGCTTTAAAATTCTACAGCGAGTAGTCCTATAGTAGATCTACATTAGAAAAAAAAAGTAAGGGCTAGTCTTTCTTCCTTCTAATAATTTTGCGGCCCCAAAACTCCCGTTTTAAGTCCATTTTCAATTTGTAGTTTTTAATTTTTTTCTTCACTTTCCTCACTACTTAGGTAAAATTGTGTTAAAACAAAAATGTTGAGCATTTCATTCTGATAATTTTGGTGTTTATTTTGTCTTGTTATCTATAAAATTAACAGAGTTACATACATTTGTGCAAAACACGTTTTCGACTGAAATATGGTTAAAAGCAAACTTAAAATGGCCGCCAAAAAAAAAGGTATGAGCCCAAAAAATTTTTTACCATAGTTTTGAACTCACCTTTAGTTGGGAAATAACTGGTAAAAAAATTAGGAAAATCAAAAATGTCGAGCAACTTGGCCTGGTTCATTTCTAATGGATTGACCCATACACATTTCTCCAATTTATACGTTAGACTGGCATCAGAGACAAAGCACACACATCCCACTGTTCAGATGTTCATTTTGGAAACCTACTTACAAGTATTTTTCAAATGAGAAGCCAATTCCTTCACCGCTAATCACGTTTACGAGCTAATGAGGTGCCGCTATCAGTAAGGGTCTTCCCTCCGTCTCGCCGTCTCTGATTGGACCGCGTATCTAAGCAGGAGAAGGAAGAAACGGCTTGTCATCTGCAAAACACTGGTAATTAACTTTCTAGATGGCACTACTGTGAGGTTGCCGGACAGATAATACAAGTGCAAGATAATAAACCAAAAGCTATTAAATTTCTTTGCAACAAAAGCAAAGTGTTCTTTGGCCTCAAAATGATGACATGGTCGAAAATGTTCCTTGAAATAACGTTAGGATCATTAAGAGACTATAATGAACCTCAACTCAATAAGGACTTTCAGGACTTGGGAGGATATTTTGATTTCTAAGTTTGTAATATGAAAGTTCTATTGTAGGATTATAATTAGTCTGTGATAATTGAGTTATCTGTTTTTATTCCAAGAATGAAGCAGTAAATGTGTGTCTGACAGGACTGTATCGAATGATAAGCTCCATGATTCGAGATATAGAGTAATGCAAATTGTACTTATTTTCACCATCAAATGTATATATCGTGTGTAGGATTTTACATAAATTTAATTGTTAACTTCGGAACAATTTTCATTAATTAGCTGTGTCATACTCATGCATATTTTGCGATATGCGTCTGTGAGATTAGTAAATAATTTTTTTTCTCGATTGTTTATATTATACATGTGTTCTCTTTTAAGTGATTAGTAAAGAGTAAAATATAGTACTTTTTACACATAAATAAAATCTTTGTGTTACATATTCCGTATTTATGCAATTGTGTATCCGTGGCAAATTGAATGCCCCAAAATCCTCTTTATTATTTAAATTCAGGTAAGCTATTTATAAAAACAATAGTACCTTTTTATAACAAAAATTATATAATTATAAGCAACAATTGGTATTCTCTCTTTCAAAATAAATTCTCTATTATATGGCAGGTTTAGATTCTAAATATAACCTAATGCAATAACGTAATCAAATAATTCTTTACAATCTCCTACATCACAAATTTGTAAAAAGTAATTAAATAATGGTACAATGGAGAAAGAATTGAAGGGCAAACTCCAACCATAATTAACCGCATAATATAGTGAATTAGTACATTACCGTTTGTGGACGGATGACTGGGACTCATCTGCCTTTGTTGACACTCTATTTCATCGAGAGTGTAGCTAGGATAAATGAAATTTATGAGGGTAAAGGCGTAATAAAGGTTACAATAAAGCAGGAAATTCGATCGCTGGACTAACGTCTTAAGTGCGCTTCAGCTACTAATCCATCCAGTCACTCAGCTTTATCTGGTTGAACAAGAAGATTGACTTATACCCGAGACGGGCTAAGAAGGAAACCTGAAGTAAACAAAAACCAGTTTGTCTGTCTCACTCTTAAGTCATACGAGTAATGTGCTAGAGTGAGACAGGTGTACTGGTTTTTGTTTACTTGAGGTTTCCTTCTTAGAACGGCTAGACTTTAGTAGATACATTCTGCTCCAGCGTTTTTAAAACTTTGTCCGCTTTTTGTTTTGTATAGAAATGACTATATTAAATGAGTATTGTACAGGTAGGGGGGGGGGGAAGGCGGACCGACTCTTGTAGCTAATGGGGGAAGGATTTCTTCAAATATGAGGATATTTACAGATAATTGTGACGCTCTAGCTCTAGTTACGACCCTCTTACATTACCTCTAATGGGTTTCGAAATGGGCTAAGTCAACAGTCGACACTAGAACAAATTTCAATACATTCTCTGCTATCCTGTGAATGCCGCCAGGCATGCGCAGTGGCTCATATCGGCAACTTAGATATTTTAGTCGGTCCACTTTACCTGTACATAGCTTACCATAAATGTAATGTGCTATAATTCTAAGTAAATTCTCCGATGAGAGTTAGGTAATATTGTCGTGGTTGTTATGCTACTTCTTCTTATCTGGGATGTGGTAGTTTGCAGATGGCTGTCTAGTCAGTAATGATAATAAACATGCGGGACCCCATACGCAGGTAAGCGGACTCAAGGTAGACCAAGAGGACGGCCAGGGACATTTAAACACAAATTGGAGTCACTAGTCACACTAGTGTATCATCGTGCATAATAGAAGCGCGTGGATAGAACATTAACACAAACTGAAAATGGACAAAATGTTGTGAAATATACTGTAAAATTAACTCACTTGTCCTCGCTCATGTGGAACAGCTCACAACATGATCATGGGACGAGCTTTTCCCTTTTATAGGAAGCACGGGACACATCGAGCTATTCCATTAATTGATTCATTCATTTGGTAAATAATGTTTAAAGGATAATTCAAGGTTTAGGCCTATGTAACAGTTGGTGTTTGGTACACTGATGGATAGGAAGTATGGTTTAAACACCTCTCTAGGACTTATAGGGGCGTTGGTCCTGATAACGATTCATTGAGCTTACTTAAATGTGGATCGGGGTACAAGGAAAGCAAATCCAGTTCCGCCTATGGCCACAGGATTTAAACCCACAATCTTCTTCCGATGGGGAGTCATTCGATATCAGTAGGTAGCATAGGCCAATACTGAACTCGTCCAAAACTTTTGCAGGGAAGGGTAATACCGCGTAGATTTGCCGTAGCCTCTCGCAGGATGGGGATGAAGGTACAACACAACACCCAGTCCTGAGACCAGGAAGAAAACTTTCCATTACTGTAAAATCCTTGGCCTAGATTCGAACCCGGGTCGCCAGCGTGGAAAGTAGTCACGCTACCGACTCTCACAACTTCGCCTTGTGTTCATTGCTCTGAAGACGCAAAATGATCCAACTGTATGTAGCTATTAATTAACTAGGAAACATAAATTGCTTATAATTTTACAGACAGGATATACATAATTACTTTCTTTATTAGCAGTTTGGATAAAGCAGCAGATATTTCGTAAAACATATTTATGATGTCAGGCTTATTGGTTTCTCAGTGCGTTTTATTATTACATGTCAGATTAGGGGATAGTTAAAGTATATCCGCATTGCATGTTTAAATTACAGTAAAACCTGTATTTTAAAACCATCGATGGTCTTTCGAAGGAGTTGTCTTTTAATAGGGGGAATGGCATTTTTATGTAATTACGAGTACAAAACTTTTAAGATACAAAATAATATGCAACATATCATTAACTAATATAGCTATATTGTCAATTCAACTTACAGATATCGTGTTTTTTATTTATTCTTCTCTACCATTTTATGTGCAGAAATTGATAATTTTATTTATATTTTGCGTAAATATTTCTGATTGCTACTTCATTTTTAAACTGTAATTTAGCGTATTAAAACTGCAATGTGTAAGCACTTAGCTGTGAGAAAAAAGTTTGACAGGGAATTGGGTTAGAAATATGTCCCCACTCCCTCATTCCTGTTTTAACCGCGGTACCATCCCGCCATTTCTCTCTTTAGAATACATATTTTATAAAATTCGATCAACAGTTTAAACGTTGATTGGTCGTCTTCACACATCTGTCAAAATATTTTTAAAGTCGTAAACATTTTAGAATCTACTGACAGTGATGAAACACAGTAACTTATTTTTCTTTCAGCCGCTGATGTTAAGTCTGCTTGCAGATGTAATTATGGAAAAAAGAACGCTGGTCTTCCCAGGGATAGGAATGGTCTTTTAATAGAGGTACAAATTGCATTGATATTGTGGGGTTTAATGTAGGTTCCTATAAAAATGTTCTTTGATAGTGAGTGGTCGCTAAAAAGGGTGGTCTTTAATACAGGTTTTACTGTAGGCCTACTGATAAATCACAAAAATTATTTGCGTTATAACAAATGAACGATTGCCTATAATGGATCGTTATTATGAACGATATGTTTAATAGTAGTATCAAATATCTTAATTTGATAGTTTGCTATAAACCAAGCTTTCATAACGTTACTTCGACATTTTATAGCAGGCCTGCTTGTACGAAATATTCCATCGTGTTCGGCAATAAAATTGTAGTATGTGATGTTGTAATGAATATGAAATAGCAGTTGACACAATAAGAAATAAAGTACACGTGAAAAGTTACCCAATAAAGCGATATCATCTTGCTGTGTAGTAAAAAGAAATAACCGGGCTCAGTGACAAAAGTCTCACTAAAACTAAACTCTGTGGCGCTACACGGAGACTAGGGACTACCCGACCGCTGCGTTATCTATCTACCGTAGGCAGATGGCAGGATTGGGGGCATGTGGTCAGCATGCCGACACCTACGGCCGTTATTGGTAGTTTCCATGCCCGGAGCCGCTACTTTGAACTTGAATCACAAGGCTGAATGGAGGAGGTAGCGGGGATCGAACCCGGGCCGACGGATCTGTAGTCAGCGACGCTAACCACAAGACCACGCCGGCGGTCGATAAAAGTTTAAATATATATGGGTACTATGAACCTTAGTTAACGATGTTTCGATTTTAGTTTATTAGTGGGCCTAAGAATTATATTCCGAAATAATTAAATACGATCCGTGGTGATATTTTACGAAAATTACGATAATCATTGTAGATGTACGATACTACAGTTCCGTTAGTTCAGAACTAATACATACTTGATTTTATTTAGTTTTGCACCCAACTTAGGCTATAGTTCAGAACTATTACTTGATTTTATTTAGTTTTGCACCCAACTTAGGCTATAAATGGCGCCCATGTGAACTTCAGTAGATAAGATGTTGCCTTGTTTGACAGTGGACAGATATTATAAAGTTTGATCTACCTAGTGAACTCTTTTTTTTTCAGTAAATACATGGAAGGAAAGGAAAGAGAAAGTTGATACCGAAGTCACAAAAAGAAGCAAAAAAAAAAAAACATATAGAAATTATAAAAAGGAAGTTGGCAGTCTCCTTTTGATGGCGCCTCAGAGTTCCAGGCGACGATTTAGAGAAACACAAAACACTTCTTGTTGGGGGTAGTGAGTTGACCATTTGCCAGAGTTTGAAGTCGAGATAGTCTGCACTTTTTTCTTACTTATTTCAGAGTGGAGGGAAATTATTTTATCAAAGAGAATTGTTTGCGAACCTAGTGTGTCGGGGTCGATGATCTGCACTGCCGCCAACGTGCGGAATTTATTGCAGATACTTGGAGCCGGAACGCATTTTGCCTAGACTCCTCCTTGCGTTTCACATCTAGAAATTCGTTATTTGAAAATTTTGTGAATTGAAAATGTAATATATCGGTAACTTCTGTTTGACGTTCACAGTGTAACACGTTCCTTTATTTATTTATTTTTAAAGAATATATTTTATATAATTATTTATTTTGTTTTCTCGCCATTTATGTTCCTGGTGGATTTAATTTTAATAATCCGGTTTGGTATTTGCCATTTGGTGCTGATAATTGGTGTCAGTTGACATTTGTGGCTTACTAGAAGCCGTGGTCATTTAATCGTCCAGTATGTGTGTTATTTCACTCTTTCTTCATGATAATCATGTAATAATAAATATATTGTTACAGACATTGAAATGAGGGAAGAAAGAGTACCAAAATTAGTAGGTCATGAACATGAAATATGAATTGTATTCTATCAGAAAACTTAATGCTTACATTCTGTCTGTTTTTTTCCTTCTGTTTATCTCTCTCTCTCTCTCTTTCTCTCTCTGTTTTTTATCTCCCCATTGGAGGGACGTTTATAAACTTAGGTCTACTGTTTTGACCAGGGTCATTCCATGTGAAATCAACCAATAAAAGAATTAATTTGGACCTTACCCCTTTAGATTTCAAAGATATTTGGTACAGTTGTTATAGCCATAGAACAGATGAAAAATACAAAATTTTAAATTTTTTGGGCTAATAGTTTTTTAGTAATAGCCATTCAAAAACTTAAAAAATAGTATTTTTTGCAAAATTTTGATACAGTAAAAATGCTATAACTTAAAAACTATTAGGCCTAGAGAGCTCAAACTTGTTTTATTCCCTTCAATTTTTAATGGGCTTTAACCTGATATATAACATGACTGTCTTTCATTAACTTCAATTTTTTTGGAACAAGTTAAAAAATATATTTTTGAAAATCTCAAAAACACCCCTTTTAATTTAAAAAAAAAAAATATATGTTATTTGTATACTAATAGGCTACCTATATACTAAGTTTCATAATGGACTTACAATGGACTCAGCTAAAAAAAAATAAAGCCTTCATAGTGCTTAAGCCAAATTTACTGATAAATGTCACCCAAGAGTGAGCATTTAATATTAAGTTTTTAAATACGAATAACATCAATGTTTTATAACTGAATAATCAGAATGTATACATATTTAACTCAGTAACCCTATATAGTTGTTTATTAATTAAATATTTTGAAGTTTTAATGTGTTTGTAATAACATCCTCCACAATACTTCTTAACATATAAATTGCATAACTGAACACAGAAAACCTTTAACACAAGTCTAAGCTATACACTAGTAGGCTATTTACTTATCAGTTTTCAGGAAGGAACAGGCTTTGAATTATTTTACAAATAAAATTGTTGAATTGTTGCCATAGGCTATTTACTAAAAAGTAATTTCCACAAATTGTATTCATAAAATTATAGCAAGTTTTTAACAAATCTTAGTATTAGTAGTAATATCACATTGTTTAAGAGTTTTCATTTACCTGTATATTGTTTATGTAGGCCTAATGTTGTTTCTGTAACGCTTTCACTCAGTCTTGATTTCTTAAAAATCTTTCTAAAGCATGTGATGAAGCACTAATTTCAGTTTTACTTAACGTGTACACTCTTCCAGTTGCTGTCACAGGATTTACTACTCCTAGAATTGATTTACTGGGTACTGTTAGCATGTCATTTGGTTTGGGGTAAAAAAATGAGGGGGATGGCCCCTTAGGATGTAAAAAGCTAACTTTAAATTCATTTTCATCATTTTTTTTAAGAACAGAAGCAAGCCACCATGATTTGTCGTAGACTACTATAACATATCCAGAGTCAATTTTCTGTAAATCTGTAGGTGTTAAGTAATCAACTTTTGTTACAATTTCTGTCACACTTTGTGCACTTGATGAGAATGACTTTGTAATAAGGCGATTTTCAGAAATCGGTATAAACGTATGGAGTTTGTGAGTACCTTCAATTGTTTTTGAATCATTGAATCTCGGAAGAAGTTTCTTTTCAGCTGCATCGTAATCATCAACTGTGCAGTATTCAAAGTCTATACCGGGAATATTGTCGTTAGCAAACTCAAAAAGCTGTTTTGGTGTTAGTATTTGGTCATTGTATGGTCTTTGCAAACTAGCTTTGGAAGCTAGTCTTTTAACTGTGCCACCTAATCCATCGCAGGCACTCTTGCCGTGTGATGTAGCGAAGAACTGCCATTCTGCTTCTACTTGAAAATCATTCTTGTGTAGGCACAGATTAAAAAAATTCTTTCTGTTTTTATACTGCGCAGCACTGCCGTCAGAAAAGTAAGTGATTTTGCTTAACTCGAATGGTAGTGTATCTTTCAGTATTTGTATCAGTTTTCTTTGAAAAGCATAGAATGCTACTGTATTGTGTAGCAAACACTCTGAAATGAAAACATACTCCATATGTCGTAGTTTTTCTTGCCACTTATAATATACAATAATTGGGTGCAGTGTGGCTTGGCTACTCGTCCAGTGATATGATTGCACTTCGTCCTGCAATACAAATGAATAATGTTCTGCAAAGTCACAGTTAATGATAATCTCACCTTCCACCAGGTTTTCCTTACATTCTAAGAAGTAATCTTTCTGTTGTAATGCAATAAATGAATGAGTTTTCAGTTTTAAGAGACTTTCCATAAAATCTTCTATGAAATCATCAATTTCTTTCACAACTGTTTCCATCATACATCTGTCTACTGTCACCCATTGCTTGAATGTTACCTCATCAATTACCTCGTTTTGAAATATCTCAGCCAATGCTTCTTTCAGGTATGTTGTCCCTGGACACTTGCTGCATTCATTCATGTAACATTGAGGGGCCGGAGGGTTACACATAATTTTTGCTAGGAAAGTGTGATATGTTTTAAGAGGTGATCCATCCAAATTAAAATTTTGTATCCCTGAACCAGCTATCATCAATTTCACATTTTGATGCACAGTACACACACATACTGTGTGAGTTCCGCTTTTACCAGCTAAAATACAATTTTTAGGTCTTAACTCACAAAATTTTGAGAAGCCAATTCGTTGAGTTGGATGTTTTTCTTTAAAAGCTTGATAAATTTCATTTAGGTTAGCTAAAACTAAACGCTTCTGCACTTGAATTTTCAATCCCTTATTCCTGATGGTAACACAATCTTTCTTACCAGGCATAATCCTACTTATGTCATCCTCTTGATAAAAATCTTTAACAACCTGTGCAGTATCTTCACTTAATGTTTTGCCAGGCTTTGGATTCGTGGTTGAAAGAACTCCCTTTTCATATACTAATTTTTTTACAGCTCGAGCCATATAATTAGTGACACCAAACTCTTCTTCAATTTTTTTACAGGTCCAACTTTGGGGTAACACTGATAAAATAGTCATTTTTTCACTTCGCTTAGTTGTTTGGGCAAATTTTTTTTTCAATTGTTCAATAATTTCAGACTCACATTTTTCTTCTTTGTTTTCTTCTTCGTTTTCGTTCTTAGAAGAAACTAATTGGTTTTCCAAGCTTGTCACTATTTTCTCAATCTTTTTTGTGGAATAACTTTCTACAACAAGTTTTTTCTTTTTTATTGGGGATTCACCAATAAGTTCCAGTGATTTATTCAAGTAATCTATTGATGTTCCTGGGTCAGTAAATGATTCGTCAACAATGTCATCCTTTTGGCTTGTACCAGCTACATTATCATCTACCTGTTCTGGTATTTTAAGTTCACTATACACTTCTTGCCTACATTTGTTACATATTTTCATACCCATTTTAATGTTCACATTTAAAGAGCACATACTTTCTGTCACATTTCTGAGATATTTTTTCTCCGTTTTTGGATGTTTTTGTTCCTTATATGGGTTACAACATTTAACATTATAAATACACCAGTTTTTTTTTTTTTTTTGCTGTTTGTTTGCCATTTTTAGGAATTAAAAAGAAATATTTAGCTTCATAACAAAAGCTAATAATAGTTAACTAAATAAATAACAGTCTTAACACTTTGAAGGAAGTATCAACTCTTCAATATATACACGAAAACAATTTAGTTGGAAAATTACATTATCTTTTAAGCACATGAACCTTTAAAATAATTTTTAACACATTATGAATATGTAGACAACCATACAGTTCACAATCCTAACAGCAACTGACTGGGAAAAACAAGAGAGCCAAGTGGAATGAACAAGTTATGACAGGAAAGAGCTGACTCACAGGGTGTGACAGGAAATCTGACTCACATGCTGTGTCAGGAAAGCTCTGACTCACATGCTGTGAGAAGCACAGGCTCTGGCTCACTTTTTTTAATTGAGCACTCATTTGTTATCTCTTCTTGGTGGTGTTAGTGTTCACAGTGTAGGCGAAACATGCAAAAATAAAAAAAACTATAGCTATTCTTACAGACACATTAAAACTTAGAAAAAAAGTGTTATATTAATAAACCATTTTAATGGCTTATTAAGTTAAATATGTATACATTCTCATTATTCAGTTATAAAACATTGATGTTATTCGTATTTAAAAACTTAATATTAAATGCGCACTCTTGGGTGACATTTATCAGTAAATTTGGCTTAAGCACTATGAAGACTTTATTTTTTTTAGCTGAGTCCATTGTAAGTCCATTATGAAACTTGGTATATAGGTAGCCTATTAGTATACAAATAACATATATTTATAAAAAAAAAATTAAAAGGGGTGTTTTTGAGATTTTCAAAAATATATTTTTTAACTTGTTCCAAAAAAATGTAAGTTGATGAAAGACAGTCATGTTATATATCAGGTTAAAGCCCATTAAAATCTGAAGAGAATAAAACAAGTTTGAGCTCTCTAGGCCTAATACTTTTTAAGTTATCGCAGTTTTACTGTATCGAAATTTTGCAAAAAATACGATTTTTTACGTTTTTTAATGGCTATTACTCAAAAACTAATAGCCCAAAAAATTTAAAATTTGTATTTTTCATCTGTTCTATGGGTACAACAAGTGTACCAAAAATTATCAAAATCTGAAATGGTAAGGTTCAGAGCACTGGTTGATTTCACATGGAATGACCCACCAGACAAGGACATGTAGGGCCTCCCCTGACAGGCTCACATTCATTCTGAACACATACTTCACCGCTTTCAATTTTCAAAATTTCAACCTTACTGTAGTTAGCATTAACCTCTAAAGCGATTGACATATCTATTAATGTAAGTCACTTAAAAGTGTAGTGTAAAATTTAAAAATCAGTATTTATAATGGGAATTGTTCAAATTATAATTTGTAATCTGTAGGTGTAGTCTACAAAATAACAGTCCTTAAAGTCATAAAATATTATTTAATTTAAAAATGCAGTTATGTGGAGCTATTTTTATGTCGCCTTGCAAAAAAATATAAAATTCAAAATATTAAAAAATAATATAACTCGTGAACCGGATGTTAGGAAAAATGCCTGTATTTTATTTTTAAATCATCTTTAAAATTCTTTAACCTAAGTTCATATACTGATGTTAGGGTTCTGTACAGCAAAGGCATTTTTGCCTATTATTTATATGTGTAATTCCTTTAAAATTAATGATTTTTTGGACATCCGGATATTTATATTTTAATTCTCGCAGGATTTGGAATAATTGCCTGGCTATTGCCTGATTTTCGAAACTAGTATTGCTAACATTAATTGTTCAGTTATCGATATTTTATTAATGCATTGCACTGTTATTCCAATATTGTAAAGAAAATCACTTCATATTCCTGTAATATTTCCGGCATCCTGAAAGTTGTTCATGTAGGTAAGTATATCCCTTTTAAATATCCTAATATAAGTAAATAAATAAATAAATAAATAAACACTCGAACCGAACTTCTCTCTAGATGTACAGAGTTTAAATACTAGGGCTCTTTTTTTGGCATGGCACCACCTAATTTGTAACAGATTGTTTAAAAAAAAACTAAATATTCTGGAAGTATTTTACTGACAGAAGCTTTAACTTCTGTAATAAACAACAAAGGCAGTCTATACAATGCTTGTTACTAAAGGAGCTAGAGCGCCCTTTGTTTTTTGTTTTTCGTATTTTTAACAGACGTTAGGAATGTTATGAAAGACAATATTCAGATTAGGCTAGCAAAAAATTACAATAAAATATCCCATTTACTTATATCCTAATGTCATTGCGTTTATCTTGATCCTCACCATAGTTAAAGAAATATGTTTATTAGAAATGTTAATATTACAAACCATTTATTAATACAAGAGAAGATTTTTCGTTGAACAGGTTAATATAGTATTTTGTGATGATGTATGTTCAGATACGTTGATAATAATTTGGAACACTATTTCCGATACAAATGTTGGGATTGCGTTTGGGAGCTTTTGGAGTGGAGGGAATTAATTTGAGGTCAATATTTGAGATAATACCGATTATAGTATTTATAGCACAGATCATCATATATAATAGAGTAGTCTAAAATCCACTTTTTAAAATTATCTGTGATTTTTAATTAATGAATTTTAAATGCATTTTCATGTTTAGAATGTAGCCTATATTCTGAACATATTTTGACCTGCAGTTACCCGTTTGAAATATTATTTATTTATAAATGCTGTAGTTTTCGCTCATTGAAAACAAGTTTAATTACGAATTTTCCTCAGTACATTACCGTCTGTTTGGAGCTTGAATATTTATGGATGCTGTATTTTTGTGAACCGTTTTTCTGTAAATAAATCTATGTATGTGTGTGATTATTTTAATTCAGCCTCACCCCGTAGTGATGTAGACTCCACTTCAGGGTTAAATTTTAAACGACTGTGACAGTATTTCTATTGGAATGTATTCTAGAATACAAGCAGATTAAACACTGGACATTTTCGATATCTGTGGTCACTTGATTTACTATTCTCGTCTTCTTTCTCCTCCCCTTTGCCCTCGTTTTCCGATACTTTACCTCCATGAAGCACACAGAAGTGGATTACCACACTTAAATATAATAGTGTCTCTCTCTCTCTCTCTCTTAACTAACTGACCCAGTTCGACTCTACCCCAAATTACTTGAATGTACTTGATTGATCATATCGTTCTTGACTTCGGTAATAATTATTGAATAAAGGCTTTTGCTTCATATTTAATGCTATAATAGATTGTACAAATCAAACTATTTAATGATACTATGAAATTGAACGGGTACCTTTTTAAAGCAGGACCGCCCGAACGTTTTTACGTGCAGGGCCGCTATTTAACTTATGCGATTGATCGCGGGCATATGTATAGTTTAACAAAATTATATACGCCTAAATTTAGTATTTTATGCAATGGCAAAATTGGGTTTACCTAATACAATTTATATACAATTTATTGTTTCAAATTACACGAAAAATATACATAAAAAGTTGATACACCACCCGAAGAAGCAGAGCTTGTGTTCGGGGGTGGTTCAGTTCTATATATGAGAAAAACTTATACTAAATAATTACTTAAAACAATACAAAATTTAGAGAAGTATGACAGAATACATGTATAAAAGGTTAGAACATGTTCTTTTTACAATAAAAAGGTACGAGGTAATACAATATTAATACATAACAATTTATTTGTTCAAATTTTAGTAAAAAACAAAAAAATTAAGTTCTATCCAAATTTTAAATTTTAATATGAAAAATGTTATAACAGCAATAGTAGAAAACAGAAGTAATAATTATATAAATTTTCTAATTTTACACCTAAATTGTTTGTTGTTTAAGCTATTTAGATCAGGATGGTTGGTAATAAATGAATTGAATAGTCTTGGGCCAAAACTTGAACAGTGCTTAGCTCCAGCAGTTGTAACATTTTTTGGTTCAAGTAATAAATTAAATTGATTCCTTCGCGTGTTATATACGTGAGATTCTGACTTGTAATTGTCACGATGTTTATGAAAATAATTCAGTATGACATACTTGTAAATTTGGTCTATGGTGAAAACGTTAAATTCAGAAAATAATAATTTGGAAGAATAGTCAGGAGGCTTAGATAAACAAATCTTTATGATGCGTTTTTGAAGACAAAGCAAAGGGCTGAGGATCGTTTTTGCAACTCCTCCCCACCCAATTATGCCATATTGAATAATAGAATGAATTAGGGCTAAATAAATCGTACGTAAAACATGAGCTGGTAAACATGAACGGAGAATAACGAATTTATAAATGACTTTACGTAGCCTATTGCATAAATATTCAATGTACTTGTCCCATCTTAAATGTCGATCAATTATGATGCCTAGATATTTTTACATTTTTATTTTATACTATTAATAAGCTTTGCAGAGATTTAAGCTATAGGCCTAAGTGTAAAAATGCATGCAAAACTACGACCAGTCGCGGTTACCTAACAATTCACAAGCGTGACTTTCTCTTCTAGAAATTTGCGAATTTCCTCTTGCATAGAAAAGAATCTAGCTAACGTTTGACCACGACTTATCCCCTATTTCTGCAAGTTAGACGGGCCACAGTAAAAGCCTTTGTCGAGCCGCATAAGACTCGCGGGCCGTAGTTTGGGTCACCAAGTCCGTAGGATATCTAGTGATTTTTAACACTATTTCCTACAGCCATTCTTTAGGCGGTTTTTCAGCGAGGATTGTGGGATAGGATCTGTACAGAAATTAGGCTGGTTGAAAACTCTTACAATAAAACTAGCCTTCCGACCGTAGTTTAACCCTTTGAACTTGAGTTTTATAGATTTCCCCTGGTTGTTTCTAATGTGGAAGATTCCAGGCTACAGTAACGTGAAAATTCGTAAGTATTCTAAAATCACTCGTCCCGGATTCTAGGTACGGTATATGGCAGTTAGGTTAGGAATAGCAATAGTATATTAGTGTCAGTTGGTTGGTACCAGTTAGGTTTGGAATGTTGACGTTAGTATTAATGGCGCTAAGTTGGTGGAAGTTAGGTTAGGAACAGTGATAATAAAGTTGACCACAGATCGCCATCAAGTTTACAGCTCTGGTTTCTGCATCGCCTGACCTAACGACTCCCTCTCCCTGCACCTCAACAGGCGATTCTCTTGAGTAAGCATCGTCATAGTGCCATTTTAGTTTAATTTTATGTGCATTTCTTAGCGTTTTTACTTATATTTACATGATTCCTACATGAAAAGGGTGCATATGTATGGATTCTACGGGATTTGAAGAACAAAATAACATAACAGTTGGCCGTTTTACCTAAAAGAAGATGAGAGTCCCAGATATGAGCTATAGAAACTCCCTGTAGTTTTCTTTCTGTGCTGCAGTAGCCTATAACATAAGGATATTTTGTGTATGAATGGTGAACTTCGACAGCGTCTCTGGCTATACAGTAGGCTACGTGTGAACTCACTCTTGGTCTCTTACTACATTAGCCACTGCGTGGAGCAGTTCCTAATCATTAGGTACATGTTTGACGATGCGGCGTGCGTGCATCGTTTTCCCCGGGATAAGTGTTTATTTTCACTGAACAGATAATTCCTGGTCTAATTACAACCATGTTTTTTTTAGAGACTTAACATTTGTATTCAACCTTAAGGAAGCTTTCTTCCAGCCCAGTGGTCTTCAGCCTTTTTAACTGAAGGGCCATTTTCTTTTTGGTGAAAGACTAGCGGGCCTCATTGATTTATTGATCTTTAATAACATTATACTTCCGTAACACATCATAATTATCTTAAAGTAACTGTAAGGATTACTTAACATTATGCATGTGTGTTTTATATTTTGCCTTCCACTTTGCAATGTTAATTAATAACACAAGGCATAGAAATATTCTTGAGTTTAATGTGAGACCTGACAATGTTTCCTTGTCACTAAATTGTGAATATTGAAATTGTAATTAAAATTAAAATTATAATAATAAAGCCTATTAGATCTTTCATTGTAAAATTTGGATGGAAAGGGATTTTGTCAATGTTGCTGCTTAATCCTAGTGGATTGTTTAATCCTGTTAGCTGTAGAAAAAGGAGATGAATTATTAATTGCATTAATAATGAATGGTGAGGAAATGAAAGGCGAAGAATCGGTTTAAAGTTGCATTATCCTCACCATACTCATTGTACAAATTCTGTCCCTATAACTCGTAACAGAATAGAATGGCTGATAATAGATTTGTTTGCGGGTTGGATCAAATAATTCGTCAAGAGAACATCTTTTCTCCACACAGCGGGAAAACAAAACGTCTGTAATATTAGGTGCTGTGAACAGAATCTCGTTATTAAAGTACGGGGCAATGTACATTGGGATTTTATCACAATTCATATCAGTTTAGCAACAGCAAACTGAATAGCGCGCGTTTCGTTTTGTGCCATTTGAATCTCTTTCGGTGCTGGAAAGTTATATTAAATTTTTTATAGGCTTAATTGTTCATTAAGCATTTGTGAAGTCCGTTCAATTGCGAGGGACCACTCATACTGGGCCTACTTAAATAATTAATTGGGTTTAGTTTCCTTCATTACGCACCACGCACACGTTCGTCCCACACTAAATACCAACTTCCGATTCTAGGTAAGTGCCAGTTAAGTTAGGAAGAGTGATACAGGGTGCGGCAAAACATCCTCCCTATTTTAAAGTTCAAATAAAAAGCAGATGGATCAAAATAAAGAAGCTCTATTAACATGAATGATTCTACACAGTGGGAAGTTTCATGTTTTGAACAATGTGTCACTCAAGTGGTGTCCTTCACTATCAGTGCATTGTTAAATGCGACTTCGGAAATTCTCCATCGTTCTAACCAACATTTCTTGAGGAATAAGACCAATCTCTTCCTGTATTGCATTTCTTAGGGCTGGCAAAGTCCTCGGCCGATGTTTAAA
This sequence comes from Ectobius pallidus, assembly GCA_964059195.1. Lineage (NCBI taxonomy): Eukaryota > Metazoa > Arthropoda > Insecta > Blattodea > Ectobiidae > Ectobius > Ectobius pallidus. The sequence continues at coordinate 19,935,499 of CAXKWD010000010.1, forward strand.
CACCTCAGCCTTAAGATATTCCCACAGAAAGTAATCGCAGGGTGTAAGATCTGGTGATCGTGCTGGCCAGGGAATGTCGCCATGTAAAGAAATTAAGCGTCCGGGAAACATCTGTCTCAGCACTTGGAGAGAAATCCGAACTGTGTGAGCGGTGGATCCGTCCTGCTGAAACCATACCTCTTCAGTCGGCAGTGCATTGGGTCTTGGCGAAAAAAAAGTGTTGATCATGTGAGTGTATCTTTCAGAGTTTACTGTCACAGTAGCACCATCCTCTTCAAAAAAGTAAAGACCAATTATCCCGACTCCTCCAACTGCGCACCATACAGTAACACGGTCGCTATGCAGAGGTTTTTCATGAAGTTCACGAGGGTTCTGTCCACTCCAATAACGGAAATTTTGCTTATTAACACATCCAGGTAAGTGAAACTGTGCTTCATTACTAAAAAGGACCACAGCATCTTCTGGTACAGCTTCAAGGATGTTTGCACATGATCTCACACGATTTTCATAATCACGATGACGCGATTGATATGGTGAACCTTGCTATAAGAGCACGGAGACAGTATTAGGGTCTATTTACACTTAGCAGTGAGGTGAACTAATGCAATATACTGAAAACCCTAAATTCCCACTGTGTAGATGTCATTAATATTAAAACAGTTTATTTATTTTGATCCATTTGTTTTTTATTTGAAATTTAAAATAGGGAGGATGTTTTGCCGCACCCTTTATTAGTGTTAGTGACACGTAGAGCTAGATTTGTTTCAGTTATGTTAGAAATATTGATATTAGTGTTGGTGACATGTGGACTAGGTTGGTGGCAGTTGCCACTCCCAGCCTTGTTTCAGAATCACGTTATCTAAGCTCAACTCACTGCCAGTCGTAATTCTCGCCTTCCAACAGCCATTTTTTGTACAGAGTCTGCCATTTATAGGTTAGAAAACTTACATTATCATTTTCGGACACTTTCGGAAAAATTCAATTGTTAATCGGTTTCTATGGTTATGAAGAACACAAGCTAAAAATCACCGATTTTGAACTTTTTTCTTGAATAACCATAGTGCATAATCGTGGAAACCATCCCCAATTATATTTTTCGTTCGTCAACTTCTCTCGTAGGAACATTTGTGCGGCCCACGCCGCACATGCTTTACATGAGTAGCAAGAGTAACATCAGCAAAAGAAAATAAATACAAATTAAACAAAGTATTCAGTAAAAAATTGTAATCATTTACGTACATTGCTGAGCGGAAATTCTTAGCGCATTTGAGGTCCTTATCATTAATTAGACCTAACTCTTATTCCAGGTTTCCAGTAAATTTAAGTAAAGTGGAATAATTTACAAGCTTCGAATGCCCGTAGGGGTCCTTTGGTTGGGACTCCCAAATGTTTAGACGTTCACACAGATGATAAGATAGTCAGGCTCGCGCATTTGCCTTAACGTTAGCTTCTGGTGCTTTTTCCCCCTCCCTGTTAAATGCTTAGTCGACTCTGGGCCCAGAGACCTACTTCACCAGATTAGGCAAATTGAAAAATCCCATAACCTAATCGAGGATCGAACCTATTACCATCCGTTTTGTAGCCCAGTGCCAGTGGAAATTTTTTTCCTCACATGGTGAAAAGCCAATTTTTTTTTTCAATTTATTTTAGTGTTCTCTAATATTAAAAGGTTTGTGGTATTTCGACCCTCTTCTCCATTTAATCCTGTCTTGGAATGGATTTATATGTAGGCGTTGAGGGTGGAGGTGTAGGTAAGGTTGTGCCATATTTAGAAAAGTAAATAACCTTTATGGTGATGTTGATATATAGTGATGATGAGCGGCGAGGTGTTTGGATCGATACCTTCATACGCCTCCCTGCCCGGGACCAGCTGCAGCTCGCCCGGAATTGTACGTTGCTTGTCAGACTTTCAAAATCCTGAAATTTATAACTTAGCCTACGTAGCTTCTGTATTCGACCGATTAACACCCACGAGTACAGGATCGATCCAATTCTTTTGTTTGAGTGGAATGCAAAACATTTTAAAAGCTTGCTGTTCCTATCTATGTGTGCATTCTCTAACTTATTTTATTGCCATATTCTTCCGAGATCGACAAACCTTGAAGAAACTACTAAACGATGAAGAATGTTTAGCAAAATCTAATGTTGGTAAATAAACAAAAACAAAAAAAATCTCCCTTTTCAGGAAGCTAAAAAAAAATATAGCCTAGGGAATCCTTTCGCTCTCCTCACGCAGAGGGACCAGGTTAGATTCCCGGTCGGGATAACTTTCCTGGGTGTTTTTTTTCCTCACTTATTAGACGAATGTGGGGAAACGTTAGGCCCTTGTGATCCCCGAATATTATTTCTTCGTAATTATTACCACGTCACATCCGCTCTTTTTTTTTTTAAATATAATAATAATTATAAATGAGTGTATGTATGTGTGTGTGTCCACCGGCGTGGTCTTGTGGTTAGCGTCGCTGACTACAGATCCGTCGGTCCGGGTTCGATCCCCAGTACCTCCTCGGATTTTTCTGAGGTAGGGAGGTCTGGTAGGGGTGCACTCACCCTCGTGATTCAAATTGAGGAGCTACTTGATAGAGAAGTAGCGGCTCCGGTCATGAAAACCACCATTAACGGCCGTGGGTTTCGGCATGCTGACCACATGCCCCCAATCCTGCCATCTGCCTACGGGAGATGACGCAGCGGTCGGGTGGTAGGCCAAGTCCCTCCAGGGATGTAGCGCCACGGAGTTTATGTATGTGTGTGTGCGCGCGCGTGTCTTGTATGTATTCGTATTGTCTCGGAGGTGGCCCTGGCATTGTGCTTATCATTCATCCTGGAAGATCCTCCATGTTCTTGTCTGGTCAAAAAGTATGTGATCCAAGGGCTAATACCTATCCCGACAGGTCACGGTCCTGTAATTATATTGCAATCTTGGACTTCGTACGAACAATGTTGATTTACCGAATATAGCTCTTGTAACAATCTAAGATGAACAAGAACCAAAATAGAATAACTTGGGGTAGGGTAAAATGCCTCTTTGCAGCATGAATTAAAGTTTGAAAAGCTGACGAGTGAAAGAGAGGAACTGAAAGAAGAATGTTGATTTTGGTATAATGAATGTATAATTTGAATATTAATGCTTTCATCAGAAACACGATATTGCCGGTAGGTATCTTAAATTGTTTATAATCACGAAATCCTGCGTTTTATCAAATACACTCTCTTTCTTTTCTTATCCTAAATGTTTTTTTATTCACAAAGTCATTGTGTACTGTGTTTAGAGAAGAAAGCTGGCAACTCCTAGAACCCAGAAGTGGCTAGGAATTTATTTATTTATTTTTTATTAATTCACAGTAATGTATCTTTTGTATCTTTTGTTTTTATTTTTTGTATGTATGAATTGAATTTTTGTCATGGACATTGTCATTGGGTTTTCTATCCGTAATATTCATTATTATTATTATTATTGTTATTATTAAATAGAATTTTAAAAAATAATACCGGACGCTCATGCATTAGCCCTGCCAACGGGTCGACCCGCAGCAGCCAGATATCGTCCAGGCTCCAACTTAGATGGAATCATATGTCGCATATAATTAATGTGAATTCGGAAAGTTGTTTTGTTGAACGAATGTATTGAAAGATACTATTATTTGAAACTCAACAATACATTTTAGGCGTTTTTAAAAAGTCACATTAACTCATACAAAAGCATTTAAATTTCAATGAAGATGAAGATTCACAACCACAATATTGAAGAATAACTCCCGTTATACTCAGCTGCTCAGTGAACCTGGACTGTGGGCTGAAGTGTCCCGAGTTCGATCCCCTGTGCATTTTTTTTTCTTTCATATTATTTTACAACGAAATAAATACAGTGTATAGTATTATACTTTGATGACTCACTTTCATCCGATGTTGAAATATTACACAACCAAAACTGACAATTCAATTAAATTATAATAAAGTATCTTTCTTCTGAAGCCTTCAGGTTATGGTATTTTAAAGCCTGTGCTTATTGTTCCTTCATGTCTGTTATGTGTTCAAACTGTCTAGAGTTGGCTGAAATTTATTATTATTATTATTATTATTATTATTATTATTATTATTATTATTATTATTATTATTATTATTAACATTGGTATCTGACTAGTGCATCTCCACTTCACTTAACTTACATATTATATCAATGTATGTAATTATATACCGCCTGGGTGGCGTTCGGTATAGCGCTGGCTTTCTGTGCCTTAGCTCGCGAGTTCGATCCTGATCCAGTTCGATGGCATTTATGTGAGCACAAATGTGAAAGGTCTTATGTGCAGACTTACAGACATGTAATAGAATTCCTGCGGGACAAAATTCCGGCACACTGGCGACGTTCACCCCATCGTTAAATAGGTCTAACCATAAAACCCATCAACCATAAATATTTGTTTTACTTCCTTTTCACTTTCTCCCTCCTTTTTTATCCCCTCTCCCTGTCTCTCTCACACACTCTCTCATACTTACACATTTTCTATCACACTCTTCCCCATGCACTCTCTCTCTCTCTCTCTCTCTCTCTCTCTCTCTCTCTCTCTCTCTCTCACAACTCTCACGCAGACTCTCACACACCTTCTCACTCATACTCTCACACACCTTCTCACTCACACGCTTTCCATTCCTTTTACATGCACTCTCAACCTCATTCTTTTTCTCATGCTCTCTCTGTCTCTCACACTATCACACTGTCTCACACTCTCCCACAACTCTCTCTCACTCTCACACTCTCTCTCTCCCTATATCTTTGTGCAATACAATAATATTGTAATTGTCCATTTATTATTTTTCATATAAGCAAAATTAAAGCTGATTATTCATTGTAGTAACATTGTATTCATTGTGACAAAGGGAACTCGACGTAGATCCTGGATTCTTCATTTAACGTTAATATTATAAATTACAAGACTTCCTAATACGTATTATTATCATTTCCACTTAATCGTGGTGGTCCTCCGGTTTCATCTACTTCATACATTAAAGTGATTGATTACAAGACCCTTGTGTTCCTTCTTGAACATTAATTCAGAACATAAAATAATGGTGAATGATTTGAATATTATACAACATCTTCTGGAAGACCGAAAACGCTTCCTGCTCGCCGCAACCTGAAGATTCAGCAATCAGCATCCATCTATTCAAAACCTATTGTTATTCAAGAAGCATCAAGCTGAAATCTGTAAAGGGTACATTTATTCATTGTTTAATTTATGTTCTTTATGATAGGCAGAATAAATGTTAGGCTATGTCTGTCACATTATATATTTCATTTGGGGTGTGATTGGCAAAAATTCAGTTAAATTTAATTCAGTCCACTCTTGCTCTTGCCGTCACAGTTTTAATATTTTAAAATAAAAAGTATGCCAGTGGTGAAGGAGTTATGTTCTTTTCAAATATATTATTTTTAATGGCAACCTATACCTTACAGCAACCAAGACAAAAACTTACCTACTCGCGTTTGGTAAATTTGAATGTTCTATATAAAACCTCATTACTTTTACAGTCTACAATCTGTTGTGACATTTACTCCAGAGCCTGATTTATTGGGGGAGTTGTCTGATATTCCAGCTTTGCAATTTTTAAGTATGGATGAAGGACTTGATACTGCTTGGTCTCATCGGATTGCTTCTGTAAACCTATTCAATAACGTTGTTTGCTTCATTTAGATAAGAGCTCCATTCTCCATTGTGAGTAAACATTAGAACGGGTCAAGCGAACAAATTCAATGTCAAGATAAAGACATTGGTATCTCTCTGAACAGATAATGCTTTCTAAAAATCAGTACCGTAATCCTAATCTCATTCACTGCTTTGTGTGTGATTGTTCATTATGGAAGAAATAACTTGTACTCTAGTTTGTGAATCTTATACTTAAAGCTGCCATGGTTACTGTTGTAGTTAGAATGGTGTTATCATAGACTATTCAACTTATACGCCGCGTGTTTGATATTGTACAATAACGTTTAGCAATTCCTCGGATATAGACCAATCACGGCCGTTTAGCTTACAACATTCTTGTAGGAATCGCGAGGATGGCATGATAATCCCATGAAAGATTACGAGTTTATCGGTATCTTACCTGACGAAATTCGTAATCTCTTGTTGGATTTAATAAGACTATTCCATGAATAAAATGTAATTATTTATGTAAGTAACTAGCTTAAAAGGCCCGGCGTCGCCAGGGTTTTGTATTTTGTAATTCGAAATTAACTTATGAAGGACTTTTATTTTCAAACTCTAGGTCCTTATATAGGTATGTAGAATTTTATATGAGGAAGAACGATTTATCACACTCAGACTATTCCCTCAGAAAAGTTTGATATAGCTACCAACATATGGGTTTAGGTCTAAATACTTTTAGTTTGGCCTATGAGGTCTTTTAACATTTTTACATCATACAGTACTTGGCGGTTTCTGGCATTTTCCGTCTAACATTTAATTGATTCTTGAGCCCTATATTCACGTGTCCAGTCATTCTTCGGTTTATTTCTTCAGGGTTGCAAACCGACTGATTTTACTTGTATCTTCTTATTGATAAGTACATTATTTTAATATGACATACTGCATTTTGTTGAATAGTTGTAATACAAAGCAGTGTTTATAATTTGTTTTTTCTCACAATTAATAGGAATTTAGAATTTTCAACATTTCGAAAGTTAATTATATCTTGAAGAAATAGGATACATTTATGTAATAAATAGTGCTCAAGAATGAGGCAATGCAGTGAACCAGTGAATCAATACATTCATGTTCGCTTTCATTAAAAAGTTTACGTATTAATTCAAAACGATATTTCAGTATTTTCAAAATAACTCCTATAAGATTTTCTCGATGCATACTAGACTCAATCCGGAACACAAGAACGTTACCACCATGTGGGAACCATTGTAGCTGAAACAGTCGATTTTAATTAATTTTATTAAAAAATGATAAGCTTCTTCTAATAGGTATTTGTGCCTATCAGTCTACTAACAAATTCAGATAAATTTTGAAGAAATGTGGATTATGATTAGCAACATGTAAAACGTACATACCTTAATTCATATACAGTATTATTAAACGTAAAAATTGTATAAAGTTATATAAGGTCTATGAATAATAACAAAACCTGATATATTGGGATTCAGCGCCAAAGGAAAACCTCGATTCCAGTGCCACACTGCAATCGCTTATGCAGTAGGTTTGATAGGCCGGGAAAGATTGAACCCTGAAATTTGATGAGCTTTCATAATTGGTACAATGTTTTACGATGAAAAGTACTCTCGGAAACATCTCCGAATGTTCCGTTGCATGTTACTATATATATCTGTGACCTCAGATCAATGTGGTCCAAAGTGGAGTTGAAAATTACCCTATAGTTTGCGCTGAAAGAATAAGCGTTAGGCCTATTACAAAAAAAAAGAAAGGAGAAAAAAAAAGGGGGGACCCTGTGAATTCCTACACAATCTTAGCAGGCAAAATTTGTCAAGAGACATAAGGCTGTGCAAATTACTAAGTTACAATCTCTGAGAAATGATATATTAATTGCTACAATTTTGTAGTTTGGTAATATAGCTTTGACTAATTTCGTGCATGCGCATGTGAAATTTTTAGACGGCGGAATACATTGCAGACAAACCTGTAAAATGACACTGTCCAGCAAAAATAATGTTTCATTTAGGAAATGAAAGAATAAAACATAGAAGGAAGAAAGCATTCTACAAGTGACTATGAAGAATAGGATTCATGATTTCATTACATGAAGAAAGTGTTCTGTAGAAATAAAATATCAGGAATTTAATGCCTACTGTTTTAAAGTGTTTTAAACAATGAACAAAGACAACACTTTAAACACACCAACCTACGAATATATGAAGATTGCTCAGTGTCAAGACTGTGTTAAGTGGGGGGGGAAAATTTTGTCAAGAATCCATATATTTTGTCTTTCTGCAGATACACATCAAATTGTAGAAATACATATATTAAAATCTTACAAACAGCAGCTTTGTAGGAATTCACTTAACCCGAAAAAACGTAATGCGTAACTTATTGTTGCTACTTTATTGCCCTAATGGTCACCAATCCCTTATTTAGTTATTAAGTGCGATAATGGTATTTTATGAGATTGTGTGGGAACAGGAAAATGTCGGTCTTTCTGTCTGTCTGCCTGTCCGTGGGTCTGTACGCGCGATAACTCTAATATACTTTATCGGATTTTCATGAAGCTTGGTATACGCATTTATAACGTCCATGGGAAGAAGCCTATTGGTATTGGACCAAATCGGTTGACCGGTACCGGAGTAAAGCCCAATTTAGTGTCTATGTTAAAGGCGCGATAACTCAAATACGCTGTATCAGATTTTCATGAAACTTTGTATACGCATTCATAATATCCCTGGGAAGATGTCTATTGATATTGGACAAAATCGGATGGCCGAACCGGAATAATTCCCAATTTAGTGCGATAATTCAAATGCGCTTTATCGGATTTCATGAAACTTGGTATATGCATAATGTCCATGGCAAGAAGCCTGTTTATTTGGAGTAAATTGGTTGACCGGTACCAGAGTAATGACTAATTAAAGTTCACGTGTTTTTTTTTTTTTTATTATTATTTTTTTTAATCATGTCTATACTACAATGCCGCATTTCTAATCATGAGGGCTCTGATTCCAATGCAGTCAGATGTTTGTTTATTTCGTTGATCAAGTTTAAATTGAGTATTACATGAATACTGTTATATACAGAAGGTATATTGCTGTGATATAATTAGCGGAGTTCTTTCCTACTGAATTTTATGAAATGTTGACATATTTAAAGAATTTCAAGTTGCAATGCTTTGACAAATAACACTATTCTTTCTCAGATGGTTATCAAACTAGACTGTTAAACTGAGTCGGATTGTCGAAATTGTAACGTCTTGGACTCGTATTCTGGAGGTCTCTGGATCAAATCCCGGAGCCGGGCAATTTGACATGGATTTTTTTATTTTATTTTTTTATTTGAGTGAGCGATTGACAAGATATCACAAATCAGTAGTTCTGCTGATGCTGGACGATTTTAATGTGATTTTTAAAAAAATCTGCATATCATAATTGCAATTATAATTGATTCAAGAAAAGCATTCAGGCACTTTGTTATATCAGTTTACCTTATTTTGTTTTATTATGTATCAGTAATGAAATATTTGATTTTTTATCCCAGACAGTTGTCGGTTGTGGTGATTCTATTGCTATACCTATAAGGCTTTCATTGTATTTAATTTTTTCCTTATAAATGTTAGCCTGTTATTTTTTTTTAAATTTAAATATATTTTATTTCAGAAGTCATTCATATTTTAAATATTTACCTTATTGCTGTATCGCACGTAAACTTGAGCATTCGTTTTAGCCTTGTAAAGTATTATGGTGAACTGTAAGTACTTTCTTGTCCTCTCACACTTCAAAAGGGAAGATTTGTTTCTCTGGGAAGAGAGCTAAACTGAAGTCTGGAGTGCTGCTTCTTCTGAGGGAGGATAGCATTTGATCCTCAGAGTAAATATTGATGGAAGAAGTATTTCTGTACTGGGAGTCACCATGAGTAGTCTCTTTCCATCTTAAGATGTCATTTATGAGCAACTTAGACATAACAGTCCTCTGAGATCCGATCAGCAAGCAGCGGCTTTTTGAGTAGCACTTGTCTCCTAAGTCCTCTTTTATTTCTGTGAATAGAGACAGCACTGCCTCTTGCAAGTTAATCCTTGTTACATTATTTTGAATGATAACATTCTCCGGAATAATTTATGTTCAAAAATGTAAATTGCAAAAGAGGTTTTCAATTCGTAACGATACGCTGAAAGGATGTTACTCCTGACTGAAGCTTCCTTTTGCTCGTGGAATCTATACCAAATCCCAGCATCACATCCTGTAGGAGAAAAGCAAATTCACTCCGTGTACCACTTTTCCCAGGCGGTCCGGAACCGGTGGAGAAACGTGATATGCAGGGTATATGCTATTTTATTTTATTCTGTCAAGACGTCTTTTTAAACTGTCCCGACGCTTCTCTGTATCTTCAGTTGAGCGTTTCCATGCTACATAGTAGGGTTACGGTTGTGCATAGGCAATTTCAAAAGAACTTTCATTTTTGGCAGTTTAAAGAAGATAATATTATTGATTAGCTTCTTGTAACCATATTTTGTTTGGAAACATATATTTAACTACATTATTTGCAGATATTTTAAATTACCAAGGTCAGCTTTTTTTTTAAAGTATACTTTTCGTCTTGTTAACATAAGGAAAGCTAAAAGCAAACGTGACCAATATTTTCTTGCTCTTACGTATGTGCATAATATATGCATTAGTGCGTTTATTTCTTAAATGTATTGCGTGTCTCACCATACAAACTTGGTTTGAAGTCCTCTGAGTTTCCCTGCGAAAAAGTCTGTAACACCAGAAATAAATGCAGAGATGCCTCCCGAAGACATATCATGTTATTTATCGATACAGATGGTTTGTTCGTTAAACGAAGATAGTGTTGTAACCTATTTTTTCTTATAAGAATAGTAATGGTGTAAGTATATCGAATCGACCTTCTTTTATCCTAACTACGAGTACTTTATGGTTCTTTGTATATATAGCCTATCTGTATGTATATGTGTGTGTGTTCTCAAAAAATTCCCTTTCGTAATTTGTTTAGAATCTGTACCGTACTAATAATGTCGACTCTCATACATTTCATTAGGATTTTTTTTTCGTAGAGATTGTAGAAATATAGTTGTGAGCTAGTCATGTGCTCCATATTACTATAAGTCTTAGTTCCGCCTACAAATTAAACTTCGTGGATGTAGGCCTATGGTGAAAAAGCGAAATGCGCAATCCTTCTATGCCGGGAGTTGAAATATGAAAATAGCAAATTCAAGTCTCATGAATGTTCCATATATCTTTCTATTATAATAGTAGTATGTTGTATGGGCTACTGTCCAAAATCGAGGTCCTACGAGAATCAACTATAATAAGAAGAATAATAATAATTATAATAATAATTATTAGTATTTATTATTATTATTAATGAAAATAATATAAATGTATGAATACACCGTATTAATTTTTTCATAGGTAAGGCAACGAGATCCAGAATTTATCTTGAGAGAATCCAGATCTCTAATTATATTTATTGTGACTATTCAGCCAATACAGAATTAAGCATGTAATGATTATTATTAAAACCAGAAACATCGATATTTGTGTTGTTGTAAGCGAGATAGCTTATGGTGGGACAATCGCAATATTATGATACACCGATCGTCCCGCCATCGCGTCGGCGATAATCGAGTTTCGTGCTACTTTAAATTTGATCAGCTGTTATATTTTGTTACAGTAACGTATTGCTATAATAATATCATGTTGTTAATGTAGTATTTATTACTATACAAGATTTTAAATGCTTCATCACACTTACAAATAATTATACATATTTCCATATCTTCTTCGATCATATGCGGCTTATTGATTAATTGTTTTGATAAAAAAAAGCTACAGGTATGAAGATATTTTTCAGTGTTCTGGACCGTGAATTTAGATGGAAAACAGTTGCACGTAGGTGCGATCAAATGAAAATGATAAAAAAAAAAGCTGATGTGAAACTCACATAACTTCCTCTGCTCAAATAAAAATTAGCCTCTCGGTATAACATGTTAAGTATGACATTCTCTTCATGTAAATTGGTTGTAAAAATGAAGAAAATGTCGTTAGCACATCGTATCGCATTCTCCTAGGATACATAACCCAAATAAAATCTGTTTGATGCACTCTCGTAACTTTCTTTGCTTTAAGTATGACCAATACATTCTTCTCACTTCGCATTCTGTTATTATGTTATAGAACAAGATGCCATATTGCAAATAGCTCGTATTCAGAGTGGGTGGCTTATAACTACCCTTTAAGTAAACTTCTAGCTCTTGTTATAAGTACCCAATGTATAAAATTTAAACAAAATCTTTAGAGCTGTTTTCGTGAAAATCACGACAAAAGAGTTTTTCTTTATGTAAAGTCCCCTTAAAAATAAGAGAAAGTCGTCGCCAATGTTCGTGTCACATCCCCAGGAGGTACCTAACAGAAACACAGAATTTTGTTTTCAAACGATTTTTCGTTATAAGAGGCCATTTTGTAAAGAGCGTGTATTCTGAGTGGGTGGCTTAAAACCACCCTTCAGAGACTTTTTTTTTCGAAAAAATGTTTTGAATAAAAGTTTTAGCTCTTAGTATAAGGACCACATGTACAAAGTTTAAAGAAAATTGTTGTAGCCATTTTTTAGAATCGAGAAAAACGAAATTTTCTTCATGTAAAGTCCCCTTTGAAGTAGGGAAAGTCATCGCCAATCTTTGTTCCACATCCTCAAAAGGTACCTAACCCAAATACAAAATTTTTTCATACGATTTTCCGTTCTTGAACTAGTCTGTTAACAGACACACCCATATTGGTCTACATGTTTCTGAAAATAGTATTTTTGGAGTCAATCTCGAATTTGGGGGTTGGAAACAATACACCCTTTACCTATAGTACCAGTGGTAACTCTGTAGAGTATACTATAGTGGGACTAAACTAACAAGCGAGTGAATATTCGGGCTGCGCATCGACCATGTCGTTAGCTTTAGTTCCTGCGCCACTTGCTTCTGCTTGTGCTTCTGCGCATATTTTTCTTTGACTTGTTTCGCTATTAAGTTACTTCCACTCTATATTGTAACTTAATGAAATATATTTATAGATTTTACAGACACTATGTTATGTTAAATTCTGGAAATGTTAATGTAATCGGATAGTCGAGAGGTTTAGACAGACAAATTTTAAAAATACGGTTTTGATAATGGACTGTATTAAAGATAAGTAGAGCATTCTTAAATAGTATATTTTTCGAGCGAAGGACCTATTTACCAATCGGTGGCCGAAATACTGAGAAAGCTTGGACTGAATCAGATGACGTAAACCAAGATTGCCAAAACAGTGGACAGGTTGCGCCATCATATATATATATGGGTCTATACCGGTATGTGAGGATATATATATATAATGCAAATATTATTTTCAGGAGTATATATACCCGTGTAGGTCGGTATATCTGTAGGCTACATACAACCGGCGCTTAAGTAACCAAGACTGTCTCACTCTAGCACATTACTCCTTTCTAGGTAAGAGTGAGTTTGTATGATGAGACACGCAATACATTTAAGAAATAAACGCACTAATGCATCTATTACGCACATACGTAAAAGCAAGAACATATTGGTCACGTTTGCTTTTAGCTTTCCTTACGTTAACAAGACGAAAAGTATACTTATTTTTTAAAAACTGACCTTGGGAATTTAAAATATCTGCAAATAATGTAGTTAAATATATGTTTCCAAACAAAATATGGTTACAGGAAGCTAATCATTCTGACTTCACGTGTCCAATAATATTATCTTCTGTAACCTGCCAAAAATGAAAGTTCTTTTGAAATTGTCTGTGCACAACCGTAACCCTACTATGTATATAACTTGGAAACGCTCAACTGAAGATACAGAGAAGCGTCGGGACAGTATGAAAAGACGTCTTGACAGAATAAAATAAAATAGCATATACCCTGCATATCAAGTTTACTTTAGGGCTGGTTCTAGAGCGGAAAATACCTACTCATTCCACTGTCTCAAAACTCTCTGACCAAAGTATATATAAAGTATATATATATATATAGGGTCCGAAGACCCTAAGCATTTTGATTGGCTCTCGAGAATTGCCAATCAGCGGGCGAGCTGCCACAAACAAGTAAATTAATTAGGCTTTTTAAAGCGAATGCTGGGTCATTACGTGCGCGTAGGGTATAAATCGAAAGATTTTATTCACTTCGGTTTAACCAAGTTGCATACCGTTGAGGTTTTACAAATATTTCGGCTAAAGTATTAAAAGTACAAGTTACATTTTATAGTCGAACAAAGCGTTTCGTTGCGATATCTCGATTCATTGAATGAATAATTCATAACAATGAAACAATTGATAAATGCTATTATACCCACCTTTGAAGGTAAAATTATTAATGTTTAACCTACTTAAATTCTATAGCATATATTACATTTTAAACATTCCTTACTTTTTATGTGCCAGTATTTACTCATTCGTCCGCCTCCGTGGGTGAGTCGGTAGCGCGTCTGCCTTTCACTCCGTCGGCCCGGGTTCGATTCCCGGCCGGGTCGGAAATTTTTCAGTAGTGAAAAATTATTTTCCCGGGTTCAGGACTGAGTGTGTGTGTGTCCTTAGGTTTAAGTAGGTAGGGGACTGGCGCACCCCGGTAACAAATACGCTGAGAATATCCCCTTACGGGATCACCAGGGGTCGCTCGCGAACCTGAGGAATAACTTTTTTTAAATTTACTCATTCGCTGACGGATTGTTTTCAGGTTGAAGGCGGTTTCGCTGTATTATTACAGACTGTATATCCGTGCTAAAGGTACAGTATAACTTGAATATTCAGTGAATCGTGATTGCCAGTGCATTCTGTCAAATCCGCATCCCCTATAAGTTACAGGTGGGTCATTCCATATTAAATCAACAAATGGGCGTTGCCGCACCATTTTTTATTTTGATGAAATTTGGTAGGTGATGTGTACCAGTCTTCTGAACCCCAAAACAAATCTTGTTATACCTCAAAAAAATTTTACTCCTGAGATGTAGGCATTTGTTTGGGACACGAACAAGCAAAAAATGTAATTTCAGACCCATTTTCTGAAAGCCGTAGAATTTCTATTTGAATTACTAGGATGATCAAATAGGGCTCATTGGAAAGCTTAAAGAATGGACTTTCATTTGTGCATACTAAATTAGATTTAAGTTAAGTCTAAACACACGTTTCTGGGGCTCTAATCTTCGTTCGTGAACTGTCGTTTTGCGTAACTTTAGACATTAAAAAAACAATGAAGGACTTGGAGTAACAGGCCAATTTTTTTTCCTGTTACACTTATGTATGAGGAGTATGTGTAGGAAAAAAACTGAGCTGTTACTGGTGGTCCTTCACCCTGAAAAATTTGCTTAAACTTCGAAAAAAATGTAAATCGGGCTTTTTCTCGGTCCCAAAAAGTAATGTGGGACAGGTGATAAAAATCTTTTTTTTTTTTTTTTTTTTTAATTTAATTTCAATCGTTCAGCATTACATTGCTATGTCAGATTGGTGATAACCATTGGAGATTTGTAACAGTAGGCCTATTAGTATTCTCGCTATAGAGGTGAGTCAATGTTTGACCCCTCACTCAAAATTACGCTTTAAAGTTATCTGACATAGGCTAATTATGGTCACAGGCTTGAACTTAATCAAAGAACTATATCTTGAGGCAAACGAGGTTTAAGTCGCCGTGCATTGTGGGACTTTTGTCCGAGGCCATAATACTGTGCCCCTGAAACATGTTCTAGATTATTAAGAAAATGTTTAGTCAAATTAGAGATGTGTTCATGAATATACTGTACACCGAGTTCACTGTGTAATTGGTTGTTTCGAATAAACCAAGGAGAGTTCACTGACATTCTTAGAACCTTGTTCTGGAATATTTGGAGACGCTGAATTTTTGTTTTTGATGCACTACACCATATAGGACATGCATATAGCAGCAGAGGCCGGAGTATGCTTTTATAAAGCAAAAGAGTATAATCCATTCTGAGAGACGATTTCCTGTTCATAATTGGGTATAACTTCATCAGTCGGGCATAAGCTTCATTTAGTTTTGTGTTTATATGGGTGTGCCAAGTCAGTCGTCGATCTAAATGTAGTCCCAGGTACTTAACAGATTTGTCTGAAGAAAGCCAGGTTACTGATGAATCATACATCTTGATATCAGGGGGAACTTCAGGCCTTCTCAGTGTAAATATTTTCAGTTGACTTTTCTGGGGGTTTAACTGAATGCGCCATTTTGATAACCAGTGTAAGAATAGATCTAATGAAGACTGTAATTGTGTAGTAGCTGTAATTATATTATGATGAGAAGTATATATCACTGTGTCATCTGCAAATAGAGCTGTATGCACAGAAGGCAAATCTGGTATATCGGCAGTATAAATACTGAAAAGAGTAGGAGACAAAATGCTTCCTTGTGGAACTCCAGCAAGAATTGGCCGCTTTGTAGATTTATGGTTTCCAATGCAGACGGAAAAAGTTCTGTTCTTCAAAAAACTGGCTATTAGGTCTTGTAAGTACATTGGAAGACCAACTTCGCGTAACTTATAAAGTAAACCTTCAGGCCATACTCTATCGAATGCTTGTGTGACATCTAAGAACGCTGCTACAGTATGTTCATGCTGTTCGAAACCGTGATATATGTGTTCTGTTAGTCGCAGCAATTGATGATTGGTGGAGTGATGTCTTTTAAATCCAAACTGGTGTGGAGGAATAATAGAAGCATCAGATGTATATTTCTGGATGCGGTTAAGAATAATTTTTTCCAATAATTTCGACAAGGTCGATAGGAGACTTATTGGCCTGTAGCTGCTTGGAGAAGATATTGATTTCTTTGGTTTATGAATGGCCACAATTTCAGCATGTTTCCATGCCGCAGGAAAGTAGCCAGTGCGAAGAACTGCATTGAATAGAGAAGCGATATATGCCAGGGATTTCCTAGTTAGCTGCTTTAGCACTGTGTTTGGAATTTTATCATATCCTGGAGCTTTCTTATTTGGTAATCTTTTAATAATGTTGTTAATTTCATTGATTGTAACAAAATTAATGGGCTTTTCTACTGATGATTTTTCAGCTAGTGAAGTTTCTTCAACATATGAAGTGAACAATAGATCTGAAGTCAAGTTTGGTACAAATGTTGATTCGAAATAATCTGCAAGTGCTTGGCATTTTTCTATGTCACTATTGTACACCTTGTCATGGTCTCGTAGAGGTGGAATAATAGTAGGCTCACAAAGGATTTGCTTAGTAGCCCTCCACAGGGAATTGTCATAAGTTGACACATTAGATATATATTGTTGATAACTTCGATATCGATACTCATCCAATTTATTCTTTACTTGTCTAATGAGCAAATTTAGCTGTTTACGTTGCCATGGTTGACGCCAGCGTTGCCACTGATGGCGTGCTTGATGTTTCTTTTTTATGAGTTCGAGAATATCCTTCGGTAATTTCATTTGGTGTGAAAGAGGAGACGAAGGATGCTTTTTAATTAGTGAAGCCTTGATAGATGTCTGGATTGCATAAGTGATGTGTTCTGTAGCTTCATCAATGTCCTGTGAATGTTTTAAGGATCGACGTATTTGTAGCGTAGAGTCTAGTATTTCCTTAAATGCATTCCAATTCACTGGACCCGTAAGCAATTTGTCAGGAGTACTGTGGCACAGTGAATCATAAAAAAATGTTGTAATAACAGGACAATGATCCGAATCTAGCTCTGGTAGAGGTTGCATATATAAGGGAGCAGTAAAATTTTTAATTAATGCGATATCTAAAATATCGGGCTTTACTGTAGGATTGAAAGAATAATACGTTGGTTCCTGAGGAGCAATGACTTGAATGCCATAATCTGTTGAAGCTTGAAGAAGTCTTCGCCCATTTGGTGTAGTGGTATGACAACCCCATGATTCATGTTTACAATTTAGATCTCCCAGGAGAATCGTTGGTGTATTATCTTCAAACAATCTTTGTATTGATAATGGACTTAATCTCTTGCAAGGTTGTTTATAAGCAGATATTATTTTAATTGTCTTATTATTCTGTTGTAAAAGTTGTATGCATACAGCTTCTATGTCTGGTATGGGTGGAAGTAGAATCGAGTGATGACTTAAATTTCTTTTAATGAAAATTGCAACACCTCCAGAAGCAAAATGAGTGTTTCTGTCTTGTCTGTATATTCTGAAATTGGGGATCTTGAATTTATCAGTATTCCGTAAATGTGTTTCACTGACACATGCAATATCAATCCCGTGTCTGTTTAAGAAGACAGTAAATGTAGACTTTTTCTCTCGCAATCCATTGGCATTCCAATTTAGTAATCTTAGTTGAGAAAATGGTCTACGGCTGCTGGCCATTATGAAGGAACTGACTTAAGAAGGATGTGAAAAAAGATATGATCTTGGGAATATATGGAGTGATGAGAGGACGAAATTCATTAAATATTGTTAATATAGCAGAAGATAAAGAAGAAGATTCAGAGGAAGTCGTGGGAGAAGTCGTATTTGAGGAACTTGTCACATGTGAGAACAGAGGTCTATTTGAATCAGATCCATTGTTTGACTGATTATTAGATGAAACTCTAGTTAAAGGAGGGAAGTGTTGAGGCCCCATAGATGGATGTGAAGGTCCTTGAGGTGTTAGCCTATTATTAGACTGATTGCCTGGTCTCTTATTTTTAGATACCATGTTTTGGTAGTAGGTGCAGCCTTTATAATTTGCTGGATGATCACCTCCACAATTCACACACTTAGCAGGGACTGTGCGAGGAGTCTTACATTGTTTATAATGATGGTCTCCGTCGCAGCGAACACATCTTGGATTTCGTCTACAATAGTTTTTTGTGTGCCCATAGTTTTGACATCTTGTACATTGAGGTATTGTGGTTGTAGGACGCCGTTTCTCCACTTTAACGACAGAATGTAATAATCTGTTTAGATTCAGAATCTTCTGTCCCTCATCAGAATTGGTTACTTCTACAGCACATAGAGGCATAGGAGTTTTATCCTTCTTATATAGTCTGTTCACTTGTACAACGGGGTATTTGAGATTGACAAGCTCATTATAAATCTCTTCATTCGTTAGCGAATATGGAACATTCCTAATTACAGCAGATAACTTAGATGCATCAGGTGACCGAAAAGTGTGATATTGCTGATTGAATTGGTCAAGGTGTTTTGTAAGAGAACGAAAATCAGTTGCACTGGTAGTATTGATTTTTACTACCATTCCTTGTTGCTGAGTTGTGAAGTCATCAACCAGAATTGATTCTAAATCCGATACCAGCGTTTGATAATTATTTGTTCCATGTAGAAAGACTGGAGGAATGCGTTCTTTGTGATTTTCTGTTGTAGAGGGAACTTCTTCCTCCATATGTTCCAAAACTTCATATCGATTGTGCACAGGAATATCCGTAACATAACGATTATCAGGCAATGTATTACTTCTTTTGGTAATACTGTTTTCCTTACCTTCATGAGCTCTCTTTCTATCAATACCTGACTTATAGTGTTCCGTTATTTGCAGTACTGCAGGCTTAATTACAGGGCCACAAGAGCTAGAAGTTTGTTGATTGTGATCCTGTATCATTTTTGAGCCTTGGGGTGAAGATAGTGATTGAAAGTGAGGTTGCAAAAAGTTCAAGGAAGATGAATCCACCTCATTTTGTTTGATATTTGTATCACTTACTTTTGTGAAACGACTATATGTTTTAGGTGCCTTTAAAAGTACAGTCTCATCTGTTATTTCAGAGTCTTCATTGGTAGAAAACGAAGAGTGTTCATAATAATTACTACACTGCTCGCTATTGTCCATCGTAGCACTGTTAACTCTTCCTTTCACAGGGAGGGGTTTGAAGGTTAATTTCTGCTGATTTTCAGCCACTATATTTAAAGTTTTATTATCCACTAAGACAAGAATAGTTTATATTCCACTTAAATGAGCACAAAAACAGTTAAACAAAACGATGAACGGAATAAACGCAATAAATATTCTATTCGAATATGCCACCAATTCAACAGTCGCCACGGCTTCCTTGATACTGATAAAAATCTGAAAATGCCAAGATGAGAAGCCCTTATAGTGTACTTTAAAATAAAAACAAAATCATTTTGTGACCCGAAGGGATAGAGGAGCTACAAGCCTTTGAAATATCAAGAAAACAACACTTGACCGCTACTGAAAATAGGCTAAGCAGTTAGGATAATTACCACAAAATTTAATTTAAATTTACATAAAATATAAAACATTTATTTACAAATGAGAATTTTCCTCAGTCATACAAATTTCTGATTTTTTGTAATTTTTCTAACAATTTTTCACATTTGACTTCTTTTTAAGTTACATTGATGGCAATTTCAAGTACTGTATTTAGAAACCATTCTTATCCTGGTTTATTAGGTGTAGGTACTGCATTAAACTCTACTCTTCTATACAGTATATTGAATTATATGTTAACTGTTATAAGTTCTGGACATGCACTGTTCATTGGAGTCTGGTTGCTGACCAAGTCATGTTTGAATATGCATAGCTTCATATGATCCAGCCCCTCTGTTCAATGCTGTCCACTATCCACTTATTGAGCTGACTCACAGCAAGTAGGCTGTGTTTGTGCTTCATTATCTTTTGATTAGTTTATTTATTTTTTTAAATTATTACTATTGTTATTTTGTGCTGAATACATGCTATTGAAATTGTTACCAGCATATTACTATGATTGAGTTTTCTTGTACTGTTGGCATCTTCAAAGGAGAGGTATCTCATAAATTATTTTACTCTAGGTCTTCAGTACTCAATACTATTTCCGAGTTCACTGAAGAACAAAAAAACATTATTTTTCAATTAGAACTGGTTGCGATGATATAAAATGTTTCACAAGGCTGAATTTTTGGACAGATACTTCCAAATCTTGTGTATGGTCTTGCTCTGACCCCTACAGTGTTCACTCAAAACCTATTAAAAATATCTCTCAGATAAATATCAATGACACTTTCCATGTGCAGTCCTGAGCTGAAATTAATCACAGGGAAGGTATTGTGCACAAAATGTTAAAAAAATAAAAAATCCAAAACAAGGCACAGTACCGGTACTGACAGTGAAGATGAATGCCCAGACATTTATGAACCTGAAGCCATTCTTGTTGAAACAGTTAATGATGCTTGTTCAGTCCTTGGTATTTCTCCTGTTAAGGTGCAGAAGCTTTCAGTTGAAGCTAGACCCTCAGTGTTAACAAATAAAGTTAGTAAGATAGTCAAATCTATAACAGGAAAGTTAAGCAAGTCTTTTGATTTGAACATTTCAACTGATAATGAGGAATTTTCAATGAACATGCAGCCTGCCAGTTTAGCGAATGAGTACAAGCAACTAATTCACAAGCTTAAAGAAAAAAAATCCCTTTAGGCAGGCCTACAGGCGGAGGTAGATTTCGAAGTGCTTTTGGTTTAATTTATTGTCGCTGCATAGCACTTTTCTTCTTTAACCTTGGCATGGCAAACCTGCAGTAAAGAGGAAGAGCCTACAATCAATTGTTTTGACAACAATAATAGGATATAATATTCTGGGAGGCCGTGCGCAAGATCAGCAATGAATAAAATTAGCAAAGCCGCTAAACAAGACAAAATTATGATATTATAATAATTCTTTCAAGTGTTATTATTTTTAAACATTAAAATCTCGCGTCATATGAGAGCTATCAAGGAACTATTTATTGATTTGTAGAGTACTCATTAAGAGCTTTTCAACGATACCCCACAAGACGTGGTTTCAAAAGTTTCGAATTTTCATCCCCCAACCCCACCCCCACCCTCACTCGAACCCCCGAATCGTTGGTGTCACTGTGAACTCCATAGGGAGTACTCTAATTTATTCAAACAAAGTTTCCCTCTATACTTCATAGGGGCCGAGATATACATTTTTAAAAATTTCAACCCCCTCCCCCGACCACCCCCTTGGGCCAATTTTGCTCATTAACGAACTTGTCCGAACTATTGGGCCTAGAAATAACATATTAAAATTTGGTTCAAATATCTTCAAAATTACGGCCGCTATCGTGTAAAGATATATATATATATATATATATATATATAAATATATATATATATATAAATATCACAAAATTTTTTTTTGAACGGGCGGTGGTTTCGTACTTAGGGGAGCATGAAACGTAAAGATATGAAAGAATTTTTCGAAAATCATAAAGTGGTATCCATTGCAATAGGTAGATTTTTCTTCGAAAATCTACCTAAAAATGAAAGTTGCATCAACTACTAAAGAACATTGTAAGTTTAGCTCCTGGAGTAGTTGGAGTATTAGTATAGTTCAGAGTGAGTTTAATGTCAGCCAATACTTAGCCCGCCAGTCAAGAAATTTAGTGAAAAAGAACGGGATTTTGACACAGAATAAGGAGAACAGGACTAGGAATAAACTTGATGAAGTTTCAGTCAAAACTGTACAAGACTTCTACGAAAAAGATGAGTACAGCAGAATGATGCTAAGGAAAAGGGACTGTGTATCTGTTAGAGGACCTAATGGAGAAAAAGGTTAACATACAGAAAAGGTTAATTTGATGTGACCTTAAAGAGCTTTATGCAGCTTTTAGTGTTTAATGCATTACCTACATCCAAAAAACCAGGATAAGAATGGTTTCTAAATACAATAGTTGAAAATACAGTACTTGAAATTGCCATCAATGTAACTTAAAAAGAAGTCAAATGTGAAATATTGTTAGAAAAATTACAAAAAATCAGAAATTTGTATGACTGAGGAAAATTCTCATTTGTGAATAAATGTTTTATATTTTATGTAAATTTAAATTAAATTTTGTGGTAATTATCCTATCTGCTTAGCCTATTTTCAGTAGCGGTCAAGTGTTGTTTTCTTGATATTTCAAAGGCTTGTAGCTCCTCTATCCCTTCGGGTCACAAAATGATTTTGTTTTTATTTTAAAGTACACTATAAGGGCTTCTCATCTTGGCATTTTCAGATTTTTATCACCTGTCCCACATTACTTTTTGGGACCGTGAAAAAGCCCGATTTACATTTTTTTCGAAGTTTAAGCAAATTTTTCAGGGTGAAGGACCACCAGTAACAGCTCAGTTTTTTTCCTACACATACTCCTCATACTTAAGTGTAACAGGAAAAAAAATTGGCCTGTTACTCCAAGTCCTTCATTGTTTTTTTAATGTCTAAAGTTACGCAAAACGACAGTTCACGAACGAAGATTAGAGCCCTAGAAACGTGTGTTTAGACTTAACTTAAATCTAATTTAGTATGCACAAATGAAAGTCCATTCTTTAAGCTTTCCAATGAGCCCTATTTGATCATCCTAGTAATTCAAATAGAAATTCTACGGCTTTCAGAAAATGGGTCTGAAATTACATTTTTTGCTTGTTCGTGTCCCAAACAAATGCCTATATCTCAGGAGTAAAATTTTTTTGAGGTATAACAAGATTTGTTTTGGGGTTCAGAAGACTGGTACACATCACCTACCAAATTTCATCAAAATCAAAAATGGTGCGGCAAAAAATTTTCTTAAAATTTGTTGATTTAATATGGAATGACCCAGGTAAGAAACCTCAATTTTGATATAGGCCGGGTTCTTATCAATTTAAGCAAATGTTGTAATAAGTTATTGTGAATTCTATCGAAATGTCCTCATTATACTTTCAATTCAGTATTTTTCACTTTACTGTGGTGGCACTATGGCCCTGGGGTCGACTCAGCCTCTAACAATATGAGTATCAGGAGCTATCCTGGAGGAAAGGCTTCCGGTGAATAAACCTGACAAACCTGAACCCCTTCACATTCCGAATATCTAAAATCTAGGCGCCTCAACCTCCTGGAACCTTCGGGGCCTCCATGGCCTGTAGGCCTATAGGGAACACTTTATTTTTCACTTTAAACGCTTCTCGCTTATTTGTAAGCAGTGGCGTACCAACGCTACTTGGCGCCCAGGGCTAATTAGATGGTAGTCGCCCCCTAACACTAAAAGGTTCAATGAGTTTAATTTAAACACAGTTTAATGTTCACAATTATTTATTTTTAATAAGTAGTATGTTACTTTAACACATTATAAAGAGAAAAATATGAATGAAATAAAACTGTAAGTATTATAAGGTTAGTTTGTTTGAAAAAAAAATATATATGAAATTGCTAAATTACACCGTAAACTTCCTGTGTGCTCGGCGCCCACGACCTATTTCGTATTGTCTATAAATAATTTAAAACGAAACGTTTATTTTTGTTCTAAATAACATTACTGCAGTATTTAATAAAGTAATAAAAAAATTTGACCAATAAAACCTTATATTTTGCCTGAAAAATTATTTTTTCTTAAACTAAAAAAAAGTTTTTCAATTTTGGCGCCCTCTTCTTTACGGCGCCCGGTGCGGCCGCCCCGTTCGCACCCCCCTTGGTACGCCACTGTTTGTAAGTAATAGGGCTCATGTAATTTCTGCCGAAATGTCCCCATATTTTAAGCATTTCTTATGTCATTGTATACGACTCTATGTGAATGAATTTAAATAGTTATAGATCGACCAAGGTTAAGAAAGAAAAGAAAAATTGGGCTTTAGGGAAACAGTGTTTACTATACGGGCTATTCCATACATCGAGCTTATATATACAGTAATATCAATCTAAAAGACAAGTATATAGAGAAATAATATAATTATAATAGCCACTATAAATATAATTTTTACATGATTCTAGCTTAATTTTAGATTGCACGAATTGCTTATATATATATATATATATATATATATATATATATATATAAACGAGAAGTAAAGGAACAACTTAGGGCAGCTTGTGTTAAGCAAGCTGCTAATTTGTTATTCAAGAAACTATTTATGTTAATTTCTAAACCTTTTTCAGTATTGCAACCATAGGTAGTTTTTGTTATAAAATCAGAAAATGCTCAAGTAGAATATTCAATTAATTTAGTTTCCTTACGAAATAATAAAATATTTGTATTCTTCTCTTTGTTTATAGGTTGGAGTTGCCTATCTCCAATTCAGACAGGTTGAAGGTATAGATTGCATCAAATTACATTCACATAATAAAGTTATTTAATACTAGCTGGTTACTTGTCCTTCTTACGGGTGAAGAAAGTAATTTGCAGAGTTTTAGACGTTATTCCAGGGTTTGAGAATTGATGCCTGTATACATCTGCGAACCAATTTACTTGCTTGTTTGTGTAGTGTCAATATTTGAACTATTGTGTGTATGCAAGTATTATATATTTGATGAATAGCTACAGTAAAATCGTCTGCGAGAAAATGAGTCTGATTAAACTCTGCAAGAGAACTCAGAATTAAATGCTGCAAGACAAATTGCTCAAAGCTCTAGCAAAGACACTTAATTCCTTGTGATGTTTCTCGAGTAAGGCTAAAAACCGTGCAAAATACTTGTTCATCGGTATGAAGAACGGATAACCAATAACACAAGAGCTAATAATTATGTGACAAAAAACCACATAAGTCTTAGTGTGTTTCTTGCCATTCTACAGTATTATAGTAAAGTACTGTAACCAAATTGACATATCTACTTCTATCGGGCTTTCCAGTAAGCGGTGAAATGTTGATGTTTGTCTGTTCGTTTGTTATTCTGTCACGACTTTTCATTTTATCTTATACTGAATCTTAATAATATTAGGTGAAAAAGCGCAGATGGGTCAACGACTATAATCCTATAACTAGGGCTTGGCCTAGGTTTACAAAGTTACGAGACTTAGGTTTGGAATGCACGGAACATAGCCTAAATGGCGCCATGACTCGTGGGATGACAGCGTGCAGTATGTTTCATAACAAAGTTAATTATTTTCTCGTTGCTGCTTGATTTGGGTCAATTCATACTCGACCTGCGATCCTGTAAGCAAAGAATTTTTTGTATCCTATTTCTGCAAAATTACTTAATTCAAAATGAAGAATATTTTGTTCGGGAAATTATGTATATTTCTTTAACAAGGAGATGGTTATACCAGGTGAACGCCCCTATGCAATAAGTATTTTTTAAGTGTGAATGTTTGAGTTACATACACAAACCTTTTTCGAAAGCCACCTGAAACTTTCTGTCAGAAGACATGTAAATATTATACTTTAGAAATGTAGTGTATATGACCACCTTTTAATGTAACTAATCAGCTTCAAGAATTTGATTCTCTGATATCCAGCGATCCAGTTTACCTTTTCTAAAATGGTGCTATTTTTCTCTCTCTTCCCTCCTCGCACATTCTCTCTCTTTCTGAGCCTTATTTTTACTCTTTCAGTCAACTCACTCACGCACTCTCCTTTTCTCTGATGAATAATTTGCAAATGTAAAGATAAGTTTCAGTAGCAAGTTTAAGTGCTCGGGGTGTTGTACGTAATTCATTTTAATCTGCTGCATTGTTAATGCAGCAAACTTTCTAGGTACTCTACAGTCCTGCAAACCACATCTTCTTTTAATCAAGTTGTTCGCAGGTATTTTTTCGTTTAAAACTGAAAGTATTAAAAGTTTATTTTACTGCTGATACTGTCAAAAACGCTGTCTCCCGGAAAGAGTTAATAGAAGAAATAAAGCATAAGTTATTACAAGCATAATGTTATTGCGAAATGATGTAACTGAAGGAATGAATATTTATTAAGTACAATATAATTTTGAGTGTACATATAGCACGTCATCCAGTGCGGATTACACAATATTCTTCTCTTTTTATTATTGTACCAAATCCTGCAATCAACGAGAGTTAAATGTGATGTGGATTTGCTATTTTAGATTTTATTCAGTGATTTATTCCAGAGACTTGGGAAATGTAACAATGCAGAGAGAGTTTTGCGGAATTACTTCGTGTTGTGCGCCTTTGTTGGTTTTGAAGTTGCAGGGAGATTACACTTACAAAAATATAACATTTTAATGAGGTATTTCACTTCTTCAGAATATGAGTTTCGTGTTTCGATTTGGTGAATTTCTATTAACACTTTTTTCCCCCTTGGGAGGGATAGGTTTTAACAACAATAACTAGTAAAATTGTGTAATAAGGGTGGACTATGGTTGAAAATAAAATAATAAGCAGTCATTATTCCCGATAGATATTACGGCTAAATATCATCCAACATGATCAATGCATGAATAGGTAAGAATTTTCTGAATAGAAATTTTATTAAACTCAATAGCACCTATAATAATGGAAATAATAATAAATAACTGTAATTGTGATAAAATATGTGTTTAAAATATATTAATGAGATTAAGTATTTTCAAATGTCAATGTACAAATAACTTAATTATTATATTCTGTGTTCTCTATACCTAATCGAGCCATGTCGTGTGGTTCTTACAGAATTATAATTAATTGATTCCTCGAAAGCAGCGATGAGATCTCGGCGTCGCGGCATCAAGCAAAACTATCACATATTATGTTAATTTAATATCAGTGTAGTACGATTCTCGTTACTCTGTTGTAAATTTTTAAGCTATTGTATTGATAAAAAAGAATCAATTGAATTTATCTTGAGAGAATCCGGATCTCAAATTAGGTCTTTATTACATTACTTTGCGATGTGCCGCACGAGCGCCTTTACCGGCCGACGACTTGCTTCCAGGCCGTCGGACCGTGCGTTATTTGCACATCGCAAAAATAATCTCTCTGAATATTATGACTATTTAGCGAATACAGAATTAATCATGAAATGAATAGTTAAAACCTCGAAAAAGAATTATAAAATATCGCTATTCGTGTCGTTGTAACATAGCCTATCGATTGTTCCGCTATCGGCGATAGTCGTACTTGGTGCGAATAATAATATAGTATTGGTTTTTAACATGCGTCTTCACCACACAAATAATTATAAGTTATTTTCGCATCATTTTTTGTTATGCAGCTTACATATACCCAATTTCAGAGTTCAAAAATTTATTTTGATTAAAGCTACAGGAATAAGAGATGTTTCAATGTTCACTTCATGTTAATTTTCATTTTTTAAAAAGTGCACTTAGGTGCGATAAAATAGAAGTGATAAAATAAAATAATAAATTATGACGATAGACGTTTGCGGTTGAAACTCCACATTCATGTACTGGATTGGATTGTTATATTAAGCTCTAGTCTCTCTAAGTGCATAAGTCTATGCACTCTCACTGTACCGTTATTTACTTGTCTGAAAACTTAATTACATTACTCGCCTATTAGTGAGATTGCAGCTTATTTTTAAATTTTACCTTATTGCATTCAATTCGCCTGAAAATAAACCATCCTAGAATATATCCCGATTCAGAAAAGAGTATTTCCCCTCTTCTATTTACTTTTCTTGGGATTATTTTGTTTGAATAATGATTTTTTGATACATGTATGGATAACTGTACTTTAATTTTTATTTCCTTCAGGCTGGCTCACCAGTGTACGTTATCAATGGTAAATACTTCTACTGCATATTCAATTGTAGTGACTATTAAGTGAGTAGATTCATGGCCATGTCCTTTGGATTTCCTTTGACATTACTTTTTTTGTCATCTTCTGTTAGCGATTGGATTAGCACGTTTAGGTTATATGTACACTATTGAATATAAGCAGGCTATGGGGTTACTGAATTACCTGGCATGGAACAATTTGCCCATGAATTTGTTAGGGTACTCGGTTTAGTATTCTGCGAGCGAGAGTTACGAGGGAGGTAAAGGGAAAAAGCTATTATATCGCTCCGTCTGTCTGGCTCATCTATCTTTGAAATTGCTCCCTCAGCGCTGGCCACAACCAGATTAATGTTTTCGGCCCACGCAATACACTACTCGATGGACTTCTAAACTGACTTAAAAATTACTGGCCCAGGTACGCATTGAGATAACACACTCGGTATCTCTCTCTCTCCATTATATATTTTATATATACTGTAGTATAATATTTCTGCATTCTTTCATCTCGTATTCTCCCTCCCAGCTCGTACGATTTTTTAAGTTCTGTATGATAATATTTTAGGAGAAAAATTCCTCTGAAACCAGGATTCGAACCCGTGACCTTCGGCTTACCGTGACGATACTCTCCCAACTGGGCTGGACAGAGTGTCAGTGTGTCTGATGTCAGATAAAATGTTCTCCTAAAATATTCTTACTGCATTATTCAACAGGAACAGTATTCTTTGCTTCCATGAATAAATAGGATGCATTTCTGTATTTCTGTATGAATTTTTAAATAGTGCACCTAAAATTCTGAGTAGATTATCAGTAACCTATATAAAAATCATCAACTGTCAATAGTGTAATTATGAGTAGTCACTGTGCCAATTAGTACCTCTTGTAGCATTCAAATAGGCCTACTCCTTATACATTCTTCGAAAATAATAATTTCTTCCTAAACTGATACTGTTTCTCCTGTCTTAACGGTCTATAAGTATTAAATTGTGATCTTTCTTTCAAATGTCTTGTTTTACTTGTGTCCATTCGTTCTTACGCAAGCGTTTTGCTTTCGTCGAGAATGAATTTGTGTACAAAAAATAAAGCTTATTGATAAATTTATAACTATTAAAAAACGAAACGTGTACCCAAAGTTTTAGAGTTTCTATTTAAAAAAAAAAGGGTATTTTCGATATAGTTTCTCCTTAGAGACGATTCTGCAAATGAGTAATACCAAAACATCTTTTATAAGCTTCCAGATTCAAGATTAAAAGGATTGCAGTGAAAATCGTCACATGTCTATTTTTAATGACACAACTATCGAATTTTTCTTAAGTATTATAAGTTATTTGCGTGATTATATTTTAAAGAGAATACGGTGTAGAATTTTGGATACGTCAATCTGAATAAGTTTAATGTGATCAGAATATATTGGTTTTTCATGGTTAAGCCCACTAGAGATTACGAGTCTATAGATATATTTTCGAGAACGAAGTTCGAGATGTAAGATGTAAGTTATAAGATGTAATAGATTTTGTAAATTATAATTATTTTCTTAATTTTCAATATTCAGCCCACTGTGAGATCATGGCGTACTAAATGAATGAACATAAGTTATCAGTGCCACCAATAGTGCGTGTCACAAGATGCTATAATTTAGTATCACAAAGCTATAACTTACAAATGATTCCAGTTACCAGTGCTACCCATAGTGCGTATCACAAGATGGAGATCGTCGTAGATTGCTAACATCAGAACGCAATAAAAAACACACGAACTGGCTTGCACCGAATCGAAATTATGTTTTTAAACAATACACATTTACATTAATTTAATTTCTAAACAAGTTATGTTGTATAAAATAATGTGTTTTCATTTTGTTCATTGACAGTATGTGACGTATTATTTACTGCACGTTTCATGCCTACGTGTCAAGTAACGAACTAATGTCTTATTAGATAAAATTGCATCCTTATGTTCACAGCAAGCATATTACAAGATAAATTATCGCAATTGGCATATATCCGAGGAATTGCTAAACGTTATTCGTCAATATCAAACACGCGGCGTATGAATGGAGGTAGTCAGATTAATTTAATTCGAGAGAAAGGAATTAGATAAATTAATATGTTTAAAACGTTAACAAAGCATTGTGTATCAGATAAAATAATAGCCTTAACTTATTATATTTTTCATAATTTTGACCAAGAACCTTAATTTTATAGTGTGAACTTTTATAAGGGGATAATGATTATGGCCTCATTGACGGTGTATATAACTGTTGGCAAAATGTCATGAACGAGATCTTATCTTTCTAGATTTTTAAAACTAAGAAAGGAAGCAGATTTCCGAAACGGTTTTTTTTATAAATGAAGTGGAATTGATAAGACTGTTATTAAATGATTGTTTTTTCCTTATTTCAGAGCTTAATGACCATAGTCAGATATTAATGAAGTTAAATTATACGCAAAGCTTGAATTAACATTTTGGTATAACTGATTCTGTAGTAAAATAATAACATAATACTTTTCTTATCAACATTTTTCTTATTTTGTTTTCCTATGCCTTTCGGTTACATTCTGTAAGAATAAAAATGCTTTATTACTGGCGTCATGTTTAATTGTTTTAAAAACGTTAATTTTATTAAACGTCTTGATGCTTCTTCTGAACTGTGAACTGATCTGTTCTGTGCTATTCTTACTGAATGTATCTTCAAGCAAGATTCCCTAAAGAAGGTTGAATATAACGAAAAGCCTAGGGAAATAAAGTAAAAGAAGGTTGAATATAAAAGTATTATGTTATTATTTTATTGATCGAGCTCAACAGTATCAATCAGCATGATTTTAAATTATATTGTAGTGTCCTTTGGTTGTTGTTTCGTAACATTAGAACTTATAAAACCTTTTCACATAAATTATATCCATTTTCACTCATTACGCACTCGTTCATACCCACAGAGATAGTAATAGGAGTTGATATTACTACAGTATACTACAGTAACTACAGTGTATGAAAGCAATATATTGTCACATTAAACGGAAAATATTTTACTTTAGAGTTCACCGCCGCGGGTGTATTATTGCCATCCATTCCGGTTGCCCGGGTTATAGTCCAGTCAATGAATGCTCAAAAAGAGGTGTAGAGGGAAATGGAAGGAACACAATTTTTGACTTTGGGACTTTGTTTGGACTAGTAAAGAGGTAAACATACTAAAAGTCCCCACTCCTAGGGGGTGAGCGGGGGGCAGGGGGGCCCTTAGAATGTCCCTTTTTTCGGGTTTTCGCTTTTATCTCGGAAACTATGGGTCCTAGCGATAATATATTTCTATACAAAATTAAAGATGAGAAAATGTTCCACAAGATTGATTCAATTCATGTTTTCGCTATCTCACCTAGTTTTCGAGATATCTGCGCTCAAAATTAGCTAATTTTGAAAAAAAAAAAAAAATTGCCTCGCGTTTTTTTCCTTATTTCGTTGACTAACTCTTCGGCCCTTTGTCCTACGAAAGAGTCATAAGGAAGGAAGTTGTAGAACATTAAATTTCCTTCAAGAATATATGTTAGTTCACCTCTTTATCTTCAACCGTTCAAAAGTTAGAGCAATTTTAACTTTTGTTTAAATTCCGGGATTTTGCAGAAAAACTTAACTTTCGTATTTTCCATGATTTCACTGCTCTAACTCTGTATAAAAGCCAATATTACGTATTTATATGATAGTATGTACTGTATATAAGTTGTACCTAAATGAATCAATATATATATATATATATGATGTATTTTGTAATATATTTTCAAGTAATATATATATGCTTATGTATAGTCCAGTCAATGATTGATGAATAGAGGGAAATGGAAGGAACACGGTTTTTGACTTTGGGACTTTGTTTGGACTAGTTAGAAGTTAAACATACTAAAAGTCCCCACTCCTAGGAGGTGAGCGGGAGGCAGGGGGGCCCGTAGAAGGTCCCTTTTTTCGGGTTTTCGCTTATATCTCGGAAACTATGGGTCCTAGCGTTAATACCACTCTATACAAAATTAAACCTGATAAAATGT
This sequence comes from Ectobius pallidus, assembly GCA_964059195.1. Classification (NCBI taxonomy): domain Eukaryota; kingdom Metazoa; phylum Arthropoda; class Insecta; order Blattodea; family Ectobiidae; genus Ectobius; species Ectobius pallidus. Next base: position 19,967,581 of record CAXKWD010000010.1, read on the forward strand.
TCTTTGAAGACTGATTCCTTTCACTTTTTCGCTATCGGAAAATCGGAAATTAATTTTCAAAAATAACTATTTTTTTCTAGAGTTTGAAAATAAGTATCAAACTGTCTCGGAAAGATCGAGCACTCCCCTTTTCGAATGTTAGCTCGTCAATCAAGATTAACGACGAATGGGTGTCTGTGGATCCTTTTTTGCTATTCCAGTGCAAATCCATAAGTAAGAAAACCGACGAAGATTTGAAAACTTATTTTCAATATGAATTAGCCCCTTTCCCTTTGGTCTTCTTCAATGAGGGTGGGATGAGGAAATCGATGAAGTCAGTTTTCTCTAGAAAAAGCTCAATCCAACTATCAAAGATGTACGTGTGACACACTTTGACATTGTTATGGACGGAGGACTTCTCCTGCACAAAGTTATTTGGCAAAGAGGTTCCACGATATCTGCCATTTGCTCATCCTCAAGTACAAAGGTCGCTGAGCAGCAAAGGCGGTACCGTCTCAGCAAGTCAGCGGACATACATTTCAATCAGGAGACAGTCATAACTGTGAAGCAGGAAGACTTCCTGTCAAATGTCTACAAAAAACATCTGCTGATTAACATGCTGAAAGTCACACTATAGGCACATGGAGTCAGAACCCTGCAAGCACGGAATGTTGCGGATGTCCTCATTGTAGACATGGCTATGGAGTTGTCACATACCACCGCTGTTGCAGTTATTGGTGAGGATGTCGACCTAATAGTCCTGTTGATGGCCAAAACACCTAGTGACCAGAACATAATTTTCGTCAAGCCTGGGCGTGGAAACATAAAACCTACATAGTTTTCTACCCAGGGGCTGCGAGACATACTATTTCTGAATGCCTTCACTGGGTGCGATACCACCTCAGCAGCCTTCCGAAAGAGTAAGCTGGGATTTATCAAACTGTATTTGAAGTCTCCAGATGTCCAGGGAACTGCTACAGTTTTCTCAGACCCTTCCTCAACCAAGGATGATGTAGAGGAAGCTGGGGAAAAGTGTATTTTGAGGTGGTACGGGGCCCCACCTAAAGAGAAATCTCTAAACGCTTACCGTTACCAATCCTATGTAAAATTGGTAGCCAATATCAAGCCGGACATCTCGTGCCTCCCACCAACTGAGGGGGCAGCGAAGCAACATTCTGAGGATATATGACAAAGTCGAGATGTGATTGGGACATGAACCGCCTCCTCAGATGTACGGGTGAGTTAACTAACCAACCCCGGTGCACAGTGAGCAGCAGGCTGCACCGGATGAAATATTAATTTTTTTTGTCGGTGCACAAAGAATTCTGCCACCACCAAATGCGGATGCAGAAAGGCATCTCTCAAGTGTTCCCCTGCGTGCCAAAACTGCCACGGGAACTGTCTTAATGGGGGCCCCCTCTTGGTCAATGAGGATGAAGAACTCGACATTGATCTTCTGCCAGTTATCCTAGAAGATGTATCCCCTTTCTCAATGGATGAAGAAGAAAACGAAGCAGAACAATACCCAGGACCAAGTTACCATGACGAGGAAGGACCCTCCGCTCCAAGAGAGTCGGGAATTTATAATAATTATTGATGTTTATTGTACTGTACTATAAGGTGTAAATATATTATTAAATTAAATGTAACACAGTTTCAAAAAAACATTTACGAGTTAATGTATTAATAAAAAAAAGTTATGTACAAACTGTTGTTGACTCTGGAATCATCCTACCCCAATGCCTTTCCGGAGCGAATGTGTAGTTAATATAGGCCTATATATTATATTAACTGTACATCATATATTATATACATTGAATGCAAGTATTATTGCCTATGTAGAGGGCAATTATGGCTCCTAAATAACAATAAAGATTCAGCGATCCTCGATAAATTGTCAATCTTGAGTATTATCAAAACTTTCAATCATATATTATAAATTGTATTTCTGTGGGGTAAATGATGGAGCTCTCAAAGTGGTTCCGCTAGGTTCGGGGTTCGAAATTAGTATTAAACGACACCAAACAATATTACTTTGAAGAACTCCATATATACTTGAAAATATAGGCTATTATAAATACATAGCCTAGGATATATATACACATAATTTCTTTATGTGCCATTTATATATATATAGTACATACTATTTTTACATATAAATATATAATACGTATATATTGGATTTATATAGAGTTTCAGCAGTGGAAGAACGGAAAATACGAAAGTTGAGTTTTTCTGCAAAATCCCGGAATTTACACATAAAGTTAAAATTACTCTAACTTCTGAATGGTTGAAGATAAAAAGTAAAGTAACATATATTCTTGAAGAAAATTTAATGCTCTACGACCTCTTTCCTTATGACTTTTTTGTAGGACGAATGGCCGAAGAATTAGCGAACAAAATAAGGCAAATAACGCGAGGCAATTTTATTTTTTTCAAAATCATCTAACTTTGAGCACGGATATCTCGGAAATTAGGCGAGATAGCGAAAAAATGAATTGAATCAATCTTGTGGAGCATTTTGTAAGCTTTAATTTTGTATAGAAGGGTCTTAACGCTAGAACCCATATTTTCTGAGATATAAGCGAAAAACCGAAAAAAGGGACCTTCTAGGGCACCCCCTGCCCCCCGCTCACCTCCTAGGAGTGGGGACTTTTAGTATGTTTACCTCCTTACTAGTTCAAACAAAGTCCCAAAGTCAAAAATTGTGTTCCTTCCATTTCCCTCTACAACTTTTCATTGACTGGACTATTAGGGATTTTCCGTAGTGAGAAAACTTCTTCCTGGGTTCAGGACTGGGTGTTGTGTTTTGTGTTTTGTGTTTTGTCCATTGTTCTACGAGGGAGACCCTGCGTAGTTGTAGGTCCCTCACCAGAGAGTCCATCCATGACCTGTATTTTGTTTACGAAGAGACTCTCCCTTCCATTTTAGACATTTTTGGGTAAACCCTTCGAAAGGGGAGGTTTTGACGGGTTACGAAATTGTTGATAGACCTATTGAACGTCCTCTTTTGGCCAATTTGTAGTTACGAATATAAATGCATATCATGTATTTCTTGCTATTTTTAAAACGAACTTGGTTTCTTTTTTTAGTCTTCGTATGACAAATATTCCTCAGTTCACTGAGGAATATTTCACTTATCACGGTATCACTTTTCGTGTGTTTCGGACACCTCGTCTGTCATTAATCAAAACTGGGATAGAAATAAATTATTGTTATCAAGAATTTCCTCAAATAATAAAAATATGTAATCCAAAACAAGCTTATTATGTTTCTCAACTCGTATTCTTAGCATTGCATTTCTTTTATAACAATTCCCCTTAAAATACATTAGAGGGTCTAGTTTAGTGCGTTATTCTCTTTTTCACACTTTACTGTATAGTAAAATTGCGAAATATGCCTAAGACGTAAAAACAAAGCGATAAATTAACAAATGAACCCCAGTTAAGTTATAGGGATTGCGCACTGGTGTGGCACTTATTTACGTGAAGTGATTATATTCCGTTCCATATCGTTTAATTCTTACGACTTAAATGCACCAAAATTACGTTTATGTTGGTGCGGTCGTTTAAGCATGATTCGTAGATCCTACAAACTATGAACTGTTGTATGTAACTAGGTACATGTACTTACCAGGGGCTTTCAGATTTATGAATATAAAAAGAGACAAAAAGTGTACTTTGTTGATATAAGGTAAAGCAGTAACGTGAGATGGTTTTGCAGGGGGCGATGTGCGGGTTATATAAGCTAGCATTCAGTCCAACTGGAGCCACTGGCACTCATATCGATTAACGGAGTATACACGCATACGGCAGACAGACCTGTGTGATTCAGTGTTGGTGGAGAACTCGTTCTTTCCTTCAACCCTATTTCTATTTGCTTCCAACATCATAGTATCATTTCGCAATAGATAAAGGAACCTTTATTTTTTACCAGTACCTAAAATGTGTGCACAATATTTAACTAGCTTTCTAGCACGTAATGGGTGGTCGAGTAACTTCTTTTGTGATCCCTATTTTTGTATATAACTAACTCACAGCTATTACTTAATGTAACCTTTTGACCGATTTGTCTTTAATATGATGTTTCAGTTCTAATTATACTATTTTTTTCCCATGTCGGACTAGTACCTTTGTTCATTGATAATTCAAACTCTCAATGAACAAAGGTACTAGTCCGACATGGGAAAAAATTTCAAACATTTTCGAGAAAACGTAAAAAAAATCAATAATAACAATAACAATAATAAAAATAATAAATGTGTTAAGATGCTAAAACGATTTTTAATACTTTATCCACTTTTTATTTATCTACATGATGAATTTCTTCTACCAGCATGTAGAAAAGCAAGAAAATATTACCTACACTTAGCAACTACAGTTGTTTAGCTGATAGGAATGTCGCAAGCTTATTCTGGCTTGCGTAAGTTGGGTTCAACCTAACCCATCCAACCCTAAATAAACCTGCCTGCTTGCTAGCTGCGACGCTCGCAACTTGCTTGCCTAACGTTCAAACTGGTATGGGCAAGCTAAAATCGAGATTTGTACACCTCTACTAAAATTATAGTTATACCTATGTTTTACTCGGCAGTATTCGTGGCACTAATTACATATGCTGCCCACGGATGGGCTCCATACATAAATTCATGCCATAAACGTAAGTTGATTACGACACAGAGACAATCTCTACTTAGAGTCACCAGAGCATATTCGACTACATCAAATGACGCGCTACCGGTTATTGCTGGAGAAATTCCAGTAGATCTGCTCTTAGAGGAAAAAGTAAATGCTTACAAAATTCGAAAACACCTCCCTACTCGAATTGAAGAGTGGGAACTAAATCAAGGCATTTACGAAAGGTATAACCGTTCAGAACTAATGAAGCAGCTTAGAAGCGCAACTGTACATGCGTGGGAACGACGCTGGAAAGATGCCCAAAAGGGCCTCCTAACGAAGGACTATTTCCCTAGCGTCCGCAGACGACTTAGTCCCTTTGTTCATTGATAATTCAAACTCTCCACATTTTAGTTTCTCCTCGGCTTCCTTCAGGGTAAAATTCTCCATTCTCCTTTTACTTGCACTCTAAACACATCTGAAGTTCCTCAACTACGTAACTGCACGACTTACCAGTGCACTGATATACCCAGTTTCATATTCTTTCCGCCAGGCCTTGCAGTTTCTTTCGGCCCTGTGAAACCCACCAGGTTATGAAGAGCTTGTGACTCATAGCGACAGTATTTCTTTCCATCGTAGCAGTCTGGCTTGCTCTCTTGTCAAGCAAGTTAAAAGGTGTGGCTGGTTGCAGAATTTCAAAGGGGCAAGCAAGCTAAAATCAGAATATGTACACCTCTAAATTTTAGTATTGTTTAATATTTTTCTTCTTTTTCCATAGGAACGTTTCATCTCATTTATCCTTCCAGAGTGTTATTTGAGTTTAAAAACACTTTACTTCTCATATTTTAATTATATCAGGAAAACCACTATCACAAAGTTTAACACATTCGTAAGTGTCCCCCCCCCCTCCAAATACATGGAAATGATTTCACTTCCACAGATACTAAAAGTACTGAAATTCCCGGGGGGAAAATAGTTTAAATTGGCATATTTTGGGATCAACATCCCCAGAAGTCGCATAATCTTGATAGACTGTATTTTGACTCTAGAAAATCAGTTGTGATGCCCCCTTCGAAATTGACACACTCAGTCTTATGCTTTGTGTCCATCAGTTTGCAAGTAGGATATTTAAATTCACAATGGAAAGTGTTGATTTTAATATAATGTGAACATTAGTATGCCCTAGCACTTCAATGAGACGACAAATTTCCGGGAAACGCTTCTAATACTAGTATAATTTTATTCTTGATCCATAATAATATGCAATAACATAATGAACTGTTTCAAGATGAATGATTGAGTGTAACGCATGATCGAACCTCCGCCGGAAGGAAGTGAAGAACAAGTGGCAGGCTTTGAGCCATCTTGCTCCTTTTCGGTATAGAATTATTATGAATCAAGAATAATTTTAAGGTATCGAATTATTTTTAATCATTGGTTTCGATCCAAAATTCATTTTAGTCCGGTTGATAGAGCCAGCTCAATTTCCTCGGGTTATTGTGAAAGCATTCGTAGTGATAGAATGCTTGTATTTGCTCCGAAGTATGCTGGATATCCAGCCAACATCCAACAAAAGCTATTTGAACTTCCTGCACTTCACCTTGATTAGGCCTATAGATGTGTTGCAACTATTAAACTTCCAACCCTCGTAGTTACCGTTTCGGGCGTGCAGTTTTTTTTCCAGCATAGGTTTTGCCATGTTCTCATAAATTGCCGCAAGATGGCATCTAACATAACCTAAACTAACCTATCCTAACCTAACCTAACCTAACCTAACTTAACCTAAAATGGCAAAACCTATGCTGAAAAAAAAAACTACTACGGGCGTGTCGGTCCGAGTGACGCAATCTGTACTGCGCTCAGCTGGCTTTGTGCCTAAGATCGCGAGTTCGATCCCGGCCTCTAGTGGATAGCATTTATGTATGCATAAATGTAACAGACCCATGTGTGTGGATTTACAGGCATGTAAAAGAACCTGCGGGACAAAATTCTGGCATGCTGGCGACGACCACAGGCCTAAGTTGCAGTTCACCCCTACGTTAAATAACCATGCCAACCGTTTAGGGCGTAATTTATATAAATTTTCTTGGCGAATGCTGGTTTTTACAGTAAGTCTGAATCATTCCGCTTTGTGATGACTCTTGCTTTATTCCGTGTTTTATAAAAGTTAGATTATATTATTGACTATGAAGTACCGGCACTTCAAATGTACATGAGCGAAGAAAAACTGATAAATTTTAAACCAACATGTTCAGAGTAATGTATATATAACTGTTTAACTAAAAATTGCACACCAATTTAAAGAAATACAATCGAAACGGACTTCTACTATACGGAATTGGGAAATGTTGACATTTACGAATAGTTCGAAAATAGTCCAAAATAGAAGCGTTTAAAGCTTTTTTCGGAGTCCACTACTTTATAAACCTAGGATTTACAGTTGTTTTTCGGCTTGGCGATTTCTGCCAATTTCAACAGTCTGATATTTTCAGGACTGAAGTGGGAAAATCCAACTCTTGATGCATCCAGAATTATTTGACATGTGGGGATATAGGGTTAAAGTCAGTGTGATAGTTTGTTTAAATATTATGTTAAGAGGAAAAAGTGGTGCACATTCACTCGGAAATAAATAAATTTCTTCTTCGCATGAGGGAAAATAATGCATTTTTGGCATTACAACTAATAAGATTCCCAGACATCGGAACGTAACGGAATATTTTGCAATTGTCGACCTCCAGAATAAGAGGAATTCTCTTTAGAATATACATAAGATATTGCGTGTGACAATATTGAATACTGTAGTTTTTCTTAAATGCCAATCAACCTTGTATATCTTGTTCGTAATTTAGTCCAATAAGGAAGAATTAAATTAGTGCACATGACATGAATGAAATATGAACGTGTCATTTTAACTGCCAGTCTTAACCAGTGTTTATAGGCATTACACATACGTAAATACCTTTCCGTTGTTAAGAAATAGCTTGACATTGATTTGGTTGAAGGATTTCAGGAAGGCATAGTTAAAAGGAAAACTTCTATGAATTCCCTATAACACAAATACGATATTAGCAGTCATATTAAAAACAAAATAATTATTAAAATAATACAGTAATAATAATAATAATAATAATAATAATAATAATAATAATAATAATAATAATAATAATGTAGTGTGCTACGGCGATCATGAACGTAAACAGTAATTCATTTGTCAAAACTGCAAAATTAGGTTTCCAAGTTATTTTAAAGAAGTAGGCCAGTAGGGATAGGGCCGGTTTACCAGCCGACGTCTAGCGCCGCGACGCCCCAACTCCATCTTAAACTAATTTTAGTTAGGCCCTCTGGACCATCTTGGCTATCATATGATACCACCCCCACCCCTCTATCACACCCCAAACCATAGTTAAGCCCAAAAATAAGATTAGGTCGGTAAAGCAGAGACCTGCAATACCAACCTTGAAACAATCAAACTAAAAACAATAAATAAAATTAACAAAAATAAATAAATGTTATACAGATGAGTTAGGCCCTTATGAATTAATTTTCAACCCCTAGAGGGGTATTTTAAGAAATAAAAAATAAAAATAATAACTTTTAGAATATATTATTAATTTGTATATCTGACAGAGTAGTAACAAAATTAAATAAATAAATCTTATACAAAAAGGAGTTAGGCCCTTATGAATTAATTTTCAACCCCACTAGGGGGGTAGTTTTAAGAAATAAAAATAAATATAACTTTTAAAATCTAGTAGTATAATGTTTAGGTGATAGAATTAAGACCATATGATCACCCGTAACAAGAGGGTGGTTTTCACCCCAACTTCCAATCTAACCCATTTAAAATTGTTTTTTCGACATATAAACATCTTACAGATTGATAATTACTATGTGACATGATTTACACCCCCAAATGATTTAATTTTACATAGGGGTGGTTTTTCAAGGTCACCCATGTTTTTGCCGATATGGACAACCTGAGCCACTGTAAATCGTCTAGAGGGTAGTTTTCACCCCCACAACCAATCTAAGCCTTTAAAAATTCTTTTTTCGGCAAATAAACATCTTACAGAACAATATTAACTATCTGACATGATTTCCACCCCACAATGATTTAATTTTATGAAGGGGTGGTTTTCAAGGTCACCCATGTTTTTGCAGATATGAATAACTTGAGCCACTGTAAATCGTCTAAAGGGCAGTATTCACCCCCACGACCAATCCAAGCCATTAAAAATTCATTTTTCGACATATAAACATCTTACAGAGTAATATTAACTATCTGACATGATTTACACCCCTAAATGATTAAATTTTATGAAGGGGTGTTTTTCAAGGTCAACCAAGTTTTTCCACGACTGGACAAATTAAGCCATTATAAATCGTGTAGAGGGTAGTTTTCACCCCCTACTTCCAATCTAACCCATTAAAAATTTATTTTTCAACAATAAAAAAATCATACTGAGTGATATCAACCATCTGACATGATTTAAACTCCCAAAAAGGATTGATTTTATATAAGGGGTCAAACAACTTTTTACACAAATGGACAAATTCACCCATTATAAATCGTCTAGTGGGTGTTTTTTCACCCCCACAACCAATCTAACCTACAAAAAATTTATTTACGATATTGATGCTATATCAAGAGTCTACACCCCTGGGTAGTTTGCAAAAATGGACAGTTTAAGCCATTATAAATGGTTTTCTCCCCTAACGAACTTGCTTTGTTACATCAAATGTATGACATGACTGAATAAGTACCACTTTAGTCAAAGTTAAACCCGAGAAAATCCTAAAAATAAATTAATTTATGACAACGAAGTACTAGTCACAGCCCCAAAAATGAACTCTGATTGGTTGAACTTTTCGTAGTACCCCATACCATTGGAGAGTTATATTTTATTTTTGAATATCTATTCCCTCATTATAGGATAGGATGAGAGGACAGAAAATGTCTGCAAACAAACAAAAAAAAACATCTGTAAGAAAGAGTATGTTGGATCCATTAGGACAAACACAACTCTAAAAGCCTTATCAATACAAAGAAACTGCTTGTAAAATAAGAAAGATGTGGGAAAACACAACTGAAAACAAGAACATGTATAGTAGGAGATGAAAATATTGTCAACTGTTTATTAAAATAAAATAAAAATAATAAATACATAAATTATGATTGAACATGTACATCGACAGAGGAAATTAAGCCATTTGTACAATCAAATTACGAAACGAACACGTATCACTAATCAATATGCCAAAGGCAATTACAAAATCCTTATCAATTCAAACAAACTGTTTTCAACTATCAAAGAAACCGGAGAAAAGTCTACAAAGAAAGGGTATGTTGGAACATTAGGGCCTCATAATAGGTTTTATCAATAAATCATGATTGAACATATTATGTAAATAGGGGAAAAGAAATCATTTAAAATAAAAAAACATGAAACACTAGATCTATTGCTAAACAATATTACAAAGACAACCTAAACACTTCAACAAACTGATTACAAACAATCAAAGAAATGTCAAAACTTATGATTGAACATATCCAGTAGCCAGAGGAAATTAAATAATTATTTAATTAAAAATCTGAAATGTATACCTTCAATATGATACTGACAACTCTAGAAACTTTTAAAATTCAAACAAACTGTTTATCAACTAGGAGAAAAGTCTACAAAAATGTACAAACAAATGACAAGTACATCTTAACAAGACATACAAAATGTACAAATTGATAGAATATTTGATTTAATACAAGTATTGTGGAATGTGAGAGCCTCAGAATAGCTTTTATCAATAAAACATGATTGAACATATCCTGTTAACAGAGGAAAATAAATCATTTATACATTAAAATATGAAACACTATATCTATTGCTAAACTCTATTACAAAGGCAACCTAAACATATACAGTACAGAGAGGAAATTAAGTAATTAATTATTCTGAAAATCTGAAATGTAGCTATAAGATGGATAGGTAGATGATGAAAAGGAATGGAAATTTGAGCTATTAGTTTGCCAAGGGTTCGTCTTTTAAGCCTTGTAGATACGTATCACCCACAAAATATGATTCAACACGAACATTCATATGACAAGTACACCTTAACAAGAAACACAAATTGCCAAAATTGGTAAAAAACGACGATTTAATTAAGTATTGTGGAACTTGAGAGCCTCAGAATAAGTTATATCAATAAATCATTATTGAACATATCCTATTAACATAGGAAAATTTAATTTATACATTAAAATGTTAAACATTATATCTATTGCTAAACAATATTAGAAAGGCACCCTAAACACTTCAAAAAAAATTGATTATAAATAGTCAAAGAAATTGCAAAAATTATGATTGAACATATCCAGTCGCGAGAGGAAATGAAATCATTAATACACTCATTTAAATTCTGAAATGTATACCTTTCAGAAAACTTAAAAAATCTCTAACATAGGTAAATATTAGGACAAACGCAACTCTAAAAGATTTGTCAGTTTCAACAATATGGTTGTAAACTAACAAAGAAATAAGAAGTATAGAATATATCTAGATGGAGAGGAAAATAAAGACATTTGCTCATAAAAATTACGGGACAATCTTACAAAGTCCTCTTCAAGACTTGTAGAAAAGTTCAGGATAGTTGAAATCCACAAAACTTGATTCAGCACGTACACCCACATTACAAGGACAACGTAACAAGTCATACAAGCTGTCAAAATTGATAAAATCGGTGATCTAATATAAGTATTGTAGAACATAATCCAATCGACAGAGAAAACAAAATCATTAATTCATTTTAAATACGAATTATTTACCTATTACTAAACAATATGACAGTTGCAACTGTAGAAACCTTAACAACTCAAACAAACGATTGTAAACTATTATAGAAATTCGAAAATTCATCTTTGAACAAAAGGAATGTATAAAACATGTCTAGCTATGGAGGAAACTAAAGTCATTTATGCATTAAGAATACAAAGATTATGACAAGTACATCTTAACAAGACATGTAAACTATCAAAATAGGTAAAATAGGTGATCTAGTACAAATATTTTGGAACGCGAGAGCCTCAGAAAAGGTTTTTATTAACACATCATGATTTAACATATCCTGTTACCAGAGGAAATGAAATCATTAATTCATTTTAAAAGTAAAATGTTTATCTATTACTAAAGAATATGACAGTGGCAACTCTAAAAAAAAAAAAAAAAAAAAAAAAAAACCTTAACAAACCAAACAAACTGGTTGTAAACTATTAAAAAATTACGAAAATTCATATTTAAACTAAGGGAATGTATAAAGCTTGTGTAGCTATGTAGGGCAATAAAGTCATTTACGCATGAAACAAATTTGAAAAGTGTTCACATATGAAAAAAGACATCTCTACAAAGGCTTGTAGACAGGTTCAGAATAGATTACGTCAGCAAAAACATGATTTAACAAGTACAGCCGACAGAGAAAACGTAAGCATTTATGCATTTAAAGGTACATTTATATGTTAATGGCACCTTAAAGACATACAAATTGGCTGTAAACTAACAAAGAAATGTGACAAATCATCTTTAAACAAAAGTATGTATAAAGTATGTCTAGCTGTCGAAGAAAATTAAGTAATTTTTTTGTATTAAACAATATGAACAGCGTACACATGTGACAAATGCATCCATACAAAGCAATGATTTATTTTAGAGATAGTAATCTAATACAGGCATATTGATACATGAGAGGCTCAGGATAGATGACTGCAAAACAAGTCCGGTCGATAAAGATATGAAATCGTTTATAGGCTATATTAAAAATGTGACAAATGTTTACCTAATACAAAACAATAGTACAAAGACCACTCTAAAAACATAAGGATGTAAAAGAAATTGACTGTAAACTATCTAATAAATAGGAAAAATCAACTGTAAACAAAGATAATATATAGAAAATGTTTAACAGGAGAGGAAAATAATGTTAATTGTGCATAAAAATGAAAATTACCTTAAAAATCCACAAATCATGATTGAACATATCCAATTGACAGAGGAAATGAAGTCATTTATACATTTAAAATGTGATATGTTTACCTAATTCTAAACAACAGTACAAAGGCTACTCCGATAGTCTTAACAATTCAAACAATGTGGATGTAAATTACAAAGAAGTAGGAAAAAAAGCATATTAAAGAAAGATAAAATTTAGAACATGTCTAGCTAGAGAAGAAAATAAGGTCAAGTTATGCATAAAAATTGGAAAAAATATGAAATAAATCCCCAACTTATGATTGAACATAACGTCAGCAAAATAATATGACAATGCCCACCTCAAAAAGACACAAGTTGATTGTAAAATATCAAACAGACAAATAAAAATGGTAATGTATATTTGCTATATTAGGCGTTTGATATAAACTGGAACATGATTAGTTGGTAGCCAAGGATGGTGTAAGGTTACAAGAATGTAAACGTAAACATGAATATGAACGTAAACGTGAATGTGAACGTAAACGTTAACGTGATCGTCAACGTCAACGTAAACGTAATCGTAAACGTAAACGTGAATGTGAACGTAAATGCAAACATGAACGTGAACGGATACCTTTAAATTGTGAAATATTTACCTATTACTAAACAATACAACAGAGGCAACTCTAATAGTCTTAAGAATTCAAACAATGTGGATGCAAATTAACAAAGAAATAGGGAAAATCATCTGTAAACAAAGGATGTAAATAGAATATGTCTAACTAGAGAGGCAAATAATATCAGTTGTGCACAAAAAATAAAAATTACGTAAAAATCCACAATTCGTGATAGAACAAACCCAATTGACAGAGGAAAAGAAGTCATTTATGCATTAAAAAATGTGAAATGAATACCTATTACTAAAGAATACGACTAACGCAACCCTAAAAGTTTTATCAATTTAAATAATGTGACCGCTAATTAACAAAAGAAATAGAAAAACACAACTAAAAATAAACGGAATATATAGAACCTGTCTAGCAGGAGATGCAAATATTATCAATTGTGCATTGAAATGATGAAAAATTACTAAATTAATCCACAAATCCTTATTGAACATGTCCATCGACAGAGGAATTGAAGCCATACATGATTATGAAAAGTACACCTTTCACTAAACAAAATGACATAGGCTATTCCAAAAGACTTATCAATTCAAACAATCTTGTTGTCAACTATAAAGAAATAGGGAAAACATATTAAACAAAGAGATCATTTAGAACATGTCTAGGTATAGAGAAAAATAATGTCAATTGTGCATAAAAATTGAAAAAAAAGCTAAATAAATCTATAACTTATGATTGAACTTCAACGCCTGCCAGGAAATAAAGAATTTGATACATTTAATTTGTGAAATTTTTACTTATTACTAAACAATACAACACGGGCGACTATAATAGTCTGAACAATTCAAACAATGTGGATATAAATTAGCAAAGAAATAGGGAAAATCATCTGTAAACAAAGGAAGTATATAGAATAAGTTTAGTCAGAGAGGAAAATAATGTCAGTTGTGCATAAAAAATGATAATCACGTAAAAAAATGCACAAATCATGACTGAACACGTCCAATTGACAGAGGAAATGATGTAATTTATACAATTAAAATGTGAAATGTTTGCGTATTACTAAACAATAGGACACACGCAACTCTAGAAGCCTTAAAAATTCAAACAGTCAGGCTGCAAACAAAGGGAATATATAGAACGTGTCTAGCAGGAGATGAAAATATTATCAGTTGAGCTAAAAAAATGTAGAAAAATTACTAAATTAATCCACAAATCATGATTGAATATGTCCTTCGGCAGAGGAAATGAGGTGATTTATACATTTAAAATTACAAATAGTACACCTCTCACTAAAACAAAATGATATAGGCCATTCCAAAAGCCTTATCAATGCCAACAATCTTGTCAACTGTCAAAATAAGATTTAGATAGGTAAAACAGAGACCTGCATTAACATGAATTGAAATAAATAAACGGAATATTGATAACAAAGATCTCTCCATTAATCCTCATCCTCAAAAGGTTTTCCATAGTTCATTGCTAGTGTGCAGCGCCATATGACATTACCACCTTCTCTCTCTCTCCTAAAATATAGGGCTACACACTAGCAATGAACTATGGAAAACCTTTTGAGGATGAGGATTAATGGAGAGATCTTTGTTATCAATATTCCGTTTATTTATTTCAATTCATGTTAATGGAGGTCTCTGTTTTACCTATCTAAATCTTATTTTGACAGTTGACAAGATTGTTGGCATTGATAAGGCTTTTGGAATGGCCTATATCATTTTGTTTTAGTGAGAGGTGTACTATTTGTAATTTTAAATGTATAAATCACCTCATTTCCTCTGCCGAAGGACATATTCAATCATGATTTGTGGATTAATTTAGTAATTTTTCTACATTTTTTTAGCTCAACTGATAATATTTTCATCTCCTGCTAGACACGTTCTATATATTCCCTTTGTTTGCAGCCTGACTGTTTGAATTTTTAAGGCTTCTAGAGTTGCGTGTGTCCTATTGTTTAGTAATACGCAAACATTTCACATTTTAATTGTATAAATTACATCATTTCCTCTGTCAATTGGACGTGTTCAGTCATGATTTGTGCATTTTTTTACGTGATTATCATTTTTTATGCACAACTGACATTATTTTCCTCTCTGACTAAACTTATTCTATATACTTCCTTTGTTTACAGATGATTTTCCCTATTTCTTTGCTAATTTATATCCACATTGTTTGAATTGTTCAGACTATTATAGTCGCCCCTGTTGTATTGTTTAGTAATAAGTAAAAATTTCACAAATTAAATGTATCAAATTCTTTATTTCCTGGCAGGCGTTGAAGTTCAATCATAAGTTATAGATTTATTTAGCTTTTTTTTCAATTTTTATGCACAACTGACATTATTTTTCTCTATACCTAGACATGTTCTAAATGATCTCTTTGTTTAATATGTTTTCCCTATTTCTTTATAGTTGACAACAAGATTGTTTGAATTGATAAGTCTTTTGGAATAGCCTATGTCATTTTGTTTAGTGAAAGGTGTACTTTTCATAATCATGTATGGCTTCAATTCCTCTGTCGATGGACATGTTCAATAAGGATTTGTGGATTAATTTAGTAATTTTTCATCATTTCAATGCACAATTGATAATATTTGCATCTCCTGCTAGACAGGTTCTATATATTCCGTTTATTTTTAGTTGTGTTTTTCTATTTCTTTTGTTAATTAGCGGTCACATTATTTAAATTGATAAAACTTTTAGGGTTGCGTTAGTCGTATTCTTTAGTAATAGGTATTCATTTCACATTTTTTAATGCATAAATGACTTCTTTTCCTCTGTCAATTGGGTTTGTTCTATCACGAATTGTGGATTTTTACGTAATTTTTATTTTTTGTGCACAACTGATATTATTTGCCTCTCTAGTTAGACATATTCTATTTACATCCTTTGTTTACAGATGATTTTCCCTATTTCTTTGTTAATTTGCATCCACATTGTTTGAATTCTTAAGACTATTAGAGTTGCCTCTGTTGTATTGTTTAGTAATAGGTAAATATTTCACAATTTAAAGGTATCCGTTCACGTTCATGTTTGCATTTACGTTCACATTCACGTTTACGTTTACGATTACGTTTACGTTGACGTTGACGATCACGTTAACGTTTACGTTCACATTCACGTTTACGTTCATATTCATGTTTACGTTTACATTCTTGTAACCTTACACCATCCTTGGCTACCAACTAATCATGTTCCAGTTTATATCAAACGCCTAATATAGCAAATATACATTACCATTTTTATTTGTCTGTTTGATATTTTACAATCAACTTGTGTCTTTTTGAGGTGGGCATTGTCATATTATTTTGCTGACGTTATGTTCAATCATAAGTTGGGGATTTATTTCATATTTTTTCCAATTTTTATGCATAACTTGACCTTATTTTCTTCTCTAGCTAGACATGTTCTAAATTTTATCTTTCTTTAATATGCTTTTTTTCCTACTTCTTTGTAATTTACATCCACATTGTTTGAATTGTTAAGACTATCGGAGTAGCCTTTGTACTGTTGTTTAGAATTAGGTAAACATATCACATTTTAAATGTATAAATGACTTCATTTCCTCTGTCAATTGGATATGTTCAATCATGATTTGTGGATTTTTAAGGTAATTTTCATTTTTATGCACAATTAACATTATTTTCCTCTCCTGTTAAACATTTTCTATATATTATCTTTGTTTACAGTTGATTTTTCCTATTTATTAGATAGTTTACAGTCAATTTCTTTTACATCCTTATGTTTTTAGAGTGGTCTTTGTACTATTGTTTTGTATTAGGTAAACATTTGTCACATTTTTAATATAGCCTATAAACGATTTCATATCTTTATCGACCGGACTTGTTTTGCAGTCATCTATCCTGAGCCTCTCATGTATCAATATGCCTGTATTAGATTACTATCTCTAAAATAAATCATTGCTTTGTATGGATGCATTTGTCACATGTGTACGCTGTTCATATTGTTTAATACAAAAAAATTACTTAATTTTCTTCGACAGCTAGACATACTTTATACATACTTTTGTTTAAAGATGATTTGTCACATTTCTTTGTTAGTTTACAGCCAATTTGTATGTCTTTAAGGTGCCATTAACATATAAATGTACCTTTAAATGCATAAATGCTTACGTTTTCTCTGTCGGCTGTACTTGTTAAATCATGTTTTTGCTGACGTAATCTATTCTGAACCTGTCTACAAGCCTTTGTAGAGATGTCTTTTTTCATATGTGAACACTTTTCAAATTTGTTTCATGCGTAAATGACTTTATTGCCCTACATAGCTACACAAGCTTTATACATTCCCTTAGTTTAAATATGAATTTTCGTAATTTTTTAATAGTTTACAACCAGTTTGTTTGGTTTGTTAAGGTTTTTTTTTTTTTTTTTTTTTTTTTTTTTAGAGTTGCCACTGTCATATTCTTTAGTAATAGATAAACATTTTACTTTTAAAATGAATTAATGATTTCATTTCCTCTGGTAACAGGATATGTTAAATCATGATGTGTTAATAAAAACCTTTTCTGAGGCTCTCGCGTTCCAAAATATTTGTATTAGATCACCTATTTTACCTATTTTGATAGTTTACATGTCTTGTTAAGATGTACTTGTCATAATCTTTGTATTCTTAATGCATAAATGACTTTAGTTTCCTCCATAGCTAGACATGTTTTATACATTCCTTTTGTTCAAAGATGAATTTTCGAATTTCTATAATAGTTTACAATCGTTTGTTTG
This sequence comes from Ectobius pallidus, assembly GCA_964059195.1. Taxonomy (NCBI): domain Eukaryota; kingdom Metazoa; phylum Arthropoda; class Insecta; order Blattodea; family Ectobiidae; genus Ectobius; species Ectobius pallidus. The sequence continues at coordinate 19,985,507 of CAXKWD010000010.1, forward strand.
AGTTGTTAAGGTTTCTACAGTTGCAACTGTCATATTGTTTAGTAATAGGTAAATAATTCGTATTTAAAATGAATTAATGATTTTGTTTTCTCTGTCGATTGGATTATGTTCTACAATACTTATATTAGATCACCGATTTTATCAATTTTGACAGCTTGTATGACTTGTTACGTTGTCCTTGTAATGTGGGTGTACGTGCTGAATCAAGTTTTGTGGATTTCAACTATCCTGAACTTTTCTACAAGTCTTGAAGAGGACTTTGTAAGATTGTCCCGTAATTTTTATGAGCAAATGTCTTTATTTTCCTCTCCATCTAGATATATTCTATACTTCTTATTTCTTTGTTAGTTTACAACCATATTGTTGAAACTGACAAATCTTTTAGAGTTGCGTTTGTCCTAATATTTACCTATGTTAGAGATTTTTTAAGTTTTCTGAAAGGTATACATTTCAGAATTTAAATGAGTGTATTAATGATTTCATTTCCTCTCGCGACTGGATATGTTCAATCATAATTTTTGCAATTTCTTTGACTATTTATAATCAATTTTTTTTGAAGTGTTTAGGGTGCCTTTCTAATATTGTTTAGCAATAGATATAATGTTTAACATTTTAATGTATAAATTAAATTTTCCTATGTTAATAGGATATGTTCAATAATGATTTATTGATATAACTTATTCTGAGGCTCTCAAGTTCCACAATACTTAATTAAATCGTCGTTTTTTACCAATTTTGGCAATTTGTGTTTCTTGTTAAGGTGTACTTGTCATATGAATGTTCGTGTTGAATCATATTTTGTGGGTGATACGTATCTACAAGGCTTAAAAGACGAACCCTTGGCAAACTAATAGCTCAAATTTCCATTCCTTTTCATCATCTACCTATCCATCTTATAGCTACATTTCAGATTTTCAGAATAATTAATTACTTAATTTCCTCTCTGTACTGTATATGTTTAGGTTGCCTTTGTAATAGAGTTTAGCAATAGATATAGTGTTTCATATTTTAATGTATAAATGATTTATTTTCCTCTGTTAACAGGATATGTTCAATCATGTTTTATTGATAAAAGCTATTCTGAGGCTCTCACATTCCACAATACTTGTATTAAATCAAATATTCTATCAATTTGTACATTTTGTATGTCTTGTTAAGATGTACTTGTCATTTGTTTGTACATTTTTGTAGACTTTTCTCCTAGTTGATAAACAGTTTGTTTGAATTTTAAAAGTTTCTAGAGTTGTCAGTATCATATTGAAGGTATACATTTCAGATTTTTAATTAAATAATTATTTAATTTCCTCTGGCTACTGGATATGTTCAATCATAAGTTTTGACATTTCTTTGATTGTTTGTAATCAGTTTGTTGAAGTGTTTAGGTTGTCTTTGTAATATTGTTTAGCAATAGATCTAGTGTTTCATGTTTTTTTATTTTAAATGATTTCTTTTCCCCTATTTACATAATATGTTCAATCATGATTTATTGATAAAACCTATTATGAGGCCCTAATGTTCCAACATACCCTTTCTTTGTAGACTTTTCTCCGGTTTCTTTGATAGTTGAAAACAGTTTGTTTGAATTGATAAGGATTTTGTAATTGCCTTTGGCATATTGATTAGTGATACGTGTTCGTTTCGTAATTTGATTGTACAAATGGCTTAATTTCCTCTGTCGATGTACATGTTCAATCATAATTTATGTATTTATTATTTTTATTTTATTTTAATAAACAGTTGACAATATTTTCATCTCCTACTATACATGTTCTTGTTTTCAGTTGTGTTTTCCCACATCTTTCTTATTTTACAAGCAGTTTCTTTGTATTGATAAGGCTTTTAGAGTTGTGTTTGTCCTAATGGATCCAACATACTCTTTCTTACAGATGTTTTTTTTTGTTTGTTTGCAGACATTTTCTGTCCTCTCATCCTATCCTATAATGAGGGAATAGATATTCAAAAATAAAATATAACTCTCCAATGGTATGGGGTACTACGAAAAGTTCAACCAATCAGAGTTCATTTTTGGGGCTGTGACTAGTACTTCGTTGTCATAAATTAATTTATTTTTAGGATTTTCTCGGGTTTAACTTTGACTAAAGTGGTACTTATTCAGTCATGTCATACATTTGATGTAACAAAGCAAGTTCGTTAGGGGAGAAAACCATTTATAATGGCTTAAACTGTCCATTTTTGCAAACTACCCAGGGGTGTAGACTCTTGATATAGCATCAATATCGTAAATAAATTTTTTGTAGGTTAGATTGGTTGTGGGGGTGAAAAAACACCCACTAGACGATTTATAATGGGTGAATTTGTCCATTTGTGTAAAAAGTTGTTTGACCCCTTATATAAAATCAATCCTTTTTGGGAGTTTAAATCATGTCAGATGGTTGATATCACTCAGTATGATTTTTTTATTGTTGAAAAATAAATTTTTAATGGGTTAGATTGGAAGTAGGGGGTGAAAACTACCCTCTACACGATTTATAATGGCTTAATTTGTCCAGTCGTGGAAAAACTTGGTTGACCTTGAAAAACACCCCTTCATAAAATTTAATCATTTAGGGGTGTAAATCATGTCAGATAGTTAATATTACTCTGTAAGATGTTTATATGTCGAAAAATGAATTTTTAATGGCTTGGATTGGTCGTGGGGGTGAATACTGCCCTTTAGACGATTTACAGTGGCTCAAGTTATTCATATCTGCAAAAACATGGGTGACCTTGAAAACCACCCCTTCATAAAATTAAATCATTGTGGGGTGGAAATCATGTCAGATAGTTAATATTGTTCTGTAAGATGTTTATTTGCCGAAAAAAGAATTTTTAAAGGCTTAGATTGGTTGTGGGGGTGAAAACTACCCTCTAGACGATTTACAGTGGCTCAGGTTGTCCATATCGGCAAAAACATGGGTGACCTTGAAAAACCACCCCTATGTAAAATTAAATCATTTGGGGGTGTAAATCATGTCACATAGTAATTATCAATCTGTAAGATGTTTATATGTCGAAAAAACAATTTTAAATGGGTTAGATTGGAAGTTGGGGTGAAAACCACCCTCTTGTTACGGGTGATCATATGGTCTTAATTCTATCACCTAAACATTATACTACTAGATTTTAAAAGTTATATTTATTTTTATTTCTTAAAACTACCCCCCTAGTGGGGTTGAAAATTAATTCATAAGGGCCTAACTCCTTTTTGTATAAGATTTATTTATTTAATTTTGTTACTACTCTGTCAGATATACAAATTAATAATATATTCTAAAAGTTATTATTTTTATTTTTTATTTCTTAAAATACCCCTCTAGGGGTTGAAAATTAATTCATAAGGGCCTAACTCATTTGTATAACATTTATTTATTTTTGTTAATTTTATTTATTGTTTTTAGTTTGATTGTTTCAAGGTTGGTATTGCAGGTCTCTGCTTTACCGACCTAATCTTATTTTTGGGCTTAACTATGGTTTGGGGTGTGATAGAGGGGTGGGGGTGGTATCATATGATAGCCAAGATGGTCCAGAGGGCTTAACTAAAATTAGTTTAAGATGGAGTTGGGGCGTCGCGGCGCTAGACGTCGGCTGGTAAACCGGCCCTATCCCTACTTAGGCCTAAGTTACTTAGCATGTGATTCTCACAACCTTACAACAAAAATGGGGAAAATTTTTCAGTATTTTTTTTTATAAGTTTAATTATTAAGAGTTACTTCTAAATTTATTTAGCAACATTTTCATGTATGCAACTTCACAGAAATAGTAGAGGCGAAAAATCGAGTTGTACGTAGCAGACATTGAATTCCATTTCTGCACAAACTTAGGTACTGATTCAATCCAGACTTTAGGGCAACAATAGGGATTGAAGAGAGCTTCTAGGACGGTTTTGGAAAAATGGGCACATATGGTCATCTGTACCGGTTCGTAAGATCGATTCCAATGTGAAAATAGCAGTTTGAATTGGGTAGATATCGCATATGACCAACTAAAATGCAAGATGGAAACTTCAGTAGACCTACAATTTTCGGGTTTCCCCGCAAGTGGGCTACAGTTTTATCTTATTTTTTCACACCACCAAGTACTCGGGGCGCAATTAATCGTGTACGCGCTGTGCTATAAATGCAAGTATATATTAGTCTAAACGTTGGTTGAAAGGAAGTTGAACTCAACCCAAAAATAGAACTGATACAAAATGGAACTGACTATCAAGTCCTAATAATTAAGGAATCGCGCACAATGTGCATTATCTTAACCTAAGACTTAACCTACTGACAAACACCCAGTCCTGAAAAATCCCCGACCCGGCCGGGAATCGAACCCGGGCCGACGAAGTGGAAGGCAGGCGCGCTACCGACTCACCCACGGCGACGGACCTATCAACTCCTAAGCATGCATATTACTTTCAAGCTACGCCATTGTGATAGCTTTAAGAAGGCTTACCTCCCGAAACATTACAGTACATAAAAAAAAGTAATTACACGAAGTCAAATTTTGGATACGTTTCACAGGATAACTTTTTCATGATTGCTTATTTCCTCTACTTTTTTTTTTCAAGTTTCCTCTCTTAAGAAACGCTTTCTTCTTAAGCGGTAAAAATACTATTTTTAATCAATTTATAAACTCAAAAAAGTTGCTAATTCTTTACCAATTTAGAAACATAATCATCAAACCACAGTTGGTATAAGACTTCGGAACCACCTAGAAGCTTGTGCATAGTGAAGCTTGTGATGGTGATCGAGATTTTTTTTCTGTTATTTTTCAAACAGATAGGCTATTGTGACAACTGTTTCTTCATAGTGAACATGTACCACAAGCTTTGGCTTTCGTTTTGCTGGTCTTAAGTCTAGCCAACATCTTTATTTCCAAACTCACATCAACGGACAAGAACCCACGACGGTGTAGGCCCTATATACCTTAACCTCATTACATGTATAGGAGCATGACGGTCAGTTTGTTTTTGCACATTATGATATATGGTGGAGAGCTGGCAAATGCTATTACATTCATCTCTGCAAAATTACATGTACCTAATCACCGTCATTATTAAAGCCCATTAATATTCCCAGGATATTATTTGTTATAATCAGATTAGTTCGCAACATTTAAGCCGTTTTAGAATTAAATTTGTCAAATGATTTACCGTGGGATGTTTATTACATTCTTTAATCTATAAAACCTATTAATCAATTTGGTACGCGAATTCATTATTCTACCTTTGTATGTGGACTAGCCGATGCTCGTGTTCTGCACCAAGTTGAGATTAAAATGTCGAGTAGTTAAACTCGAGTAAAAGTTACTCTTGGAAATTACTCTCAGACAACACAATTGTGTTTCATCACACTTTCATGTGGTTAAATATAATCTCGAGTAGTTACACGGGGATTTATTCCATGATGGGGCTGATCCTGTAATTTCTCATACATGTGAATCCACTATGCCGTGACCTACATTTGTATGAACAGCAGACGATAGTGTGCAGTGACAGTTGACATACAACATAAACAAACTTGAAAATGGAAATGGAAATGGAATGGTAGCAAGCAGGAGAAACGGAGGTATAGAAGTCCGAACTGGCTTCCGTCCGAGAAAATGTTGTTGGTGGATCTCGTTGAGAAACATTTTTCCATATTGGAAAGTAAGAGGACGGATGCTGTTAAAATGCGGCAAAAAAGTTCAGAATGGGAAAGAGTTGCCCAAGTGTATAACTCAATGTCAGGTCATATGCCCAGAAGTGCCGAAAATTTAAAGGCAGCCTGGGAAAATACAAAATAAAAGTGACCAAGAAAGAACTTGCGCAAAAGCTTTGGACAGTCTAAAACGCGTCACGAAGTCCCTCAGGAACCAATCATTCCTAATTCCGTATCCATCTCGGCAGTCGTATTCTGTGATTGTCTTCATCTTCACTGGAAGATTCATCTTCAAATACGTGTTGCTACTCCAAGATTAAGGGAAGTTACTCGCTGAAATTTGGCCGTGTAAATATTAATCTCGATTAACCTAGTTACTCGCGTGTAACTTTGTGTTGTAACGATATGAACGGTTACTGGAGATTAAGTCCGTACTCGTGTAAAACGTTACTCCAGTTTGGTGAACTGGGCCTTAGTGGCTGGACGCCTAATCGAAGGAAAGTTCAGTGAAAGTTCAGCGGCGGAATGGCACTAGTTCTTCAGCAAATAAATGTAGTATTTTATTTGTTTCTCCGAATATCTTCAGATAAACCTTCCATTAATATCTTCATTTTTTCGTATATAATTTGACATTTTACGTAGATATCAGATAGGCCTAGTTGGTTTTGTCATTTACACTGCCAGTCCATCCTTTCACTTCTGCCTTCCCAAACATTAGTGTGATGGCTGGAAAATGTGGGTGGAGTGATCGAACTTCACAATCATAACTGAAGCAGGTTTCTTTCTTCTTGTTGATAATTTCCATATCGTTTCCCTGGTTGTATGTGAATAATTTATCTAAACCCTTTAAGTTAGCTGTAGGTAAAATACATTTTTGCTAAGCTTGAACCCTTATTACAATATATTTATTGTGAAAGTGAATTGTCCTGCATATGTACTAATTAAATACACATTGGATGTAGCCTTTCTTCTCATCTTTCAGTTCTTGGCTCTACCATTTTGGTCTAATTTGGAATTCACACAATCGGACAACTTGCCTTGAATTTAAAAGTCAAATTTCATGAGAATTTGTTGTGAAACATAATACCGTAATTTAAAGTAATGTATTTCACTCTGTCCAATAGTTAAACCTAACAGAAATGTTTAAAACCCGTACCTGTCTACTTTGATTCTTCGCTGTAGTATTGCATGTAATTAGTAATGATGTAATGTAATCTAATATATAAAATCGAAAGTGTGTATGTATGTTTGTTCCTTATACAAATCTACATTTCTTTACCAATTTACACGACATTTTGCACACATACCCAGTTACGCCCGGGAAGTATAGCTGCCGACATTAAAATTGAAACAAATCAGTCCTTCCCTTGAAAATTATATAATTTCTGTGAATATTCTACTGAAAAAAATGAAATGTTGTTCAGTTCACATGGCAACAGTGAATTGTTTACAGTGATTACATGGGGCCTTGGCAACTATATAGCCTAATGCTGGACTTTAACGAATTATGATTCCATGTAATATATTGCCGAAAATAATTACTGAAAAATGAATTACACGAAAATAAAGCACAGTGTGATGCAGTCACATAACTTTCTCTACCCTCGACATAAATATTTTCTCACTTCACATTTTGATGTAGAATAAGAGGTCGTATTGCAGGAGCAACTTAAGTGTGTGAGTATGCTATATCAGAAGTCGGTAAATAGTCAGTTATCCATAGCTGTAGGCTTTTTATTAGTTGAGATTTATCATAGGCCCTAAGCATGGGATGGAACATTTTGAGTCCTATGCTCGCAGTGTATTATGTCCCGGGTTTTAGGGGAGGAAAGTATGAAAGTGATACTGCATTTCTATTTTATTTCAGCTCCGAAACGGTTGTATGGTAACATGAGAATGAGAAATAAAATTTTCCGTCAAGTCAATACAATCTTATGTAATTTATGTTTCTTCTTATTTCAACCCCTCCCAGGCATGATGAGTAGAAGCAACAGAATGCAGCATTCGACGTCCTCTATGAACCATAAAAAGCTATATCTAGCGTTTTCTGAGGGAATAGTCTGAGTGCCATATGTTGTTCTTCCTCATTTCGAATTCTACATACATTATTATATCAGGACCTAGAGTTTCAACATCGAAAGTCCTCCATAAGTTAATTTCAAATTACAAAATACAAAGCCCGGGCGACGCCGGGCCTTTTCAGCTAGTACACAATATAAATTTCTTTAGACTTTAGAGTAAAACAGATTCAGTCCCATTGCATATAACTTAGCTCAAATCTTCACGTAGAGTTTCTGATTAAAAGGTTGTTTCGTTGTAAAGATAGTTCTTGATGTCCTCAAGAGGCTAAGAGTGGCCTCCGCCCCCAACTGCTTCAGATTCCCAGGAGGTGACAGGAAGCGAAACGGGCCTAAATTATATCGATAGCTAGTTGGAGGGTGTTATATAAAAATTGGCTAAGCTACCAAATACTTGTAGTTTCGAGGATATTCAATAATAAGATCAACAGCTTCTTCAGAGATCGGAAACACATGACTATAAATTTTCAAGTAAGTTATGCTATCTGAAAGTAATGAAATGATTAGTTTCATCCAAAGAAGTCAACATTCATACAAGAAAATTATATAAATTGAGGGTTTACTCCTTCTAAAAATAGAATGAATATTGGTTAAGAAGCTATAGAGTAATGAGTTAAGCCACAAAAACTTATCATGTGTACGTTCGTTTAATGCACATAAGTTTACCCAGAAATAATACACTAACGTAGCAGCAGATCTGTGTTAAAGACCATTCTGGTCCTATGTAGTAGTGTAGGACTAACTTTCACATAACTTAAGGCTTAACGTGAGACACCACGTGTGTAATAATATTTTTGGGTGTACTCCCTTTTAATGATAATAATACGTCTACCACCATCATTAGGCGGATAATTCATTTTTGATACTTTTGCTGTTACATTTTTGCATAACACCGTCCAGTTAGCAAGACTGTTAATTTGACCACGGTGGCTTTAATTTGTAAAATATATAAATATAATAAGGAAAAATAATCAATTTTGTAACAATTTTTTATTCAATTGAGTGTTTTCTTAGTATTAAGGTATTCACATTGGAGGGAAAACCCAGATTTTGTAAGCTTTTTAGATTTTTACCAGACAATCTATGATACAGAAATAACATAATGCTATATCTGAATGTTAGTTTTTACTCTTTGGTTCCCTAATATCTTTCACAAGTAGAAAAATATGCTAATTTAAAAAAATCATGGTATTGCTAAAAAGATAGGCCTACAGTCTTGAAAACTCTTTCACTGATTTGTTCCTTTTTACGCATAGATTGTTGTGAACTAAGCATATGTAATTGACGTCATTAGAAATAATTTTAATTTTCAAAATTGAAAGAAAATCTCCAGTAGCACTACATGAAACCTACATCAAAGTTATACTTTTCAGAGTAATAGACAACTTGTAGTTTAAAACATTCCCCCAAACATAAGCTTTTATTTTTAGCGTACTTTTAGCGTAGATTTTTTTCATTAGAAGGGTAGAAAATATAAGAAAAAGATATGAGAGAATAACAAGGACAAAGTTGCACTCAAATAGTTAAACGTATGCTCACTATGACATTTAAGCTTACTTTTTAATGGCTTCCTGTTGGAATTTTCGTATAAACTAGGTTATCATTTTGAATCAGACTGATGTGACTCTTTTATGCAATAAAAACTAAATACATATTTTTGACAAATATGTTAATTTCAACGTGAATACATGCTAACGGAATTAGTGAAAAGTTCATTCATTCTCTAACAGAATTAATATTTTATAAAGATTTTAGATTGTTTAAAATATACCGGTATTGTCATTTTTTTAGTTAGCCTAGGTGATTTCAGAATAAACAATCCATTCATCATGTCCAAAATTTAGAATTGCATCACCTTAAAGGGAAAGGGAAATCCAATAAGCTTGAATTCATTCCTTTCTGTTTTTGTAAATATATATAATACCAATTGGTACTTTATTGTGATTTTTAATGAAAACTTAATTTTGTTGTAATGATCTTGATTATCAGTAATTGAATAAATTAACCAATAATAACTGTTTTTATCATTAGGTCTAACCATTTTAATCTGTCAACTACTGTCTTACATTTAATTCGATGTGATAATAATGAATATTAGACCTATTGTATTTTGATACTTCACATGTTTAATATGACATTTTAACGTTTATACGTTATCAAATATTGTGTATATTAATATCTTATATGCCACCAGGTTTTTCTAACCTAACTGATTATTTGTTAATGTCAATATAATAAAATACATGGTAAATAATAGTTCAATTCATTTTCTATTTTCTTATTATTATCATAATTACAGTAATTTTTATATTTTTATATTTTATAAATCAATACACGTTTCTTTATAGTCTTTCGCTTCATTAGTTAATTGATTTTTTAGGGTTTAGGCTAAGAAATTATCTTACAACCCCTGGTTTAATGCCTAGATAGGACTACCTGGACCAAATACTATAGTATTTGCCTGGACATAATCATGCAGGTTATGTTTTATTTTATTTTGTAAGTTAAATCGTCATGCCACTAACTTTCCCTAAACTGTGCACTAGTTTCCGCTCTCTTACATTAGTAACCTTACCTTTATAGTACCTTTGAGCTTCTACGGTATCTTTAATGAAAGAAATTCAAGATCCTGGCTTACTATCCGTGAAGTACTATACTGTATGTAGCATTCTGTTGTAGGTAGATTACAGTTGGTATGCTCGAGCCGCCCCTCTGCTGGCAAATCTACTACACTGGTAACATGAACACTTCACCCTCTCAGATTTTTAATTACTGCGGTATGTCATACTTCACCCCACTTTATCCATACATGTCATGTGCTGGCTGCAGTAAAATACACAGTGAACTCATCGTGATGATCAATCTCGCTCTCTTAAGAAACGTGTTATTAGTGAAGTCTCTTGTGGAGATTTACTGACTCCAGTTCATAACAGAGTTCACTGCTCCTGACGTGTAAATTCGTCACTTAACCCGTGAAAAATAATAAATATAAGATTTATAAAGCAATTGTAATATTATGTAAAATATGAGGATTTTTATTCTTTTTTCTTCCTCTGCCCGTACCATAGGTACTATAGGTAGAGAAGTATTGTTTTCGACCCCAAAATTCGAAGTTGAGTTTTTAGCATATATACACGTTTCAAGGCCCCCTGAATCCAAAAATACTATTTTTGGAAACATGTCTGTGTGTCTGTCTGTCTGTCCGCCTGTCTATCTGTGAACACACTAGCTCCAAAACGGAAAATCGTATGAAAACAAAATTTCGTATTTGGGTCAGGTACCTTCTGAAGATGTGAGGATAAGATTGGCGACTATTTTCTCTTATTTTTAAGGGGACTTTACATGAAGAAATTTTCGTTTTTCGCGATTTTCTCGAAAACGGCTCTAACGATTTTCTTTAAATTTTGCACAAGTGTAGCTTATAGTGAGAGCTAAAACTTTTATTTGAAACTTTTTTCGAAAAAATTCTCTGAAGGCAGTTACAAGCCACCTACTGTTCACCCACTGTTTGTAAAAAGTTTGTGTTGTGTGGTTAACAATTGAATACACTCTCTTTCACGGCCTCTTATTCTATATAAGAATGAAGTGAGAAAGACATATTGGAGGGAAATATTCGATAAAGTTCGGAAATTATTCTTAACGACAGAAGTTTCAATAAATGTCTGCAGTCACTTGTTTTTGTTTGCTATATACTCTGCACTTTTATTAGTCGCATCATTTTCAAAGAAGAGGTTATCAGGTATTTATCGTATAATTAGCGTTAAATTGTGTCTTGCGTTTCTGTACAAGGATATGTGAATACTCCTAACTTTTATTTGGGCAGAGGAAGTTATGTGACTTTCACATCAGATTTTTTAGAATCGTTATTCATAGAAACCAGCTATTCTACTGAGATTTCCCCCATTGATTTCGAACTTAAATCCCACTGACGATTTCACTTGACGATTGCTTATATTATTCTGTAAATTCAGCATTTTAAAGGTTAGATAGGAGACTTTTCTGTATAATACCGTCACAGTATAAGTATTAATACAGTAAAGAAACTGTGTTAAAAGTCCTATGACAACATGTTGGCTGGAGACACTAGCGCTCCATGCGGAGATTAAGTAAAACTACATTCTCATCATATAAATGACTTGGGAAAATACATAAACACATCGCAAAATATGTTATGTTAAAAGATAAAAATACAGAATATGTTTATTTAATGCAAATCTAATTTTAAATTTAAGAAATAATAAAACAGATACTGTATTATATTCTAGTTAAGAAGAGGTAAGCAATACCTAAATAGGCTACTGTTAAGGACTGTATCTAGGCCTAGTACTTTTCCTTTAAAATCATTGCCCTTTAATATAATTTATAATTCAAATTATGATATTAAATAGCCCACTTATTAATTACGTAAATTATATTATAGGTCTGTCACGTTGTTCATCCTGCACGTCATTGTTGACAGTGTATTTTGATTCTTTGCATTATATGGCAATATACGACTTCAATTTATTGTAGGTCTATGTAGCGTCAATTACTGCAGGATGGACTCCATTAAACAAAACAAAAAATTCTGGAGCATTTGGAATTGAAGACACCGTCGGTACAGCAGTTTTAATTAACGAGTTTTTATAGGAATTCATAAACTGTCTATTTTCGGCGTGTGTCAAGCATAGACGGTAATTTTCACTCAAATATTTTACATATTTTGTTACTAGGTTTACTTGTCGACCATTAATGACCTATTTGATACACCAGAAATCATTACAACAGAATAAAATATAAAAATATTACATTAAAGTAACTTGAAACATAACCACACCAGAATCACGAGTAAGCCAGTAGGCCTACAATAAATATTACTTATTTTCGTTCTTACCTTTCGGGATGTTTCAAGAAAGTGAAGAAATGCAATTCAGGATTTTGTCTTTTATTATTACTGAAATTTACAGCAGAATATCGAATATCGAATATCGCGTGTTCTAATAAATACAACACTCCTATTTATTTACATACTTCCCGGAGTAGTTTCTGTAGTTTTACTTTATGGCCGCTACGATCGCTAGTGAATGCGCGCGCATGCTTGTCTGGCAGAAAAACGGACTGAGTTTACTTATACTGTGATATCGTGTTGGAAACTGTTACATAAGTTTAAATATAAATTTAAAATATTATCTATTAAACCTCTCTCTTGTCGGTGATCATGTTTATCTATCTTTAAGCTTTAAAATGAAGAAAGAAAAAAGAAAAAGAAAAAGAAAAACAGAACATGAAATTGTTTAAAATTGTTTGAGTAAAGAGGGAACGTAGCAAGTAGCTGCAGTATTGAATAATTAATTTGTGTTTAATTGCTTATTACATATTTGAAAGTAACTTTCATTTAATTTTATAAGTCAGGGTTTTCAGTGTATTAATTTGCAATTGTATGTGAGCCGTATACGCCAAGGGAAAAGAGATCGAAAATTTTCAGTGCTTAAAACCTTAGGGTTTAGACGCTGGAGGTAGGTTTTCACTTATGTTCTTAAAATACTCTCTGGTCTGATTTGAAAAAGAAAGAGATAATAATAATAATTAAAATGCATAGGGTTTTAACTGATATGTTGGAAGATCTGAACATCATTTTTATACAGATTTGTCTTGCCTGGGCGTATAATTATTGGTTGGTTTTATAGCTCTTATAAATACCATCACCTTCTGGATACTTGTGCTCCTCCAAAGAAGAACAGCAAACAATAGTTCATCTTCTGTTCGACTGTCCAATTTATCAGCAGAAGCGATTCTCCTTGACCTCCATTCTGGAGTTCTGTGGGCTTCAATACAAAACACCACTTAATGGAATATTTAGACGGAAAATGTTACGCATCTTCCTTTGTCAGTTTCACATTTTCAAAACTCTTTGACTGAGACTGTAATATACGTGTACTTTTCAGTATTTTGCATCACAAACATAATGAACAACATATAGCCCTAGCATACCTACACTTGGTGAAATAGGACTCCTTGTATAGGATGATGATGATGATGATAATAATAATAATAATAATAATAATAATAATAATAATAATAATAATAATAACGCCCCTAAGTACTTTGCTTAGTCCTACATGGGTTCATGCGCGAACAAATATAAAAATAATAATAATAATAATAACTGCAGGTTGTATTGTCGTCGGTGTGTCGGAATTATGTCCTCCAGGAGATACTCTGCATGCCTGTACCCTGCCGCGTTAATGCCATCTACTTGCACCGGGATCGAACCCGCGACCTTGAGCACAGCTCCATGCAAATTGCGCCACCCAGGGCGACTTCATGGACGTAATAATAGAAAAGCCTTTTTAACCTATTTTCTCTAATTGTAGGCTATCTACATTGTGCTCTATATAGGGATTTTCTGGCTTAGACTAGACTGTAAATTTATTTGTTAAAGTAGACTGAAGTTAAGTGACATAATAGGAAAATAGAGCAGCTAGCTGCTGTTCACACTACTCCGTTTTATGTCACTGTCCATTTCGACCTGTCTATCAGTTCGAAAATAAGCTTCAATAATTTAAGCTGTTGCTCCCACAGATTAAGTTAGCGTTTCGTCGACTTGACCATAACCTGCAAGAAGCCTCTTTTTTTCTGGGCAATACACTCGTATTTCAGTCGATGGCGGAACCTCGTGCCTGTCTCGTCGACTGAACGCCGGGGTGTGTTTTCGTTTATTACATTTATTCTTGCGTTCTGCTGTCTTGTTTTTTATTCTTTGTGTACAACTTCCCGCATTGGGAAACTTTCACCTATTCTACATCCGCGCTCTTTCTTTGGTGCAAGGTATTTTATGTTCTGGGCGCATCTGACCCTTTCCTAAAGTACAATTTATTTCCCCACCTTCGACAGGCCCCCATGACGTTAGATGTTGAAGGGCCTTCAAACTCCAACTCTCTCTCTCTCTCTCTCTCTCTCTCTCTCTCTCTCTCTCTCTCTCTCTCTCTCTTCCACAGGAAACAACAAACACCGCCATATTTAATGAACGTGTTGTAGTGGGGTGCAGAGTTTTTCATTACATACCCAGGCGGCTTCAAAGGAATAAACCATTAATGCCCGGTTTCTACAAACTTGTGAATTACCTATGGGTAAATTACCCATGGACAAATTAGTTCCATTTAACCTACAATGGTATAATGAGCAAGGCCTTGGAGTTGTACAGTTAATTTAATTCAGAAGGCTTTGATTCTCATTGTTATTGATCCTATGAAAGGTTAAATTTTATCCAGCCATCCATGAAAGGACAAATTAACCCAAAGATTTACCCTTGGACAGATCTAGCCCGAGTTTGTAGGAACATTTTTTCTGTCATTTTCATATTTACCTAGAGGACATTTATCTAGAAACTCGCCACAAGTGTAAGTGATTGCTATCTTTAAATTATTTGTGTTTGTGTGGTGTTATTCTTGTGTAAATTGTGTAAATTCTGTGCATTAGATAATTTACCCATAGGTAATTCGCGAGTTTATAGAAACCGGCCATAAGTCGGTGTTTCTTATGTTAATTGATTTGAGGGTCATTCCATATTAAATCAACAAATGGGCTTTGCCTCACCATTTTTTATTTTGATGAAATTTGGTAAATGATATGTACCAGTCTTCTGACCCCAAAACAAATCTTTTTATACCTCTAAGAAATTTTACTCCTGAGATATAGGCATTTGTTTGGAACACGAACAAGCAAAAAAATGTGATTTCAGACCTATTTTCTGAAAGCCGTAGAATTTTTATTTGGATCAGTAGGATGATCAGATAGGGCTCATTGGAAAGCTTATAGAATGGACTTTTATTTGTTCATACTAAATTAGTTTTAAGTTAAGTCTAAATAGTGGTTATTAGGGCTCTAATCTTCGTTCATGAACTGTCGTTTTGCGTAATTTTAGGCATTAAAAAAACTATGAAGGACTTGGAGGCCAATTTTTTTTTCTGTTACACTTATGTATGAGGAGTGTAGGAAAAAAACTGAACTGTTACTGGTGGTCCTTCACCCTGAAAAATGTTCTTAAACTTCGAAAAAAATGTAAATCGTGCTTTTTCTCGGTCCCAAAAAGTAATGTGGGACAGGTGATAAAAATCTGAAAATTTCAGGATGAGAAGCCCTTGTAATGCACTTTAAAATAAAAACAAAATAATTGTGTGACTCGAAGGGATAGAGGAGCTACAAGCCTTTGAAATATCAAGAAAACAACACTTGACCGCTACTGAAAATAGGCTAAGCAGATAGGATAATTACCACAAAATTTACTTTAAATTTACATAAAATACAAAACATTTATTTACAAATGAGAATTTTCCTCAGTTATACAAATTTCTGATTTTTTGTGATATTTTCTATCAAATTTCCACATTTGGCAATTTCAAGTACTGTATTTAGAAACCATTCTTATCCTGGTTTATTAGATGTAGGTACTGCATTAAACTCTGGTCTTATATGCGGTATATTGAATTATATGTTAACTGTTAGTATAGGATAAGTTCTGGACATGCACTGTTCATTGGATTCTGGTTGCTGACCAAGTCATGTTTGAACAGCTTCATATGATCCAGCCCCTCTGTTCAATGCTGTCCACTATTCACTTATTGCTCTGACTCAAAGCAAGTAGGTTGTGTTTGTGCTGCATTGTCTTTTGATTGGTTTCTTTTTTAAAATTAATGACTACTGTTATTTTGAGCTGAATACATGCTATTGAAATCGTTACCAGCATATTATTATGATGGAGTGTTCTTGTTCTGTTGGCATCTTCAAAGGAGGGGTATTTCATAAATTATCTTACTCTAGGTCTTCAGTATTCAATACTATTTCCGAGTTCACTGAAGAACAAAAAATACATGTATTATTTTCAATTATAACTGTTTGCGATGATAAAAAATGTTTCACAAGACTGAATTTTTGGACAGATACTTCCAAATTTTATGTACAGTCTTGCTCTGACCCCTCCAGTGTTCACTCAAAACCTATTAAAAATCTCTCTCCGATAAATATCAGTGACACTCTCCATGTGCAATCCTGAGCTGAAATTAATCCCAGGGAAGGTTTTAGGTTTTGTGTACAAAATGTTAAAAAAAAAAAAAAATCCAAAACAAGGCACATAGACCGGTACTGACAGTGAAGATGAATGCCCAGACATTTATGAACCTGAAACCATTCTTGTTGAAACAGTTAATGATGCTTGTTCAGTCTTTGGTATTTCTCCTGTTAAGGTGCAGAAGCTGTCAGTTGAAGGTAGACCCTCAGTGTTAACAAAGAAAGTTAGTAAGATAGCCAAATCTATAAGAGGAAAGTTAAGTAAGTCTTTTGATTTGAACATTTCAACTGATGAACATGCAGCCTGCCTGTTTAGCGAATGAGTATAGGCCTAAGCAACTAATTCACAAGCTTAAAGAAAAAAATGAAAGTTGCATCTTCTACTCAAGAACATTGTAAGTTTAGCTCCTGGCAGTTGGAGTATTAGTAAAGTCCAGAGTGAGTTTAATGTCAGCCAATACTTAGTCCGCCAGTCAAGAAATTTAGTGAAAAAGAACGGGATTTTGCCACAGAATGGGAAGAACAGGACTAGGAATAAACTTGATGAAGTTTCAGTCAAAACTGTACAAGAGTTCTACGAAAATGATGAGTACAGCAGAATGATGCCAGGGAAAAGGGACTGTATATCTGTTAGAGGTCTTAATGGAGAAAAAGGTTAACATACAGAAAAGATTAATTTGATGTAACCTTAAAGAGCTTTATCCAGCATTTAGTGTTTAATGCATTACCTACATCTAATAAACCAGGATGAGAATGGTTTCTAAATACAACAGTTGAAAATACAGTTCTTGAAATTGCCATCAATGTAGCTTTAAAAGAAATCAAATGTAGAAATTTGCTAGAGAAATCACAAAAAATCAGAAATTTGCATAACTGAGGAAAATTCTCATTTGTTAATAAATGTTTCGTATTTTATGTTAATTTAAAATAAATTTTGTTGGTAATTATCCTATCTGCTTAGCCTATTTTCAGTAGCGGTCAAGTGTTGTTTTCTTGATATTTCAAAGGCTTGTAGCTCCTCTATCCCTTCGAGTCACACAATGATTTTGTTTTTATTTTAAAGTACATTACAAGGGCTTCTCATCCTGGAATTTTCAGATTTTTATCACCTGTCCCACATTACTTTTTGGAACCGAGACAAAGCACGATTTACATTTTTTTCGAAGTTTAAGAAAATTTTTCAGGATGAAGGACCACCAGTAACAGCTCAGTTTTTTTCCTACACATACTCCTCATACATAAGTGTAACAGGAAAAAAATGGCCTCCAAGTCCTTTATAGTTTGAATATCACTTGAATTTTTGAATCTGGTGTATTAATGTAAACGAGAATATTGTAATTGGGCATTAGCCTGTAATATTCTTAGTACAATAAATAAATAAATAGTTTTTTTAATGCCTAAAATTACGCAAAACGACAGTTCATGAACGAAGATTAGAGCCCTCTGTTTAGACTTAACTTAAAACTAATTTAGTATGCACAAATGAAAGTCCATTCTATAAGCTTTCCAATGAGCCCTATCTGATCATCTTACTGATTCAAATAGAAATTTTATTGCTTTCAGAAAATAGGTCTGAAATTACATTTTTTGCTTGTTCGTGTTCCAAACAAATGCCTATATCTCAGGAGTAAAATTTCTTAGAGGTATAAAAATATTTGTTTTGGGGTTCAGAAGAGTGGTGCGTATCATCTAACAAATTTCATCAAAATAAAAAATGGTGTGGGGAAAAAAATTGCTTAAAATTTGTTGATTTAATATGGAATAAGACCCATGAGTAATTCGGTCTTGGTTTCCGCTTTCCAAAACATAAACAACGTTGCAATATTCTCTCATTGTATCACTGACCTCAGTTCTTTCGCTTTAATCAATCCACACGTGTTATTGTTTATTGTCACTAGATTTTGCAACCCCGCGTTTCTCTCCACGCGGAGTAGACGAGTAGCTGTCACAGCCGTCACAGGAAATTCTTAGATCTAGATTGGCTAAGGTAACTAACTGATAGGTGCGGTAAAAATAAAGAGCATGGGTTGAGCTATCGGCAAACTTTTCCTCCTAACAAACGCAACCCGCCAGGGCATGTAATGAAAAACTACTGTAGTCTACTGCATGTCGCTTGAATGACGAAGTAAGGTACATCAAATTCTCTCTTTTCCCTGTCTCACTATAGTCGGGGGAGGCGAGTTGGGTCTTACATGTAAACAAAACTGTTGTACGCTATAGTATGAAAAAAGAGATATTAATATTGAAATAAAAATATTTTTAACATCCCGGTGTAAGGCGCCGAGCATAGTGAAAGTACAGCTTCATATTCATTAAAAAAATTGTTTTTGTCCATATTCTGAATCGGCGAGCACACTGAATTATTAACAGCCATTACTGGAATAGCCGCTTCAGCTATGCCAGTTTAGAGATTTAGTGTTTCAGTGAAATTATAGCTTTTTTTTAATGTTCGGCATATAAACTCGTTTCCACATAATACTACAAAGTACAGCATACGTAGGTTGCGTAATCGCTGGAAGAATGCAACATTACAAAGTAAAAAAGGGAGTCGTAATTTTTCACATTTTCCTCATGTGTTTCTGAGAATTTTGTTTGTCATAAAGCTTGAAGTTAATACACAGCTTCCATTAAACACACTTCGTAGCTCCGTAACTTTAAAAATTAGTAAATAGCTTACGGCAATATAAACTACATATAAAAGAAATTTCTTTGGCTATTTTATAGGCTGTTCTGATGACCAATGAAATACAACTGAAGGTAGTCAGTTGGCCAATGAGAATCCAGCTTTACTGTATATCTGTCATCGCTTCATATGACTAATTTGTCTGATAGCGAAATACGCTTAATCATGACCAGATTTGAAAGATAAATTTTGGCAGTATTAAATAGACTATCTAGCAAAACTCCATTCTCATCATCGAGTTCGATGTTTATATTTACCTTAAATATATAAATATTCTAGAAAATTGCAAAATATAGGCGTGTACACCCGTGTACATTCAACTCTGGCTGATAGGGTTTTCAAACCTCAGTGCGCTTCTAACAGCCAGTGCCCTGCACATTTTAATAGCCTGTTTTCTCGGTTTCGCGTGTTATTTTGATAGTTTTGTTACATTCAAAATCTCTCTCGTCCCACAAAAATAGAGATATGGAGATACGGAAATTTTTATCACAATTTACATTACAATGTGTGTAATAAAATGTCTAATCAGACTGTCTGATTCTGATAGCTCCTTTAACAAAAAATATATTTGGTATAATCATACCTCAGTTTTTTAAAGCTTGTCGTTTATCTGGGTGAAATATTTTTTGAACAATAAAATCCATCAGTAACTTTGTAAAACAAACATCAAAGTATCTCACATAAAAAAATTCAATTTTAATATTTCTGTCAGAGGAAATAGGTTTCAATTTTGATTAGAACAATCAATGAATAAATCAGAAACAAATTGAGATATTAAAACGACATTTTGACCTTCAAAATCTGTTTACGTTTTAATTAAGTGTGTAACATGTCAAGTTTCTAGGACAAATAATTTAGGAAATCACTCTCAACACTTAAGTCATCCCTTAAAATATTGTTGTTTATAAACGTAGTAACAAATGAAATAATACATAACATGTTATAAGTATTGCATACGGCGTAACAGTTGCAGTTCCCGCAAAATTCATCTACTTTTCGTTATATTATTAAACCGAATACCATGCCTCTTCTAGTTTTCTTGCGTAATTTAGTTTTGCTTTTAAATTCACATATCAGGATGACTATGATGATAAATATTCGTTAAACCTAATTAAATTATCTGAAAAGTATGAGCACTTATGGTATTACTATTGATACTACAGACAATTTTGTTAGTAATAGGAAGTAGTGCTTTGGAATTACTTTCTCTTGTTTCATGTAATCAATAATCTCAATATTCGCGTTACGGTCCCTATAATCCTTCCAATAAGTACGGATTCATAAAATGGATATAAGTTAGAATGAAGGGTGGAAATTAAATTGGAATCGGTTGTATCAGATGGTGATGCTTAGTGATTCTGTTCAGCTGATGTACGTTTTCAGTGAACTAGTCCTCTAAAGCACCAATGCCTCTTAATCTGGTGTTAAGTACTGCTATTGCGTTGAAACTCGCAGACTTGGTAACTCGTTTGCTGTTATTGTAAGTTTCGCAACCTATTAACTTCACCGAGGAAACACAGCAAGGAGTTTGGCTGTTTCGTACTTCCAAATTTACTATTAATTTGTTAATTTAATATCAGCATATTGCGTACAAGGATCCCCTAGCTACAGGACATAATCCTTAATTTAATAGCTAAAAGACAGACTTTGTAGTGTTGCTGTGTTTTATTTTATTAATATATTATAGGCATAATCCTTTATTCTTGTTATAATTTAATTTAACTTCATTTACATAAGCATACTACCTCAGTGCATAAAAATGATGAAACAATGCGACAATGCTAGCAATTACAACAGTCTAGAAACTTTCAGAAGCTTCAATTAGTACTCTTTTTTTAAATTATTTTATTTATTTATTTTTTATTTTTTATCATCTATGGGATAGATGGTGCTTGTTTTTCAGAGACCAACCATTGTAGGTCTGATTCAAGCGTAGCCACTTAATGTTTCAGTGTTTGTTCAGTGTGTTTTTTTTTATTTATTTGTTAAGTGCCAGAATGGTGAAATACATTTAACTTTGACAAATAACACTACCTATACCTACATATTCCTTCACATATGCTTATCAAACTAGACCGTTAATCCGAGGTGGCCGAGATGGTAGCGTCTTGTACTCGCATTCTGGAGGTCCCTGTTTCAATTCACGTAGCCGGCTATTTTGACTTTTTATTTGTATGTGGCTGTGCGATTGTCAAGATAACACAAATCTATATAGTTGGCAATTTTAATGTGATTTTTCTTTTAAATAGACCTTTGTTCTTCCGTAAGCCCTGCTTAATGAATCAATCTGGAGCTTAAGTCGGAAATCGATTCAAATAATAACTTATTTTCTTCATAGGCCTAATTATAATAATTGCAATTATCACTGATTAAACAAAATATTCAGGAACTTTGTTACATCAGTTTACTTGATTTTATTAAATGCCAGAATGGTACTTAGGAGATTATGTAGGGGACGGGAAAATGTCTGTCCATGAGTGTGTATGCGCGATAACTCAAATACGCTTTATCGGAAAATGTCTATCCATCTGTCTGTCCATGAGTCTGTATGCGCGATAACTCAAATACGCTTTATCGGATTTTCATGAAACTTGGTGTACTCATTTATAACGTCCGTGGGAAGAAGACTATTGATATTGAGCCAAATCGGTTGACCGGTACTAATGTAATGCCCAATTTAGTGCCTATTTCATGGTAATGTATTAGAAAGAACTTATCAAATGCAAATTAGTTCTCATGACAGCATACTGTTTTACAGTGTTCGTATACGGCTTTGGAGGTTGCAATACCACTTATCATGTAGCTTTAACAAATAACACTACCCACATAATTATTGACTGTGTACAATGTATAATAACGGAATAACTTATAACATGTAATGTAAGGTATTTTAAAATTTTATTTAGACAAGAAAATATTTAATAGATTTTAACATATTTGTTTGGCTACAATTCTGGAATTGTAAGAAAACAAGAAATAAAGTTGACGGTACGGTAGCCTTGTTCAAGGTATAAAACTGCATGTGGATCCAATTGTGCTGCAATTATTAAAACGTTCGTGAATTGCATGGAATGGAAGTTATTATCCCTGCTCATATTCCCTATTTTTCCATTTTAATGGTTGTTCCTCACGCACCTGTCGAACACACGCGATCGCTGTGAAATAAAAGACACCCGCGTTAATTTTCACTGGAGTAAAATTCTTTGAATTTCTATGAGAAAGTGGGGTTGCACCGTTCTGTTCGTGTCTATGCTGTCGATAGATCAACGTTGAAATGGAACAAAATGATATTCTGCTTATACTGTTTTGTACAGAAAATTTGATCAATTGTGCTTCGCCAACTGAAATAGGTCAACCTTATCACATGAAATCTTGTGACCCAAGAATATACTAGTCCCCAAACTATCAACTGTTGGTCACGCCTTTTCATGCAAATTTATGGAACGCGGAAGCTCAATTTCATTACTTCTCTCTCTCTATATATATAACAGTATATTATGTACGTGAAAGCAAATATACCTGTAAAATCCTATACATAGCATATACATTACATTTATGTGTGTGTATATAATATATACTTGACAAGCCTTGATTACCACCTTTTAGCTTCGAAATAATTTTCTGTACTTATGAGCCAAGACAAGAAATTTCAAGTCTGAAGAGAGTAGCCAAACCAAAAATTAAAGTAGCCATTGTTTTTATAAACAGTTTATTTTATGCTTATTCAGAATTATGAACCACTCTTTGCCCATTGTTTAGAACTTACATAACACAGAGTTAGTTGTGTTCAGAAAAGGAGGGAGACCAGCCGAGGGAGATACAATTTACTGCAAAGGAATACCACTCAAAAAGAGAAACTGTTATAAGTATCTGGGTGTCACTATCCAATTAACAGGAAAATCGTTTGAAATGCATTTGCAGGATTGATTAATTGGAACAATCAGAAGTATCAATGAAATCAACAATTTACAACTATTGTCATTAGATACAACCCTCAGATTGTTCAAAGCAAAAGTGGTACCAGCACTAACATATGGATTGGAAATAATATAGGAACATCTTACAGTAAAACAACTGCAAAGCATCGAGAGTATAAAAGCTAGATTCCTTAAAAGAACCATGGGTCTCTCCAAGTATACCCCATCCACGATCGGTGGTCGTGCCCCATCCCGATTAGTATACGTGTTGGCCAGAGAGACTTTCTTACTAGAAGATTTGATGTGGAAACTTCTGCTGCCGAAGACGACTGCCGTGAAGGAGGTGCTACGGATCAGAAGGGAGAAACAGAACAACATATGGGAGGAATTTTACCTAACTGAAGCCATGACGACACATTCCTGGAAAAACCCTAATCAAGAGCTGAGACATGTCATAACCAGATTGGCGGTGCATGGATTTCACAGCAAAGTGTGTAAGAACGGGAAATTCCATGATCCCAACAATGAATGTGTGTGTACTCTGTGTAGTGAACAGTGCGAGCGTTATCATATACTAGTGTGTGCCAAAAGGACAAAATCATTGGTGAACTATGCAAAAAATGAATAATGCACATCTGTGCGCACCTTTTATCTTATTAATTATTATTAAAACTTATATAACGTAGTCCCATAATATAGCTTATGTAATTTTAAATATTATACTTCAGCATGCTGGCAAAATTAAATAAGATAGGCCTTTCTTTATAAAAGAATATCTTCTTTTGGTATAGGTATAGGTACAGGGCTGTCTATATAAATATGTATACGTTATATATACATATATATAAGTTATATATATTTATAACAAGAATATTTTCGTTGTGGTATAGCGCTGTGTTTTTGCTCTAAAGTACCACTTATCATTTGAGCTTTTTTAATAAACTCTGCCAGTGTGGGTCCACTTATTGAAATCCTATCAAATTATCTGTCCTAAATGAGTTTCTGCTAGCAGTCTTGACATTAGTGGTACCTGAGGCATTTTCCTTATTAAATAAAGACTCAGTGCTAGGTTTTATTTTTTATTTGCTAGGCGGCAACTAATTTGTAACTAATTACTAAAACTAAATGTTTTGAGGTATCTCAACTGATTGTAAGCTTTAAAGGCCGTAACAAACAAGATTTCAGCACAAAGTGCATTGTTTGGAACTGATTGAAGCAGTGGGAACCAATTTAGTGAAATTTAAATTCTATTGATAACCACCTGTTGTTTCCAACACTTCTGAGTAAATACGAATATTCGAC
Organism: Ectobius pallidus; assembly: GCA_964059195.1. Classification (NCBI taxonomy): domain Eukaryota; kingdom Metazoa; phylum Arthropoda; class Insecta; order Blattodea; family Ectobiidae; genus Ectobius; species Ectobius pallidus. Next base: position 20,010,156 of record CAXKWD010000010.1, read on the forward strand.
AAATTTTCCTCTAGTATGTGCCATAAATTAGCTTTGTGAAGTTTATTAATAACAGAAGAAAATCATATAAATCCCTGAGGTTCATTAATATACTTTTTACTGCACAATATGCTTTAAAGTAAAAGGATAGTATGTTTTTCTTAAAAATCCTGTTAAGACGTTTACAAAGTGACGAGAAGAGTGTGTAGGTGTGAAAATTCTTTATTTTTACGGTTAATTTGGAGATAGTATTTAGTTATAAATATATGTAAAATTTCCACAATTTATTTGATTTATATCCTTTTCTCTTAACTGGTATAAACTGAGGAAATAATGTTTTTAATTTGTGAATTCATTATTATTATTATTATTATTATTATTATTGATGTATTTTAACATCTTCTTGCTGCAACAACAGGTTGCCATATAGGCCTAGACAAAATATAAATTAATATGTATCATAATAAATAAATGTGAACATTATACATATAGATGTAGGTAACATGTCTTTGCACGGGATTAAGGTCCATAAACATGTTTTTTTAACTTAGATGTCAAATTTTGTGAAACTGCACTACAGTACTGTACTGGGGTGAAATTATAAAATAGGTACAAGAACACTTTCGATATTAACACTCATCGTTCAATAGTGGTGCAAGAGAACCAACTTCTTTACTTTAAAAATTATCTAATATTGAATGTTTCATATTCTCTTGTGTTATATTCACATGGACTTTCTTCAGTTATTTCAGCTAGTAGTTTTTTTTCCCTAAGCTTAATATTTTTTTTCTTCAGAGCCTTCTCTATAGGAATTACTTGGATAATTCAAGTAGGCTATGTGGGATTGTTAGGCATAATGATTAGCTGAATAATCAGTGTTGGAAATTTTAAAGGCAATATATAGTAGGAATTTCCTGATCATTTTCACAGAAAATCACTGTAATCATTTCCAACTCAAAAGTTTGAAAACGCAAATCACAGACCCAGTGGTGGCTTTAACGGTATACGGACTAAGCGGCCGCTTGGGGCCGCAGTATACCATAGGGCCCAGGATTTCGCAGCATTCAATTTTTTTAACAGTTGCCTTACGTAATGCGTCCGGAGAAAGATCGAATTCCGTTAATGAGAAAATCATTAAAGACAGTAAAAATTATTTAAGGAATAGTATGAGAGAAGAAAGACTAAACAATTTGGCCATCTTGTATAAAGAAAAAGAAATTTTAACCCGCATTGACACTGCCAAAAAATTGACGATTTTGCAATAAATAAAGCAAAACGGAAATACATGTAAAAATATCTTCTAAATAAATTTATTTAATGCGTAACGGTATGCAATTTTTAGTTGCTTTCCTTTTTTGTTAGTAAGCTTATGAGAATTTTGTTGCATCTTTATATATTTCTAACTTGAGTTAGAGGGCTCCAAAATTTTTACCGCTTGGGGCCTCCACTTGAATTGCTCCAAACTTTTTACTACTTGGGGCCTCCACTTGACTCGAGTCGCCATTGCACAAACCTGAAATAAATAACACTATTTTATTACTTATCTGCTTACCACGTATGGCACGAAAATTCTACGACCTTTACTGTTTATATACTTTCATGCATTCTTTATTAACATTAAAATAATTGTGAACTAATAAGACTTTAGTAAGTATATTTCCGTAACTAGAATAGTTATATGACCAGTTTGTGTACAAATATGAATTTTAAAACTTCAAATTCAAAATTCATTCATTGGCTGCTTACTTCAAAATCCACATTATAGACTCAAAATCCTTTCGTTTAATCGATCGTATCCATGTTTAATCTTTAAGGAAACTTAAAAACGTGCACTTTATTATCATTGTCGACTGTCGCAATTATCCCAGCATCTGGGGAAACAGCGCATATTAATCGTGATTTTTCACAACTTCAGAAGATGATTACAACAGTAACTCCTGGCGACCTACTGCCTCTCTAGTATGCCATAGGCCTATGTGCTATAATAAAATCAGTGAGCAGGCTTTGTTTCGTCCAGGCGGTGTTGAATATTCGTGAATTCTGCTGTAACTTGTAACTATTCTAGAAGGAGCTGATAGGAATTTCCTTACCTTCCATTCTAATTCCATGCAAGATTTCGTTTTCAGGCAGCATTTCGTGGTTAAGATTGGCGTGGCTGAGTGTCATCATGGAAATATCGTTATCCATAGTCCTGCCGGCATTTCCTGAGTTGGCTTCTCTCATCAGTGCGAAGCTGTCAACTGCTAACAACGTGAACTGATTACGTTCATAAAAGTGCATTTAATTAAACTTCGGAGGCATTTCTGAATAGGGTTATACAAAGTTTACTTTTACTTTCTTAGAATCGCTCAAGTAGAACAGAAATAGATTAATGATCGTTACCAAGTGCCATTTCTTTTTGTAAGAGGAAGTTGTCTGTCCAGCCGAATCTAGGGCACGCAGAGATCTGAAATTTTTAACATAGACTGAAGGGTGTCCAAATGCACCTCAGAGTCGGATTTTTAATTTTCTATTTCGTTCGCGGGTTTTGAGCGAAATACCGGCAGAAAACGTGATTTTTTGCGCTGTCGAAGCTTTTTTCGCTTTTACATTTCAATTTTGAAATACAGTAGGTTTTTCAACATAACGCATGGAATTGTCTCTTCGATTTTGATAGCACGCTCTGCTTAATTCATTTGTCCATAACGTTACGCCACGCAGAGATCTTATTTGTTTACATAGGTGGACGCAAGAGGGATCGTGAAAGTTAGCCTAAATGGGGAAACAGTGATCGATTTTGACGAAACTCACTATGTGATAGATTTTTGGGGTAGGGAACTCAAATCCGTGGTCGTTTTTGCCGGATGCCGCTTTCTTATCGTGAAATCTACCTCGAAGCCAGATTTTTAGCTTTTTCATCATTAATCGTTTAATTGTTTATTAATGTTAATAAAAACAATGGTTTAATTAGTTTGCTATTTAATAAATTAATTTAAACAGTCTAGCGGGCGAACCCGCGGCCTACACTACAAAAATAGTATATAATGAAAATTGTATTTACGAGATGGAGCAGCAGGATATTCAATATTTTCACTAAAGTCAATCCGTCTGGTAAATTATATTCTATGGTTTGTTCACTCGTTCATTGATTCCTGTAGTAAAAGAAAAGTATGTCTCGCTTAGCACAGCACTGATTTCTGCCTCAGAGTGAAATAGAAAGTGTTCTGTTATTTTTTACTTTAGGTAGCAAGTAAGTAACGGACTAAGTAAACAGCATGTACATTGAAGACGCCTACCATGTTCTGGCTATCACAAGCTGATAAATTAATTTCCTCAGAACCCTCCAACGTCACAACGCCATATCTTATGTTATCATACTGAGCTAAATTAGAAGCGCAATCTGTATTAATCTGTCATCTCTATCGATGTGAGATTAAGTCGCGTAACAGCCAGTAGGAAATGATTTGACAATAGCGCTTAGAGTTGGAGTAATCTAGAGTTCCTGTATAATATATTAGGAAGGAATGCAATCTGTGTATTGCTAGGGACATGTATACAAAAACAGAAGTTCTTAAATACGAAATCCTGTCGGGTCTCCTTAGCCTTAGAGCAGTGGGGAGGCAGTGGGTTCGAGTCCAGCCTCGGGGATGGGTGTTTGTGTGTAATAAGGAAAAAAGAAAACAAGGGGAAAAAAACTGATAAAACGTTTGTAAACAGGGTTTTTTTTCATTGAAGCTTATTTTATTTATGCTGCAATGAATTGTGAGAAATACGTTGAAATAATAGTTAGCAAGCATTTGGTCTATACGTGTTAGGAAATTTATAATTATTTTTAATAGTTTTCGGGTTTCATCATTTAGTTCTTCTTTCTCTGAGTTTTAGCTCCCTTTGTAGGTATAAATACGTGGGCCCGCCGAACGGGCCTTATAGGGCCGGAACCAGTCCGGGGGGGGGGGGAGTTTCTGTGGATCACATAGGCCTATAGACCTTTTAGACCATGGGCTACCAATAGCAAACCCTCCCCCCCCGTGGGATTTTCTGACACACATATTTTCTTGTTGGTTTCGTCGTCTAGTTTAAGATTTTACTTGTTTGCCCCTTATCAATTACAGCATTTACCCGGAAACTCCGGAAAACTACGGAAATCCGAAGAAAATGAGTATGTTTTAATTTTTTATTGTTCTTTGCCCCTAATATTCCCAGGGAATTTCTGACTCACACATTTTTGTTCGTATTGCCATCTAGTTTAAGGTTTCAGTTGTTTGCCCCTTACAAATTACAACATGTCCCCGGAAAACCACGTATATACGGAGAAATTAACTATGTTTCATTTTTTAAATCTTTGTTCTTTGCTCCTAATATTCAAAGGGAAATTCTGACTCATGTGTTTTTTTGTTGGCATTACCATCTAGATTAAAATTTCAGTTGTTTGCTCCTTATCAATTACAGCATATCCCCGGAAAACACCGAAAACCACGGAAATCCGGAAAAATTAATTTCGTTTAAATTTTTGAAAATCTTTGTTCTTTGCTCCTGGTATTCAAAAGGAATTGGTGAATCATATGTTTTTGTGTTCGTATTGCCATCTAGATTAAGGTTTCAGTTGTTTGCCCCTTACCAATTACAGCATATCCCCGGAAAACCACGTATATACGGAGAAAATGACTATGTTTTCTTTTTAAAACTTTGTTCTTTGCTCCTAATATTCGAAGAGAATTTCTGACTCATATGTTTTTTTATTGGCATTACCATCTAGATTAAGGTTTCAGTTGTTTGCCCCTTATGAATTATAGTATATATCCAGAAAACTCCGAAAACCACGGAAATCCGGAGAAATTGTCTTTTTAAAAATTTCCTTAAAACCTTTGATCTTTGCTCCTAATATTCCCAGGGAATTTCTGACTCATTTGTTTTTTTGTTGGTAATGCCATCTACTTTAAGGTTTCAGTTGTTTGCCCGTTATCAAATGCAGCAAATCCACGTAAACCCTGAAAGCCACGGAAATCCGGAGAAAATTACTGTGTGTTTTTTTTTTTTAATCTTAGTTCTTTGCTCCTAATATTCAAAGGGAATTTTTGATCATATGCTTTTGTGTTGGTAATGTCATCTAGATTAAGGTTTCAGTTGTTTTCCCCTTATCAATTACAGCATATCTCCGGAAATCTCCGAAAACCACGAAAATCCGGAGAAAATGAGTTTTTTTTTAAGTTTCTAACAATCTTTGTTCTTTGATACTAATTATCCCAGGGAATTTCTGAATCACATACCTTTTGTTCCTATTGCCATATAGTTTAAGGTTTCAGTTGTTTTCCCCTTACCAATTACAGCATGACAAATAATACTGGAAAAAATCCTGTTGCTGAAGGGATGAAAGCGATTGAAAACCTGGCAGCACACCCTTCATATTCTAATTTGACATCTGTGGATGATAATTTATCTTGCCAAACCTTCCACAGTCACTATCAAACTTTCTTGACTGAAGTTATAGAAGGGACATTGGGTAAAACCGCACAATGTTTGATTGGTAATATCGACAAAGTGTCTTTGATTTTGAGATTTCAGCCAGCAACTAAAGAAAACAACTTTGACTTACACTTGGCATGTTTAGAAGATATGATTCCCATTTTCTTTGCATGTAACCATCACAATTATGGCAGATATCTCGTAGTCCACATACACACCCTTTTGAATCTGCAAAGGAAACACCTGAAGCAGAATTACTTCACAATAACGGTTTCAGTGACTGTAGATCACAAGTTCCGAGTTCTAAAAATTCCGTGGATTTCCGTGGATTTCAGTGGTTTCCCGTCGTTTTCCGGGTTTTACGGGGATATGTTGTAATTGATAACGGGAAAACAACTGAAACCTTAATCTAGATGACAATGCCAACCAAAAATATGTAAGTCAGAAATTCGCTGGTTGTATTAGGATCAAAGAACAAAGATTTTTAATAAATTAAAACGAACTCATTTTCTGCGGATTTTCGTGGTTTTCGGAGTTTTTCGGGGATATGCTGTAATTGATGAGGGGAAAACAACTGAAACCTTAATCTAGATGGCAATACCAATATAAAAACATATGAGTCACCAATTTCCTTTGAATACTAGGAGCAAAGAACTAAGATTTAAAAAATTTAAACAAAGTAATTTTCTCCGGATTTCCGTGGTTTTCGGAGTTTTCCGGGGATATGCTGTAATTGATAATGGGAAAACAACTGAGACCTTAACCTATATGGAAATACCAATACAAAAACGTATGAGTCACCAATTCCCTTTGAATACTAGGAGCAAAGAACTAAGATAAAAAATTAAAGCAAAGTAATTTTCTCCGGATTTCTGCGGTTTTCGGAGTTTTCCGTGGTGTACGGGCAAGCTGAGAGCAAGCGGACTGTATGACAAGATTCATAGACGTAGCACTTCTTGAAATTGAAACTTAAACTATGAATAGATAAACCAAACTTGCCCAATACATTTTAGATAAATTTCTCTGGTATGTAACAATTTATTGTCACAACAACAATACATACATCAAGCTCAGTTCATAAATTCTTGATTTCTTGGACGTGTATAATATTATTATTCATAAACACTGATGAACTTGTAGATATCACAATGTTTAATACAAATTCCTTTGTTAAAGGTCATAAATATCTTTGAGATGGCTTAATCAGTTTGATCAAAACCACAAATACATTAGTTCAATGATGAAACTATGTCCAAATTGTTCCTCAAATAAATTAGGTAGTAAATGACGTACCTTTGAATTGATTAATACCACCTTTTAATAGTTGATACAGATGTTAGCCTGAGATCTTGCAACGCCAACACCAAAATGAAGAAGACCCGATGAATCACACGATGGGTGATAATAGTCCTTAAATCGTTCGAAGTCTTCAGAATCAATAAGGCATATGAAACCTTAATGTGAATCGAAGAGCTGATTGCTTCAGCTATTGAAAGTAAACCACCAGATCTATCTGGTAGATAAAGAATGGCATTGATAAGCCAAGAAGAAAACTCATGTCCTTATGAGTAGTAGTTGAATTGATTACAACGAAGAATAGGCATTTAAAGCCTAGAAAAACTAATGTCTTTATGAGACACAGTTAACTTGAATCGATGAAGAAGGAGAAAAGCTAAAGATAAACCTTATTGGCTATCAAAACAATATAATAAAAATCTCCAGTCTCTGATTGGATGCAAGACATAAAAAGAATAATTTTGATATTACAATACCCATACATAACAACTATTTGAAATTCATTTGTTCAATAAATAAAAAACAAGATAGCAAGCAAGGCCTGCTAAAAACGAATTACAGAAGCATGACCTACTAAACTAAAACATAACGGAACACGTGGATATGCTGTAATTGATAATGGGCAAACAACTTAGACCTTAATCTAGATGGCAATACCAACAAAAAAACATATGAGTCAGAAATTCCCTTTGAATATTAGAAGCAAATAACAAAGATTAAAAAAATAAAACATTGTCATTTTCTTCGTATATACGTGGTATTCCGGGTTTTCCGGGATATGTTGTAATTGGTAAGAGGCAAAAGACTGAAACCTTAAATTAGATGGCAATACCAACAAAAATACGTGAGTCAAAAATTCCCTGGGCCTATTAGAAGCAAAGTAAAAAGACAAATTAAAACAAAGTCTTTTCTCCGGATTCCCATTGTTTTCCGGGGATATGCTGTAATTGATAAGGGGCAAACAACTAAAACCTTAATCTAGATGGCAATACCAACAAAAAATATGTGATTCAGAAATTCCCTGGGCATATTAGGAGCAAAGAACAAAGAAAAATTAAAACAAACTAGTTTTCTCCGGATTTCCGTAGTTTTCCGGGGTTTCCGGCTAAATGCTGTAATTGATAAGTGGCAAACAACTAAAAACTGAAACTAGATGGCAATACCAACAAAAAAATATGTGAGTCGGAAAATCCCACGGGGGGGGGGATGGGGGGTATACAGTAGCCCACGCTCTATTTACTTTTCTGACCAATTTGGAGGGTCTCCGCGGATGAATGATCAGCCCAATGCAGGGGCCACTTCCGAGACAACACGAACACATAGGATGATGCACATCCCACAGGCACACACTCATTCCGAACAAGGCGCGGCTGGGATGAAGATGATAATGACGGTCAAATGATATCCGGGGCCCTCGAGGGCCTAAAGTTTCCAGACATTCGTATCACTGGTGAGGAAAAATCCCACCTAAGAAACTTGTCCCGACCAAGAATCCCGGGCCCGGTGCTTGAGGAGTTTGAACGCATTCCCTACGCCTGAGCGGTGGACGGGTCTCACCATTTACATAGGATATGCCTAATTTGGGATCAGACTATTTGTTAAATAGTCAGTACAATTATTAACCATTTATTCACTTTAAAATTAAATTGTATCTTTATTTAATGTATTTATATCCATTTCTGAACTGTCTCTGACCACGACCATGTGCTCATTCGAGAGTCGTCGTAATGAAAACAATGATGATGATGATGAAAATAATAATAATAGTAATAATAATAATAATAATCGGTGGTGTCCATCCCCCTAGCAACATGAGACACCCCCAAGTTTCATTAAAAATAACCCCCAACTTTATGAAAACCTCATAATATTAGAATAATAGGAACGGTTGTTATTACCTTTTGAAGTTTAAAAAGAACGCCGTTTTTATTTATAACATATAAAACGCTAATTGTGCAACAATTTTCAAAACCCCCTCCGAGAAATTTTTGCACCTCTCTAATAATAATAATAGAAAAAATAATGTGAAAGAAATTGTAAATTGTAATTTAATAAAACTCGAATTTTCTGTTATGAATTTCGCTTTTAAATAATTTTTACTTCTCTGTCGTACTTCCGATATAATAGTGGTTCTCTTGTTTTACACATGTTGTCACAATGTTTAAATAGTATATTTTCTGGTGTGACTACTTGATCAACGTAGATATGTACGACGTATAATAAAATTTGTCATACTTTTCTGTTTATTTGTAAAATACAGGCCTATAAGATAACTACTTTTCGACTGCTCGAAAGTTTTATACCTTTCAAGTAAGGTGAGACGAGACTGTAGCATTGCAGACTCGCATTTGGGAGGTCGTGGTTTCAAATCCTAGCCAATGTTTTGGAATGTACTTAACATAAGAATAGGTAATTGTGATTAGAAATAGGCTGAAAACAAATAAATCATTATTAGTTTTAATCCAAGACGTTGACTGGTTTATAACAAAATAATAATAATAATAATTCTTGTTTCTGTTTGCAAAATTTTGTCTTTATTGATTTGAATAATTTTATTAAATATAAAGATATGCTGGTGCTTGTCGCACGGGATACCTTAAAGAAGATAAATAGGCCTAACAAAGGCTATGCTTATTTGTGACGATTTCTTGATTACAACTCTAAGTAGACGATAAGAATGTATATTCTAGATGCAAAGTTCCATATTGGAACTAGGGCGGTAGCAATCTAATTTCCTCCCTTCACTAAATTTGGTGTATTTATTGAGTTGGGAGGTATTGAAGAGATCTCAGCATCCTCCAGAGATTCTTGTGATTACTTTCCTACGTGAACGTTTTCCTCTCAGCTCCGAAAACTTGAAACAAGATGCCTGGAAATTGAAGTTATACATTTGAGAAATGTTCACATTCATTTACACTTATTTCCTCCTTATGCCTTCCGTGTTACTGATGTTATAACGATAGTTCAACACGATGAAGACGCCGTGGAAAGTTGGTAGATATTATGTGCATAAGTAACCAACTTTATCACTACTTACTTTTACCAACACCAACACCTGTTGTATCTAGCATGTAGTATTACTATGATGTAATGGAACATGCTGTTAATAAACTTATTAAACACCTATTGTATGTCGCTTCTATATAGGACTTGAATCAAACTGCATATAGGATGTGATTGAGACAAGTCAATGGATAAGGGTAAACTGCAAAGGAGATGAAACGGTTAACTATTATTCGGACTCAGGATTAGTTATATTTATCTAGATGTTTATGTCGATTAACATAGAGGGAATATGGTTATCTCTCTTTGGGTTCGGTATTATTGTACGATTCTTTGTATTTGCAATCCCCTCCATATGCTATGGACAATACGTATAGGCTTGTTACATCAATCACACTGAATGTCCAGATTCCAATTTTATTATGATTACTCATTAGTATGACTCTTAAATTTGTTTGGTAATTGCGTTTTTGAAAATTAAATTGAATCACTTGTGAAAAAAGGTAACAGAACTCCATGCTAGGAGATCATTAAGTAAGCAACTTGAGTGTGTTTTAAAATTGTAACACTTATTTTAAGCAATCTCAAATAAAGTTTTGATTTTGTTTTACTGTGAGTATAAGTGGTTACACATATACAGTATTCTGTTAAGTGAAAAGTGTTTCATGGCCAACAAAAGTTGGGAAACACAGCTCTAGTGCACAGCAATATAAAATTAGCCACATAAGAGTACACTTTCACTAGGGTAACTTATATTAATCAAGAAGATTTTCGAATTCAAAACTTTTAATAGATAAAGGTGTCCCAAAATTTCTTAAATTATATGCCCTGCCTGTAGTATAATATGTACTGTAGGTCTGTAGTTATTCAAGATGCAATTTAAACTATTAATATCAGAGTGGAAAGAGTAAGGCCGAATAGACCAATTGAATAGCCCATGAAACAAGAATGTCTTTAGGAAACTTATCAGTACCTAAGCGTTGTTATGTACAATCATCTTGCATTAATTACTTTCCTTTATTTATTTATTTATTGTATCTCCAAGTCTTTATGAACCCTATTTTGCCAGAAAAGGCATGTTAGGGTTATAGCTTACACAACAATATATACAGAAAAATACAGAATATGAATTACATATGGTTGTGAATATATGTTAGATACTGCATAAAACGATCATAATAACATTGCTTCGTGAAAATTTTTTTGACACATGGAAATTTCGTCACAATCTTCAAAGTTTTCTTTACCACTCTTGAATAAGTTGTCATTTCTCAGTTTGATTGTATTTACTTTGGAAAGCACAGAAAGACTGTTTCTCCATTTCTCGTCAGTGTTTTCCTGTGCATTATGAAGTCATGTCTCCAGTGTTTAGCAGGAATTGATTCGGACATTATTTTATTGGATCCATTCGTATTTAGGAAATTATTTGAAAACCAGATGATCAAATTCAGTTCCTTTGTTATATGAAAATACATGGTGTCTACACCGAAATGCCTTAATTTTGTCTGCTCCCAATACAATACAAATATGGGAGAATATTATTCCCAAACATAAGTCATACCAAGTCTGTATAAAAATTCACAACACTTCCACGTGAGCCCCTGCGGTTACACCAAAAGTGCCTAATGTGTATTCGATTTCTGTTGAGGTCCACCCCAACATTCTGTTCATCACGTAGAAATCCAAGGGTGTTATGTCAGGAGAGGTAAGGCCAATTCACAGGCGTCTACATCGAAATGCCCGAATTCGGGGTCTTTTTAATGATAGGAAATGCATTGGTTTTGGTCTGACTTGTCTGTTGAGTGCAACAGGGGATTTTCGCATGGACCGACAAACACGCCAAATGATGGTTGTGAGAAAATTTAAGCTGCAATTTCAACTCCTGTTGTAATAAACGGAAATGTCTGAACTGAGGAAAAAATGCATTTACTATTATTTAAAATGCCTCACAATTCGGGTACTTTTCTGTAAACACCCTGTACATGTAAATGACGTGTGAAAAAAATAAGGTTAAGTTCAGCAACTACTGGTGTGTTTCTACAGCTTGATAATCATATGGTACGAGTCCGCCGTGGGTGAGTCGGCCCGGGTTCGATTCCTGGCCGGGTCGGGGATTTTTAAGTAGTGAAAAATTCCTTTCCCGTGCTCAGGACTGGGTGTGTGTGCGTGTCCTCAGGTTTAAGTAGGTAGGGGACTGGCGCACCCCGGTAACAAATCCGCTGTGATTATCCCTTTACGGGATCCGCTCGTGAACCTGAGGAATAACTTTTTTTTATAATAATAATAAGAATAATAAAATAATGCGGGACTTTTAACGTGCCTTTTTTCAGCGGGAATGGTTTTTTTAATGCCAGTTGTATTTTTTTTAAGGCCAGTTGTATAAACATAATATAATCTGTGGTTAACAAGCAAAATTAACTTTCAGTTACATTTAACTGTCTTTTTTTTATTAACATAAACATTAATCCAAGTTTATCTCATTCAAATCAACAGTTTAATATAACGTGAATTTTTGCAAGTTAAAACTTTAACTGATGATTTGGAAATTTTAAATACATTTCAAAAGGTGAAAAGACACTAGAAATCTATTTTATAAGTACAATGTGAGTTATTATTATTTTCATATCACTTAGATTCAGTCTGCTTTCATTTTGTCTAATGACATTAAAAGTACAGATATCGGTACCTTAGCTTTATTGTTGGTTATGGTAGCCCTACATTACAAAATAGCAACATTAATTTCTAGATCTTCGATTATTCTGATACCTCATCTGGTGTTGCAATGAAAATCCTCATGCATCTCTTGTATGTCTTAAGAGAAGGAAACCTTTATCAGTATTAGTGTTAGTATCAGTACTGAATAACATGTTTTCGGAATTTGAGCAGAAGAATTAGACAGGTTATGTCTCCCATTACAATCAAGAACAAATCGAAATCACGATATGTTTATGATACTCAGGGCCAGCCCTGAGATTTTGTGCAAATTACTGTGACTGGTAGCTTCCGAATAGTTACTGGGGACATAGGAACAGCCAATAGAACCAGTCATAATGTGACAAGAGAAAATGATGCTTTAAAGCCTAAGTTCATTAGAATGCCAACAATGTCATAAGAAAACAATACTCCCTGGCATTATAGGTACTGTAAGTTGCACTTACATATGTAAATATCTCTATGGACAGGTTAAATGATGCTCTGTATTGTTTATAATACTTGTAACTTACCTGGCATTATAGGTACTGTAAATTGCACTTACATATGTAAATATCTCTATGGACAGGTTAAATGATGCTCTGTATTGTTTTTTCTTCTTTTTACAATTACTTTTTATTATTTGCCATACATTTTGTAATGTCTAATGTAAATTGAAATTGAAAGTAAAGCAGAGACAAAAATATGCATGGCATCAATTAATTTTTTTTTTTTTAACTGATCTTTATTAAACAGTTGAAAATCAAATACTAAAGACAAGTTATGTGTAATGTGGTACTTGGTCTTAAATAATGAACAATCTAATACCAAAGATGTAAACATAACACACACTGCAAATTTCCCTCATGTTTTGCACTGTTCCCAGATGTTTTATTTCCTCCAGTTATTGAAAACTATGTGTTACACAATCTATGGTTACTTTTATACAACATAAGTAGCTAGAATTGTCTAACTTTCAGTTAAAAATAACCATCATCTAGTGAGTTTTATACAACTGACCCTAAGTAACTTAAACCAGAATTCAATAACAATGCAGTCATTTAAAAACTTGCTTCGTTACGCGGTTGAGTGAAGTATCGATTCACTAAAGTGTCGAAACTTGTTTCTAGTAAAACTTTTAATTGTAAAGCTATGTAGCTAATTACTTTGCAGGCACATTTTCAGGGTCTGTAAAAGTCACTTGTGAGGGATGCGAAGCTCTGATCTGTATTTTACTGTACGAAATAATAATGTAATTACTTCTCTCTCAAATATCATTCATTAAAGAGTGAATAAGCTAGGTGAAATAATAGTCTAATGCTTCAATAAGTTGAAGTTGTCTGATAGAGGTAATCTATGCTTATTTATCAGATAATTCGTGGATAAGAATTGTTTCTATCTCGCAGTTTCTCAGATCTAGTTGCCGGATAACGAATAAGAACCTAAATTCAAAATACGAATTTTAAAAGCAATTTAGAGAGCATGCCTGTGCTTGCATGAAATGATATGTACACACTAGCTATTGATGACCTAGTAGATTTATTGTATTGTATGTTTTCTTTATGAAAGAATATTTAACATTTTAATTGTTTTTATTGATCGCACGAGCTAGTTCCTTATCTTGTATATACAGTAGAAGCCCGATATAACGCGGTTGATGGGGGACATGCTTTATCCCCGCGTTATAACCTTACCGTGGTATATCAAAATGTGACCGAAGAAGTGGCAAAAATCGATCCCGCGGAGGGGAACATTGGTTCAATAATAAAGTACAACGTTATATCTTCTAATATATAAAATCGAAAGTGTGTATGTATGTTTGTTCCCTATACAAATCTAGATTTCTTTACCAATTTACACGAAATTTTGCACACATACCCAGTTAAGCCCGGGAAGTAACGCGGTCAACATTAAAATTGAAACAAATCAGTCCTTCCGTTGAAAATTATATGATTTCTGAGAATATTATACTGAAAAAAATGAAATGCTGTTCAGTTCACATGACAACAGTGTATTGTTTACTGTGATCACATAGGGCTTTGATACCGGACTTTAACGAATTATGATTCCATCGATGTAATATATTGCCGAAAATAATTACTGAAAATTGAAATCCACGAAAATAAAGCACAGTGTGATGCAGTCACACAACTTTCTCTACCCTCGATACAAGATATATTTTCTCACTTCACATTTTGATGTAGAATAAGAGGTCGTATCGCAGGGACAACTTAAGTGTGTGAGTATGCTATATCAGAAGTAGGTAAATAATCCTTTCCGCTGATACGTTATCCATTGCTGTAGGCTTTGTATTAGTTGAGAAATAGGGATATTTATGATAGGCCCTAAGCATGGGATGGAACATTTTGAGTCCTATGCTCGCAGTATATTATGTCCCGGGTTTTAGGGGAGGAAAGTATGAAAGTGATACTGCATTTCTCTTTTATTTCAGCCCCGAAACGGTTGTATGGTAACATGAAAATGAGAAATAAAATTTTTCGTCAAGTCAGTACAATCTTATGTAATTTATGTTTCTTCTTATTTCAACCCCTCCCAGGTATGATGCAGCATTCGACATCCTCTATGAGCCATAGAAAGCTATATCTAGCCTTTTCTGATGGAATAGTTTGAGTGTGATAGGCTAAATCTTTTTCTTCATTTCAAATTTTACATTGGCTACATATTATATAAATACCTAGAGTTACAAAATCGAAAGTCCTCAATAAGTTAATTTCAAATTACAAAATACAAAGCCCGGGCGACGCCGGGCCTTTTCAGCTAGTTGCAATATAAAATACAGTAGTTTTAAAAATTACTCACCAGTTATGCTATTTAATCCAGTCCTGTAACTGATCTCAATTTACGGCTCTTCTTTCGCTGATGGAGGGCAAGAATTTTTCTAATTCCCGAGAGTAATGTATAAATGTACTAAAACATACACTAAAACATACACTGCAACATTCAGGTATAATATTCCCGTTTCCCCGTTTTTTGCAAGATAAATAATTTTCTGTTTATGTCCTACTGAATATGCTTTCCGCTTCTGCGACAATTTGTACTCCGAACTCGCGACTTTACAATCCGAATGCGTGATTCAAACTTGAAGGAATCCTGATTCTAGTATTCAATATAAAACTATAATCATGATAAATAGCAAGCTAAATTACATTAAATATAAAAACCTTAAAATGATGGGACCTATTAGTATTTTATATCAAAATGAATCTCAAATGATACTCTATTAAATCATGCTTAACATACAATTATTAAATGAAGAATATGGATTAAAGATAAAATAAATTAATATTAAATATAAGAATATTACGGGGTGGAGAAAGTACCAGACAAGATTCCGAGTATGTCACAAAGGATAGCTCGCTAGCACCATTCATTCACCATGGGCGGCCGGCGACGGTCTTTTGTTAACAAATAGTGCTCCCTTTATGTGAAAAGTGACACAAAGGCGATGAGAGCCTAGTCAAAAGAATATACTGGGAATAGGACTTGGGGAAAGAGCACAGAGTGAACATTCTCGGAATATTGAAGTAATAGCGAGAACAGGAGACAGTGGAAACTTGAGAGTTGTATCTCGTAGCGTCTTTAAAGCGTGGGTCTAAAGGGCCAATCAAAAAGAAGCTACTAGCTAAAATATAGTTAAATTACTGTAACATAGAATTTGATTTGTTAATATAAGAAGTGGGGAGATTTCTGTGAGTGCCACGATGTAGAACTTTGCCAATGTTAAGAGTACAGTGTTCTGCCGGATCCGACACCGGTTGGACGCAAATCCCTTGTCAGCTTAATTCTTCCGAGTGGATACCATTGTATCCCACTCGTATATTTTTATATTCACGTTGGGGAAGTTACCCAACTTGGATAAGTAATCTTTTATAGTAAGATACCCAGTAAACGTGATTTGTGGTAATAGCTAAGTTACGGCTATTACCGATTTAAATTCAGTGGGTCACAGTAAGTACTTGGTCGACGAATTAACATTATTATAATTACTCCAAGGGGAGTCATTATATCATCACGTGATAACGAATAGGAAGGAATAATAACTGATAAACTTTTGTGGCTACGTTCTACATTGGAGACATTATAAACAGTATCAACCACGAGTAGATTAGCATACGTATTAATTGGACTTGAGATTAATTGGTTAATAAATCTACTCATACCAGTATTAATTAGTTTGATATCTAATTACTATAATTAATATTGCCATTCACCAGACCCATATTTATACCCTGTAGAAACGTAAGAGGTAAATTTTGTAGCTCGACTGACTAGACCGAGGCAGGTTCAAAGAAGCTCAGCAAATGTAAGTACTACATAAAAACATTATACTATACAGAGTGAACCTTAATAGTGGCATTTCCCAAAATCAAAGGGGGTGAACCGCTTCAAACTAAAATCATATTTCAACTTTCCTAGGTTTTAAGAATTTCTGGCAGATGTAGATTTTTTTTTAAATCCTTATAGAATTACACTATTCATTCCATATCCCGTTACCTCTGCTAAATCCTTTGGAATGCGGTGGTGACGGTCAACTAGCGGGTGAGCGCGGGTCTAATGGGAAGAAAAATGCACTGCAGAACCGCTCTTTGCAGAATTTTTACTGTTTTAACTCATCTTCCAAAATAAAAATTTTATTTATTAAACTACGGTATATTTTTATTGGGGGACATAATTTCCCCCGCGGTATTTCGAACCGCGCTATTTCGGGCTTCTACTGTACTTTGAAAATGGATATGTAACTTGAGTTTCTTCAGTGATAAATGAAGAAATATCCCCCCTTCCTATCTCAAATTGGAATAAAAATTCATTGGATTGGAATGATAGTCATTTAATTTTTCTAGTGCTATTCTTAAAAAAATAGATAAATCATTAATAACGCAGAAAATCTGTTTAGTTTAATTTTCCAAACATTATTATGCTCATAACAATAGATTTCTACTTTTAAATCCCATTGCACTAGAAACGAAAACAGCAACCAGAGCAATATAAGAAGAAATGCGCTCAAAATGTTCTTATGATGTTAAGAGTAGCCTATATGAATCTATGAATCATGCAACCACAGAATATTGTTTCTGTTGAACATAACATGTGAATATTTTAGGTTACTGTATAATAACAGTGGAAACCCCACCACAAAATCACTAAATTAGTTTCGACGGCATCAGCACGGAGTTGAATCCTAAAAATTCGTATGAATCTATGTTAGGCTACTAGCGTAAAAAATATAAACTCTTTGCCTATTCTCATTACATGTCTTTCTCGTCTTATCTAGAACCCAAGTATGATTGGTAGTGAAAAGGTTTGTTGTTTCAGAGTTGAGTTTTTTAAAGTAATGTGTCTTAACTCTACAACGTAAGTTCAATGACTTTTCTTCCCTCCCGATGAAAGTCTGCCTGAGTGGTTTCCCGTCCAAGGAATAAAATAAAATATCTCCATTCGTGTTTGAACTCATGACCAGGGCTGGGCTTACTGTAAATAAATATTGTTTATTTTTTTATTTTGTAATATGTTTACTAATACTGTAGTGATTGTTAAAACCTTAATAGAGATATAAGATAATTTTACTGTCCATTTTTCATTATTTATAGTTTCAGTATTTCGTATTTGGGCAGAACATAACGTATTTCAACAGATATAATCGAATAGCCTATTCATCATATTTTAGGATTTTGAAATTGTTCAAAAGAAAGAAACTGGAAGCTTTAGACTATGCAGTCTTTACTGCAGCAAGTGTTCCAGTGGTCTTGTAAAAATTTAGTGTAAACATGATTCGTATTTGCTGCTTTATGCAGTGCGTGTTGTTTTTATTTGTAAAACTGACTTTTGGGGCAGTTAGGCAAATACGTGGCTTGTCATCTGGCATTTCTTTACATTGAGGTAATAA
Organism: Ectobius pallidus; assembly: GCA_964059195.1. NCBI lineage: Eukaryota > Metazoa > Arthropoda > Insecta > Blattodea > Ectobiidae > Ectobius > Ectobius pallidus. The sequence continues at coordinate 20,028,472 of CAXKWD010000010.1, forward strand.
CATTTCTGAAGAAGAGATATTATAATGTTGCCAATATTTAACACGTTATTTCCCAAACCACGGTCATTGTTGACCTTTACCATTTCAATGCAGTTAAATGGGCTTATTGGAAGTTAACTACTGAAACGCCATCTGATTGTATGTGAAATTAACATAATATTTTAACGATTGTCTAATCGGGAGTGTATGTAAGATGGAAATGTCATTTTCCGATATATTTACCAAAATTTTTCTTATGTTTTAGTCCATATTTTACCAATTTTATTACTTATATATACGTAAGTAAAATTATTACATATACACCCTAGCCCTGCTCATGACAATTGACGAATCTAAACTCTAGGGACCCTTGCTTTTGGTCGGGGGTTCAAGTCGTGATCTGTGCCAGGATATCTAGGTAGTCTTTTCTCCATTATCTAACCTAGTCATATGAATCAATTCAATACTCGCTAAACCACACCAGTTTCTCTCTCTTTATCTTCTAAGGGACTGCTTAGTCTCTGTCCTTATGAGTATTCGGGAAAAGATAATCTGCGCCATTCTACCTTTTCTCCCAACCTACACGATGTAAACTGCGCCACTTCTACCTTTTCTCCCAACCTACACGATGTAAACTGCGTCACCGACATATGTAAGCTGCGCCACCGACATATGTAAACTGCGCCAGCGACATTTAACCTCTCGATTTGAAGGTTCATTAAGGCGATAAGCTATTAAAAAATATACATGATGTAAGAATTCTAAAGCTATCGGATAGGGCAGTGTTCTCCATGAAGGTTTACAATATAATTTATGATGGAAAAAGTTGACAATATGAGTATTATGTTATTCTGGAGTAATGTCTTTCGATATTTTAGGAAAGCGTTGCTTTGATACTAGTAGCAATGAGGAGCGGAGAGAAAACCATGCCTTGAAAACGGAACAATTTATGGGAGACACTTCTCCAAACGTACATATTATCTTAAATATATATTATGCAAATCTGATATAAGTTATTCAGATTATCAATAATAGATAGTAAGTTACTAGAAATTCATATACCGTGGGTTAGGACTAGGGATGGGTCGATACCAGATTTTCTCGATACTCGATACCGATACATGATATTTTCCTCGATACTCTATACCGTCAACATTTCCAGTTTCAATAAATAGGTACATTACAAATTAAAAGTTGAGAGAACTGTGTAATACCAACTAAATTAATTAAGTGTGCATATTTAATGAGGCAAAATTTAATATCATCAGTAGCCTATAATTATTTTTAAACTCTACATTAAAACTAAAATTAGTTTTTGGAACTTACAAGTTTTTGTTCAAAAATCACAACGGGGTTTGGACAGTCAGCTTGTTTGTTGGTTGTTATTGAAACGTTTGACAGGAAACGAAACAATTAAGAATCTCTTCTGTTTGGATTTTAAAAGTCGGAAAGTCTTTATTTATGACTAGACAAAAGTCACAGAGTGGTTTTCTCCATTTCAAGGAGAAATAGAAGTATTTACTATATTTAGTAGACTACTAAAAAGAAAGAGATATCGCATTTCCTTAAATTGCAGTTACCAAAGTATCGAGCGAGTTTTCTGAAGTATCGCTCGATGCCGATACCATGCAAGTATCGAGAGTGTCGAGGTATCGAAAGTATCGAGGACCATCCCTAGTGAGGACAATGTTTCCCTTCAATTTTAAAGTTTAAAGTAATTACACTCTCAATGGATCTGTATTTTTATTTCTCATTTTCAACAAAATGTTTACGAAATAAACCAGACTTATTTTTAAAAAATCACGTACAACCACAGATAAAATGAGTAATTCATATGTATTTAGCAAATCAACGGTATGATTGATCACGTATAACAAATGTTATGATAGGCTAAATTAACAATTATTGACACTATAATTGCCGTACTAAAAACAAGCACACCTATAAATAAATACAACAATAACAGTAGACGCAGTAAATGTAATGGACTCTCTGTCAAATCAAAATATTCAGGAAAAAAGTCAGCCTGTATCTACCGAATTTATATATACAAAAAACAACCAATCGATGAATATCTCCCCATGCCACAATATCTAAGCTAGAATCTATCGAACTTTTTTGTTTTTAACTCAGTGACTCCTAAAACGTAAAACACAAATAATCAAAACTCCTCTCCAGAAAATACCCCCCCCCCCCCAATAACAATAATAGTAGTTGACAATAATGCTTAATACAAGCTTCTGATATGTTCTTTTACCTCGCATAAAATAATTACTACTCTGTCATACACCAGGATCCCAAGTTTAACACAAACAATGATCTAAGTCAATCTCTTACCCAACGACATACAAGATAATGTGAATAAAATAACGGTTAAAAATGAGGAAATGTGCATTGCAGCTTGTTGCTGCCCCACATTAGGCCTACCTTGAAGTACGTACAGCGATACGCATGGAGCATACTACTGCACATATTCACAGTGTGTAGGTCTTGAATCTAAATGACTTCATTGTTTCTTATAAATGTAACAGCTGACATACCTAAACAGTCACTTCACTCTGTAATCACTTCCAAAATCTGTCAGCATGGACTCTTTTTCATTCTGATTTACAGCTAATATAATAAATACAACAGCAGCAACAAGTCAGAAATAAAATAATGTGCTTCAATACCATCAGTAAATTAAACCATAAGGCCTACTAAAAGATAACACTGAAATTGAATAATAAAACAAAATTTGTTGTTCAATTTTCTTTCCAATGTTTGCCTAAGTCTTTCCATGGCTTTCGATGGTCTAGTAAAATGTAACGTTTGCTTACACACCAGTTTAAATTCCTGTAATCCTTAAATATCTATCCGCAATAGCAGGATGTCCCGATGATTAGTCTATATTTAGAAAAATAAAAGCTATGCGAAAATGAAGAAGAATGAAAAAATCAGAAAAGCAGTTATTTGTTTTATTAAAGTATATTTTAGGGGAGGAATGATTTTTTTTTAAATTACAAAATATGAACGCTGGTACAATTGGTAGAACGAATTAGAAATAGGAATTAACAAGCTAAGAGTAACATGGATATGCAAAGAATAAGCTCTCTTAGTATAAAAATAATATGCAAAATAATAAGAAATAGATGCAACGACGTTGCTATACAAAAATATTAAGCGAATTAAGCAGGTAGGCCTATAAGTCATAGTATTTTAGAGAGAAATGAAAACAAGTAGAAGGCTAGAAACATATTTAGTCAATAATAATAATAATGAAGTTGACAGGATAGGTTTAGTTTGTTGGAGATTAGGTATATGGAAGTTGAGAAATACGAGCAAAGTATTGAGAAAGGAAATGTGCCCCCTTTGCAGTTCACAAGAAAATGCGAAACGCATCCTGTTTAAAGTAAAACCACTGAACACTGGAGAGAAATGTTTATAGATAAGAAATTATTAGAACTTAATAGTAACGTACCATATAAAACAAAATGTAACACAATAAATGTAGCAAGTTTTAAAAATGAGGCAAATCTTACTTTTGATAAGGAAGAAATGAATTGAAATAATAGAGGAGATTCATAAGAGTTTATGGTTAGTTAAATTTTCACTTAATTTGGACCTTTAATAACTGTTAGTCGAATAAGGGCTGGTTGTATAAACCTTAACCACGGGTCGTCATTGATAATACAATTAACATAAGTACTTAGGCTACACGTTATGTTCGTTACTTTAATCCTGAACACTGAAAGATGAATTTACTATCTTTTCAATGCGGAAAAAAAGCTTTTATTTAGTTACTATATCATGACTTACGGGGAAGGTACTGCTGAGCGAAGGAGGTCGGTATTTCAAATGACACACTAAATTAGAACATCTTCTTGAGAAAGATGGCCTATTACAGCTGTCAAAAGACCATTTGTCCATTTGTCTGGCTAATTAAAACCATGATCATTTTAAGGTTTGTAGGCTACCATTAAAATTGGTTTAGTATGGTTGGGAGATTAAAGAGATGAAGAGGAGAATGGAAAGATCTAGAATTCAATTATCCACGGAGCCAGGAGAATACTAGGAATGAAATGCGAGTCACAAATAAACTTCATACCTTTACCGCCATTTCCCAAGTGAGTAGGATACCAAGTAATATTATTATCTTCCTCTAGAACATTAAAATACGCCAACGTAAAACTTTTTTTTCTTAATCAACTCGTGAGATTTTGTATTATCTTCTTTTCCTGACTACCACTGTTTGACCTTTCACGTACTGGGTGTGGCACACCGGGATGAGGTTCTAATTTTCGAACATTGATTTTCTATATACGTGTAGAAAGTGTATTTTAGCACATGTCGAATATATGAGATACGAGAGTGTTAAGCCATACTGATATACAGGGAGGGTGCGGCCGTTTTTGGTTAACTTACAAATAGATTAGATAGCCTATAATAGGCTACCCAAACATCCACTTACAGATGGATACGGTAGGCCCACTATCGAGATGTGAAAGGCCTTGAAGTTCTTAGTAAATTCAATGCTGCACTACCAGCAACCGACTTACAAACGCACTTGAACGTTTTAATTTTAATTAAAGTACATTGCTAATAATATCCAATCTTACCTTGATAGTGACGGTATTCCTAGAGGTAGATTAAAGGTAAAGGATAGGCCTAACGTTTACTTAACTTATGCTGTTGCAGAAACTTAGGCCTACATCCATTAAAAGCTTCATTGCACACATACAATTACAATTACACCCCCTTTAGCCTATAAGAGGTAAGGGAATATGGATTATAATGTTTACAGTTCATAAGGATTTGAATTTATGGTGTTAAGTCTGGCTTCGTGGAGGCATACTTTATACACTCAGAGTGTATGTAAATTCTATGTGGGCACATTTAAGCAAACTTTCCTCGCAGTACTCGGTGACAGCAGTTAACTGGTTAAGGTTAGGAATTCAGTGGATATGTCTTAAAAATTATTGCACTAGAAAAATGTAGGCCTCAAAAATTTAAGCTTTGTGGTATCTGTGTAATGAAATGTGACTTCTATGCGAAACTGAAAGTAGAATAAAATGTGAAAGAAACGTAACTTACAATACTAAATAGAATTGTAATTAACATAATTTATAAACAATCTACCCGTCAATCTAAAGTCGCCAAGTGAAGAGCATACTTGCTAACCCAAGAAAGGTCGCCACCGATAACGTGATGGACTAGGTTCTATTTTATGAATACTCGGGTGTATGCAAGCTGCGCCACGGTTGACACCGAATTTGAAATAGAATAAAAATGAGATATGTAAACTGCGCCACGGAGATAAGTAGATGCACTTCTCCAGTTCCAAACAAGTGCCTTCATAAAACTGAGAAGTATTGAACAAGGGATACCTGTAAGAAGAACAGCTAAAATAAATGACAAGTATTCTCGTCTACTCAAATGGAGAGAATGCTTCCTGGCATTTGAATATTGTCAACTCATTTTCGCACCCATTATACTATAGAATATTTATTGGAAACTCTGTCCTACCCCATGATTTTTTAACTGTTGGTTCCTTCTGAAAATAAATATTCAAATATCGAATGGTTCCTGATTGTTATATAAACATAAATAACAACATATCAACGTTTATTTTCTTACCCCTTGTGCGATATGGAGAAATTAAGGCATCCCGTAGATTTGTAATTGTTAGCTCACTACTTTAATCTTCATATAAATCTTTAAGAATGTTCCTTGACATTTAAATAAACGGCGTAAACAAGATTTCAGCTCTTATTTTCTCACACGTTTGCAACTGTTGGCAATTTTTGTCACTTTATTGAACTGCTGTATACTGGACTATGCAATTTATCTTCTTTGTATTTTTACACTTCTAATTCCGTGGTTTTGATTTTCACTATTATTTACGTTGCCATTGACTCTAAAGCTGTGCTCTTTACAAAGTCTCTAAAGATATGACATTTAGATTAACTCTAATTTTCTTTTTACCCTGTTTACTAAAAACTGTTGACAAAATATGATTTGTTGTTCGTGTTATATTCGTTCTAATGCAAATGAATTATCCAAGTACGATTCCCTGAAGATGGAGAAAGCGTGGTCCTCTGAAACGTCGCAATGTTCCAAATTACTCACTTGGCTGGGAACCCGAGAACAGTATATTCGGATTGTATACCAGGAAAACTCTCAAGTCATTCTTACATCAAACTACATTATAATACTTTCTTGGAGAATAAATTGTGTGTCTGTGTGTGTATGCAGGCCACACACACAAATATATATGTTGTATACATATATATGTGTGTGTATGATTGGATGTAGCTTTTATACATTTCTCGTATGTAGCATCACATCTAAGCAAAGGACACTTTTATAACTCTGTCTTAAATAATAATCTTCTAAAATACGGTAACAAATATTTTTGCGGAGATTCAGATGCGCATTCATGGAAGTAAGCCTCTTATTTGACTATTATTCGAATATACCTCTTTTCTCAGTGAAAATAAATATGAATGGATAGGATATAACAAAAATCTACCTACTTTATCTATTCTTTCTGATGTGTGTATGTCTCTTATGTTTCGGTAAAGCAGAATATTTTATCCGTTATAGATTGTAACCGTACTTTGTACTCAACACAGACGACAATCTCATATATAGCCCCTGTACGATTGACAATACGCACCCTACTGTTTATACTTCCACACATAACACCTAACTTCAAACATTCATTCCCCATATAACACCTAACTTCAAACATTAATTACTCCATTAAGGAAAAAGCGACAAGGAAACCAATTACACCCATCAATAGCCAATAACAACCCCTACAGTTTGATATATTACACATAACTTTTTATTAACCCGTTCCATCATTTTAATATAAAAACATTAATAACTCTTTTCATTTTTATCACTCCCACTACAAATTAATACCGTTGGAAGCCCCGTAAAATAGCCCATCAGGATTAAATAACCAGAACTATGATAACTTTCAGTTATCACAGTTATTGATAAAAACATAAACCCAGCACCGCCCACATCCGCTCGGATAGTCTGGCTGGCGCCTAGCAAATTTTGACATCTCAAGTAATTAATGACCGATGCAACTTGCCTGTTTTAACGACGAAAAACGGAATATATTTCAAATTGGATAGCAGAACAAACTACCTTACACCAATCAGAGAAGACTTAGACACGGACACAACCAATTGGAACTACTTACCCCCACTACCCCTTACAAAGATATTAGCAGAAAGCACGGACATCTCGTCATCTTTTGATCACACGACAGCTTAGACTACAGAACTTCAAGACACACTTCAGACAAAAGACTACGTTAAACATTATTAAACTCAAGTAACTTTGCAATATATTGATATTTAAACATTATAATCCGCGCGATATAAATAGAAGTTATTAGCAGCGTCGAAGCGCGTAATTTATATTATTTGATAAAGACATTGATTTTATTATTACGAAACATTAATTGTGAACGTAAGATTGAGCATTATTATCCGCGCGATACAAATAGAATCTACGAGAGAGTAAATGTGAAAGTAAATAGAAGTTTTTCAACAGCGCGTACGAGTGAACTAATTATTATTACAAATTAGCAAGTTACAAAGTGTTACGAACTTCAACGACGTACGAAATACTACTAAATATCAGAACTTACATCATCTAATAGAACTAAATCGATTAATTCAGCATTGCAGAAAATACTAAACTTTGGAAAATATATATTAATTTGAAAAGAACAACTCAACTTTTAGTTACCATTATCCCTGACACCGCCCTTTGACTGGTATCTCGATTTTCTCTAGCCACTTCCCTAGATAAGAGTTCTCTAGCTTACAACTACCCCTGAGTACTACGCCCGGCACCCCTTATTTTAATCAGAACTCCAGAACTACTATACATCTAAAAATCCCACCTACAGTTATAAATCAACTCCACCCCGACGTACGGTGATAAATAGCTACCCAACTTAGTGGCAAATCTTCAGGAGAGCTACGAACGGTTATAAATAGCTGCCCAACGTAAGGTACGGTTATAAATGGCGACCATCGTGATTGCTTGAATTTGAAGATCGAGGGACCAGTCAATAAAATTTAATTTTTCAACAATAAAATTCAGGAACACTACACTAAACCACACACCACCAAGTTTTAAATTCTGTGAGAAATTTTACTAAAGCCAGCACCCCATTGGATTATTCATCACTTCATCAATACCCCCCCCCCCTGGATCTTCATCTACAACATTTTCCCTCATCACCTGGACACCTGGACATCACCTTTGGCCTGCCGCTGGACACCTGGACTACAAAAGGGTATCGTTAATCCAACTTAAGTGTTGAAAACTGAATTTTGCTCCTATTTTATTTAAATTCCAAGTAAATTTTTTTTCTTCTTCAATTTAAATTTCAAATTTTTTTTTGCATTTTAATTAATTTTTATTTTAGTAAATTCAATTGTATTGTAGTAGTTTATGAAATTAAGGAATAATAAAGTATTCCAAATCATGGAGCCAAATTCTGATACTCAGATATTATGTTCAGAACAGAATCCTACTTCTGAAAACAATGAAAGTGCCTCTGTTCCTATTTCTGACAACTTAGAAATTACTCAGCATAAAACCGAAAGTGACCTTGCTAGCTTGCCTGTTACACAACCCCCTGTTAATATCCCAGCTGTGAGTGCACCCACCCCATCGACTTCTACTCAGAACACCATAAACTTAGACCCTAACCTTCCTTCTTTCAGTTTAGATTTTTTGTCACAAATTCAGACAATGATAGTAGGAATTTCTACACAAGTGAACGAACTTGCAACACAAAACACCACGCTTAAGAATGAGTTAAATTCAACACTTGAAAGCCAGAGCCAACAATTGAGAAATGAAATGGCCACACAAAATGCTACAATGAACTCCACACTTGAAAGCCAGATTGCTAACATGAACACGACTATAAATTCAACCCTTGAAAATCAAAATCAACAAATCACTACAATAAACTCCACTCTAGAAAATCAAAATCAGCACATAACAATAATGAACTCTACACTGACAACCTTAATCACTGAACACCGCACTCAGGTTACGTCTGAATTACAAAATTTAGACACTAGAGTCACAGCTCAAATAGCTACTTCAGAACAAGTGTTGACCAATCATATTTCCTCAGTAGAAAGGGTAACCGCTAGCAATGCTACTAAATTGGTATCCCTTCAATCAGAATTAGACCGACTTAGGCAAAGGGTTAGAGACCAGGAAAACCTAATCGAACAAACCAGGGAAAATGCTTTGATCCCTCATGTTTGTAATACCCCCTCAACATCTGCCTCTACTTCTTCCAACCCCCCTGATCCATTACCCCAAGCCCCTGAAATACCAGAACCACCTGCACCATTACCCAGAACCAACAATGGATTGGATCAACGAGCTGCCAGCACTAATCAAACACCCCAACATGTTGTAAACAATAGTTTTTCATTGCACAATTCGGATTTTCCATTACCGTATTTTGAAGATACCTTGAAAACAAACCCTGTCAGATATTTAAAGGACCTAAAAACTTATTTTGCTTTACGAGGAGTCCCAGAACATCTAAAAATGATCTTTGTGAATCAATCTTTGAAATCTAACGCAGCTCGGTGGCTCCAAGTCATCGATCCCGACAATCAGCTGTCCATAGGTCAGTTTGAAGAAATGTTTTTGTCAGAATTCTGGAGCGAAAGCGAGCAAAGCCGTTTGAGATCGCGAATATTTCAGGGTAAGTACGACCGTAGCCACGGCCAAACCTATCTAGAATATTTCATTTCTTTGTGTGAAAGCCGCCAACTGCTTAAACCAGAAATTTTGGAGCAAGATTTTCTAAAGGCACTCCCGTCTCACTTTCCGCCAGTAATAAGAAATTGCCTTGTTGTCGCATCTCCCCAATCCACCACTGAGATGTTAAAATTACTAAAGTCAATGCAGGACCTAACTTACACTTCCACTAAACCATCGCACCCCATTGTGTCAGCTAACCAAACTCACCGGAAAAACATTAATCTGGTACAAACTTCTGACAATCCGGAAAATTTCCAAATTGGGTTGCGGACAGGAATTTCTAATGAGGACCAGCAAAACAATGATTCTAGGGACAACAGACCTTATTGGCCCCAAACAGAGTACGTGCGAAACGCCCGCAATAATTGGCAAACCCGTGGTTTCCGTTTCAGGCCGTATGGCAATTACAATAATAGGCAAGGGAACAGTTACCGTGGTCAGAACAGACGTGGCTATGCAGGAAATAGGCCTAACTGGTTTAACCGGAATCAGTATAATCAAGGTTTCTTCCGCCCCTACTATAGAGGTTGGAATAATTTCAGGTACTCCCGCCGTAACAACAATAATCAATATGAAAGGAACAATTCATATGAAAGTCCGAGAAATAGGCCTAACAACAACACCCAAAGCAATGCCGAACCCCAGACTCAATCCCCAACACCCACCGTGGCTTTAAACGAATAAGGGTTTTACATGCTCCTTCTGTGGACAACCCTGCAACTCCTATGAATCAAAATGAAGGAAATACCGGAAATATCGATATCATACATTGTGGTAGCAACTATGTAAATAATTTTCTTGGCTTCAAAACCTCACAAACTTGTGACATAAACCCCTTGTTGGCTAGCCGTGAGAAAACAAATCATGAATCTCATATGATGAAATTTCCCAAGGCAGCAAAGAATGTTCAAAATATTCCAGTAAGTGAAAGTAACAAGTTGACACTTAGTACACCTCAGGAAACAAACATAACATTGTTGGAAAATAATAAATCTCCTAATAATCTGCAACTAGAAATAGAAAGTAACGATGCCAGTGCCAACAATGTGGATGGCCAGCCCATTGTTGACAACAATCTAATTGTTGGTAGCGTTGTTTCTCCTCTTGTGAATGATAAAGATGAAAGCTCCCTTATTCAGAACAGTAATAATCCTATTCAGAATATTAATAATAATGTACACAGCAATGTAAATATCTCGGGACATTTGCCAAACAACACAAACAGCGAAGAAACTGACATTGTAATTGGTATTTTGCAACGAGATGAACTATTGAGCACCCGACGTCGATCTCCGGTCATAGAGGTCAATATCGGTGAAAAAGCCTATCAAGTGACATTAGACACTGGAAGCGATGCTCAAGTCATCTCACACTCGACTTTCCTAGAATTACAGCGCACTAAAGCGATTACGCAAATACTGCCTGTATGCGGAATGACAGCATTATTAGCTGTAGGGAAACAAAGGTGTAGGATCAAACAACAATGTTTAGTGCCTATTACCTTAGCTGGACAGACAGTAGAAATATTATTTCTAGTAATCCCTGGACTTAATCTGCCCATTATTGTTGGCTTAGAGGTATTCCAACAGTTAGAAGGAATAATTAACTTCAGAAATGAAAGTTTCGCTTTCATTGATGAGAACAGGCAGGAGCAAGTTATTCCTTTCTGTGACAAGACACCTCACCCTCCTGCGACCGCTCGCTGTGAACCAGATGTGAGCCAGGAAGAATTCTTCATAGAAACTCTGTCAGTTTATGACCAACCCCTCCTCCACCTCAGTACAGACGAACCCTCTTGTATACAAACAAGAAATGACCCGCTCTCTACAACAAAACTTTTAAGTGAAAATAACACACAAACTGAACTCCAAATAAATCACATTAACACACTAGATGAAATTAAAGAATTAATCACACTTAAAGTACAGGAAGCACACGATCTAGACCCCGCTACACGGAAGGATTTATTTGACGTGCTGTACAAGCATAAGGACTTATTCTCCAATAAAATTGGAAAGTGCCGTTTGTACACGCATAAAATAATCCGGCCATCTACTACTGTAGTAAGACACAAGCCCCGACATATCCCACTCAGTTTGCGTGAGAAAGTCTCAGCTGTCATACAGGACATGTTATCGCAAGGGATCATTGAAAATTCTACCAGCCCCCATTGCAACCCCCTGTGTATAGTACTTAAGCCCTCTGGACAAGTACGTCTTACAATTGACGCTAGGTCAATTAATTCTGACTCCCAAGAAGACCATTACAGACCTTTGACATCAGATGAACTTCTTACCCGTGCTAAAGAAGGAAACTATTTCTCTACAACAGACTTAGTTTCCGCCTTCTGGCAAGTACCCCTGGATCCAGAGTCACGCGATTTAACTTCTTTCAATTATCAGGGACGAAATTTCCGTTTTACTCGAACACCCTTCGGGTGCCGCACTTCCTCGTCTGCCCTCTTGCGTGCATTAGCTCTGACCTTTGATTGGCAGACGGATAACTTCATTATCCCCTACCTTGATGACATTCTGGTAGCCTCCAAAACCAAAGCTGAACACCTGTCCCACATAGACCAGACTTTGGGAAAACTATTACATGCAGGTTTCACCCTCAACATTTCGAAATGCCACTTTTTCCAAAAGGAGGTGAAATTTCTCGGATATATTATATCCGGGAAGGATTGCCGAATAGATGAAGAAAAAGTGGAAGCCATCTTGAAAATCCCAGCCCCCCGTAATCAGAAGCAACTTAGATCTTTTCTTGGCGTATGCCAATACCAGTCACGCTTTGTAATAAATTACTCCCAGGAACTTTGCCCCTTAAAGCCACTCCTCAAGAAAAATCAAAAGTGGACATGGACCCCGGAGCATGATGCTGCCTTTAACCGGGTTAAGCAATTGTTTGCGGAGTCTATTAAGCTTCAGAAACCGGAAGAAGGAGAAATGCTGTACGTGCAAACCGACGCCAGTGCAAAAGGCATAGGAAGTATCCTTTTTCAGGTGATAGATGGCGAAAAACGCATTATTGCGACTGCTAGTAAAGGTCTGACTATCCCCCAGTCCCGAATGTACCCCACAGAACTTGAAGTGTATGCAGTCTATGAGGCCCTCAACAAATACAAACACTACATTTACAACCGTAGAGTCACCGTATTATGCGACCACATGAGTCTTAGTTTCCTGAAACAGTGTAAGTTAAGCAACTCACGTGTATCACGTCTGATCAGCGCCATCACAATGTACGATATTGAAATTCAACATATCAAAGGATCGCTAAATTACCTTCCCGATCTGTTTTCAAGGTTGCCTAACCACCCTGGAATGTCTAGTTTAGAAGGTCAGGTTGAAAAAGAAGTGAAAATTATGAGAATTTCTGTTAATGACCGACATCAGTTGAATAAGAAACTTGGAAACTTATCAAAATTGCAGTCTGAAGACCCCTATTTGTCCACTATTCAGAGTGAGTTGCAGGAAATCCAACCACCAGCCCCTAGCCCAGTAAATGAAACAAATGTACAGAGTACCTTAGCTACCTATAATGGCATCATTTACAAATTCTGTGGAAAGGAAAACCCCGCCTGGCGCCCATACATCCCCTCTTCTATCGAAAACGACATTATTGTCAGTTACCATGAAAATCTAGCCCACAGTGGAACAGAAAAAATGATCGATTCCATTAGCGAGCATTTTTATATCAAACAACTTGGTAGAAAAATCAGACTTTTCCTGAAAACATGCCATCTATGTCAAGTAGGCAAAAGTAAAAACACCGCCTACGAAGTTTCAGTCAATTCTATCGAAGCTACCAAGCCTAACCAATTGATTTGTGGTGACATTTTAGGACCTTTGGTGCAGAGTAACTTCGGTTGCCAGTTCATCTTTGTGATGGTGGACACATTTTCTAAGCTAGTTGCCTTATATCCCCTCCGTAATTTATCTACTAGTATTTGCTTGAAAAAGGTAGAGGAATACGTGAATACTTATGGCAGCGTTGAATCTTTTCTTACGGATAATGCCAGTATCTATTCTAGCCCCAAATGGAACTCAGGACTGTCAAAACTAGATATAAAGACCTTACACTGCTCAGCTTATAATCCTTCAGGTAACATATCGGAAAGATATATCAAGCAAGTAATTTCATACCTCCGACTGTTAACTCATAGACAACACAAAAATTGGTTCAAGTACTTAAAGCCCATTCAGGCTATTCTCAATGAAACGCCACACCATGTCACTAAAGAAATCCCGTTGCAAGTTGTAACACATTGCAAAATAGACCCTCTCTTTAAGAACACCCCTCCTGTGTTACCGACATGCCATAAATCAGATCTTGACATCTGCAATTCCATCCTCAAACGCCTTCAGAGCAGGTGGCTTAAGAGAAAACAAAGACCCAGACGCATCCGCAAAAAGTGGAACCCCGCTCCTGGAGATTACGTACTTTTAAAGTCACATGTAATTTCTAGCACACTTCACAATCGCCAGAAAAAATTCAGCCTCCCTTTTAAAGGCCCATACCGTGTCAATACAAAGTTTGGAACTGACACCTTCCAACTAACCAACATCAAAAACCCCAAGAAAATCCTTGGCAAGTACAGGAAACACTTGCTAAAGCCTTATCATGTAATGGCCCACAGACCATAAAACAGCAGAAAGTTTGAAGCAGAAGGAGAAGTAAGAAGGATTATCGACTAGGACTCAGGAAAACGTTTTATCAGACTGACATTGTAAAATAATTAGAGTGATTCATACTTCTCAAATTAATGTTTTACCTGACGTTATATATAACGAATGTGATACTTACAAGGTAGAGTATAATTAGCCTCCCCGTGGTTGTTGAAAAGACTATGATGAGATGATTCTTATTCTATAAAATAGGGTGAGACATCACAACAGCCATGCCACTAGAGAAATAAGTGCAAGAAATAAGTTTATTGCCAATTTTTAGTGAACCTCTGTATATATGTAATTTTAAGATAGGCTACTCCCTTTATTTATTCAACTGAAGAGTTAAAACATTCATTTGACAAAGGTAATCACACTATTATTTGAAGTAATAAATAAGTAAATATTGAAATTTCGACATATTTGAATTTTATTGGAGTAGTACACAGAGTAAGAATAACTAAATTTTGTTAATTTTTCAAAAAGAAAAATTATTTTACATAAACAATATGGACAGGAAATAACCCTCTCCCTACACTAATTAAGTAGAATTGTATAGCGAAAGTGAATTGAAAGAATGATCAGAATTAAATAAGAATTTGAAAGTGAAATGATTATTGAGAAACATGTGTGTCAATAAATAAGAAATATGAGAACAAATGAGGAAATATGATAACAAGTATTAAAAGTAATATGAAAGAAAAGAATGGTAATGAATATTGAGAGTAATCAAGAAATTTTGAAGGTAAGACATAAAAGATGATTTATGAGGTTAGAATAATGTAAACAAGGTAAAAGGATATTGGAAGAATGAAAAAGGAACATTAAGAAATGATTATTTATGAGGTAAATAGATAAAAAAAAAGAGTAGGAAGAAAACATGTGTAATCTGAATATAATATCAGTGTATTAAGTAGACCAATGAGGAAGATTAGCGTACTCCAACGTTTGACATCAACAATATATGGATTAGCATCAAAAATCAGCGTTATGCAAGAAGCTATTGAAATTAATATTAATATCAAGAAATTCGAGTGTACTTTATAATTTTATTTGTGTATAAGGTATAATTATGATTTTGTTTTACTAGTTAATCAAATGGACTATGAACTCAGCAGAATGTGTACTACGACCAAGAAGAAAAGTGACCAATTCAAGGTAAAATAATGTTAAAAGTGTATTTTATTGATTATGAATTTATTTGTGTATGTGTAATTACGGCAGAATTAATCAAAAGTATAGATGATGTAAGGATCTAAATTTTTCAAGAACAGATATTGAAAACAAAGACAATTGATCGAAAAGCTAATATCAAAGTAAAACACAATAGAGAAAACCCACGAAATGATTCGAAGTGACGACGGAGGATTATTTTAGGGAATCGAAAAATTAAATTTCCATATTTCATTCAAAACTAAACACCGCCACTCTTCAAATTCCAGATTGGGTATTATAATGATCATAAAGTCCCGCTCTTATTGATTCTGCAGATCAATTTCTCGCGTGAGTTTTTTAATCATTATGCGGACATCTTGTAACCGTACTTTGTACTCAACACAGACGACAATCTCATATATAGCCCCTGTACGATTGACAATACGCACCCTACTGTTTATACTTCCACACATAACACCTAACTTCAAACATTCATTCCGCATATAACACCTAACTTCAAACATTAATTACTCCATTAAGGAAAAAGCGACAAGGAAACCAATTACACCCATCAATAGCCAATAACAACCCCTACAGTTTGATATATTACACATAACTTTTTATTAACCCGTTCCATCATTTTAATATAAAAACATTAATAACTCTTTTCATTTTTATCACTCCCACTACAAATTAATACCGTTGGAAGCCCCGTAAAATAGCCCATCAGGATTAAATAACCAGAACTATGATAACTTTCAGTTATCACAGTTATTGATAAAAACATAAACCCAGCACCGCCCACATCCGCTCGGATAGTCTGGCTGGCGCCTAGCAAATTTTGACATCTCAAGTAATTAATGACCGATGCAACTTGCCTGTTTTAACGACGAAAAACGGAATATATTTCAAATTGGATAGCAGAACAAACTACCTTACACCAATCAGAGAAGACTTAGACACGGACACAACCAATTGGAACTACTTACCCCCACTACCCCTTACAAAGATATTAGCAGAAAGCACGGACATCTCGTCATCTTTTGATCACACGACAGCTTAGACTACAGAACTTCAAGACACACTTCAGACAAAAGACTACGTTAAACATTATTAAACTCAAGTAACTTTGCAATATATTGATATTTAAACATTATAATCCGCGCGATATAAATAGAAGTTATTAGCAGCGTCGAAGCGCGTAATTTATATTATTTGATAAAGACATTGATTTTATTATTACGAAACATTAATTGTGAACGTAAGATTGAGCATTATTATCCGCGCGATACAAATAGAATCTACGAGAGAGTAAATGTGAAAGTAAATAGAAGTTTTTCAACAGCGCGTACGAGTGAACTAATTATTATTACAAATTAGCAAGTTACAAAGTGTTACGAACTTCAACGACGTACGAAATACTACTAAATATCAGAACTTACATCATCTAATAGAACTAAATCGATTAATTCAGCATTGCAGAAAATACTAAACTTTGGAAAATATATATTAATTTGAAAAGAACAACTCAACTTTTAGTTACCATTATCCCTGACACCGCCCTTTGACTGGTATCTCGATTTTCTCTAGCCACTTCCCTAGATAAGAGTTCTCTAGCTTACAACTACCCCTGAGTACTACGCCCGGCACCCCTTATTTTAATCAGAACTCCAGAACTACTATACATCTAAAAATCCCACCTACAGTTATAAATCAACTCCACCCCGACGTACGGTGATAAATAGCTACCCAACTTAGTGGCAAATCTTCAGGAGAGCTACGAACGGTTATAAGATGCACCACTTTTATTCTTCGTTGATTAATGTTTTAGTCATCTCTTGCTGCTATAACTTCCCCCCCCCCGTTACTATGCGAGCATGATGTGATAGTTGAATCTTCTGACAATGTGTTATACGTATTATAATGGGGAGATCGCCAAGCATGGAAGTTCAGTGGCTATTCAGTTGGTATCGATTCTTCGAAGAATGAAGATCATATCGGATTTACCCTCCCAACAGCCTATTCTTTATGATATGACCACGAGGAAACAGAAACTGAATAGCAGTGGTATACATATTGACAGAGAAATGTACATACACCTTACTTTCTTTTCAACAGTTCTGTTTATTTGTACACAGTTTGAATGTCTTGTGGATAATACATTATTATCGTCCATTCTGTTTCAGTATCGAAAAAATTTATTGACTGATAAAGCCTATAGGCCTACTTTTAGAGTATCAACATTTGTTTCCTCTTATTTTGCTTGTCCGTGATTTTCCACTTATAGTGTATTCATTCCCACATTTTTATTATGCATTTTTAAATTTATTTATTTATAGGCCTAAAATATATTAAATATATCAAAATTAAATTCTGCTTTTAAATAAAAAACTGTAGCGTATGGATTTTTTTATTTTATTTTAAAAGAACACATTCTTTGTTACGTAAAAATAAATCTCTTGTCTTTTCGGTATCGGTGTAAATGAGAAAATAATCATGCAATTAATGTGTTAGCGAAATATTAAAAAATGTAAACAGTTGATTAAGGATAGTCATGGTCAATTCTTCTACAGAACAAGCAATAAAGATATATATTAATACGTTACCCCTCTTCAAAATAAAACATACCAGCCTTGTAATAATTGAGTTTCAAGGAAAGGTTGTTGTTAGACGTGGCGGTAAAAGAGCCGTATCAAATGAAATATTGAAAAAATAAAATAATATAAACAGGTCGAATCACATTTATTTGTTTTTAAATGCCTCATAGAAGATATCCACCTACTTTACAATTTGTATTCCGTATCTGTAATTAAACGGGTATCAATCAGAATAATCATTCATTAGCAGATTGGTGTTTGGACAGTGATATTTTTCATTCCTTTCATCACATGTCTGAGGAACAGTATTTCAACAATCTATTTGCTCGGGCACAATTCTTAAGAGTTTCTCACATCTGTCATGGTTGTAGGTTATAGGTTGAACATGGCTTGTCTACCAGTCCGGTTTTATCAAAAACGTAAAGAGCTGAAATGTCGGAAGTTGGAATGATGCCACCTTATTCATTCCTTCACTATCAATAAACGGTTTGGATGTTGTATCACAAGTACTTGAATGAAGTTCTTTCCAGCTACCTTCTGCTTTTTGGAGAACTTATTCTTAATTCTGTTCTCCTGGGCAACATGGCATCAGGTCATACAGTATATCCTTTCTTGCAACACTAAAACCACACTTGGCTAAGCTAATTATCAAATTTTAAGTTAATTATTATGTCCAGCCTGTCCACCAGACTTCTTTAATGGGCTTTTGTATATTTCTAAATTTACCTTCACTTCAAATATCGGTAATTGTACAGAACGCTTTACTGATTTGACGTTTTTTGCGCAGATATCTCTGTGAGTTCTTCAAGTCTATATCATATCATCACCGTCCGTGTTTGTACATTCATTTTGTCTTTAAATATGTTTATAATCGTGAATGAAAATAGTCCACTATTTTTATACAAAAATAACAGAACTAACTCAATCCGCTCGCCTTTCAGAGTACTTTATATTTGAATTGCAGCGGAATTTAGGGCTAATTTATATGCTTTACTTCTATAATAGTCGTTATATTAGTTCTTATTATAGTTATAATAGGTACTATTTCTGTAATAGTAATTCTGTAATAGTTAAATTGAAGCAACCTACAATTTGTCGAAGGATATGCATTTTATGTTAGAAAATTGTACACACGAGCTTGCTGATAATAGCCTAATCGAAATCCTTTAGTTCCATTCTTTGACTCTTAACGATGATGCCTCCAATAAAGAATTGCCCTACTGTGAAAGGACTGAAAATTAATAATTAACCCCTCTCGCCCTCCAATCCGACTTACTGGTTTTACGGTGTGATATATTTCTTCGCTGGTAAACATTTATTTCTATATGTTTACTGCCTGTAACTATAGTACTGTGGTATGGGTTTGGCTCCGAAATCCGATTCACGTTTATAACATACATACACGTTTTGAGGTATCAGAGTAACCCAGATCTCGATTGGTATTTGATTCTCAATTTTAAAGTTTTCAGTGGGATATAATCAACAAGAATTATGTTACTATATTTTTATCGTCATTTACAGCATGATGTCAGCACAAATGTTAGCCGTGATAATAATTATAATGCTATTTCTCGTTCTTTATAATACCTATAGTTGAAAACATTTTCAAAAGGGGTAATGTTAGTTTATTTTTGTGGATGGTTATAGGTGATTCATTTTCAGCACTGATAGGCAGATATTTTCTGACAATTTCAGGTCTTTTAATGAATTTATCTTGTGATATGACCATTTCAATTTCATAGGTCTCATGGCAAGAAAAATGAGTTAAAAGCGAAATGAAATTGTCCTAGATAATCCTTCGAGGGATTGATAGATGAGAGACGAAACTCGCAATCTCGTGTGAGATTCACTAAGACTATTCCATTAATAAAATCTAACGGATTATATAAATAATAATTACTTTCTCACTTCTATTGTTAAGTCAAATCTATATTCTGTTTGCTGTGAGATCACGCATAATAAACGAATCAGATAACTTACCGGATTCTAACCAATTCTACCAGTAGTGAATATGAGAAATTGCTAGCCCAACTCAGATAAGCTAACATCAGAACAGAATAAAAGCACTCGCACTGGCTTGCATCGAATCGAAATACTGTTTTTAATCATTGCACATTTAAATTATATCAACTTTCAAATAAGTTGTGTTATCTAAACTAAACTCCGTGGCGCTACATCCCTGAAGGGACAAGGCCTACCACCCGACCGCTGCGTCATCTACTGTATACAGATGGTAGGATTTGGGGGGCATGTGGACAGCATGCCTACACCCACGGCCGTTATTGGAGGTTGCCATGACCGATAGCACTATAACCTAAGTTAAGGTTATAGTACTATAGTCTTCACTCATTTCCGCTATTTCACGTAATTTCATTAAAATTCAGGATCTTTAAAATGAACGCAAGCCTTCACACATAACAAATGTTTCATGGCCTACTGTAAAACCAAAGATATTTTCTTCCTTTTTTTTTTATTGTTACTGACCAACACTAATTATTTACAGTAGGAGCAAGAATTTTACCAAGATATAAAATAAGGACAAATGTTAAAAATACTAGAGAGTTCTAGGATAAAATTGTAAGTACCGGCACTGATGGCCTAATTACATTTTATATTTTATGTTATTGTGATATTATTGATATTGATATATTGATGATATTGATATATTGATGATATTGATATATTGATGTTATTGTGATATCATAGCCACGATAATTTTTAATTAGTATATAATTTAAAGTATTTTGTGTTGGAGCATGCAATAGCAGTACAAAGTGAAAAAAAAAACTTTACGGTTTTTAGTCCTACCAGAGAAATGACACAAGACAGAAACCGTATTTCCTTTTTAGTGTGCCTGACGTTTTTCCCAAGTTTTAGAATGGCACTTATCTCCGCCTATTAGAACAAAATGCGTAATGCTGTTCTTGCTACACCATTGGGAAATATGTCTTCCAGCATCTAAATCTAATCTCTGTTGCAGGGCTAGCAAGACATTGTTCTGGCTTTTGATCAAATTTTTAATATGTGCATACATTCATAGGTTCAAATAATGAAATAGCCTAACACTGAAAAAAAAAATCGTGCGGATGGAGTTTATGCAGACAGGCGTCATTCCCGAACTCCAGGAGAACGTCAGACGCATTGAAAAACGAAGCAAAATATTTTTCACCCTTACGAAGGATGGATAACCAGCTAGTCTATATATATAAAAATGAATGTGTGTGTGTGTGTGTGTCCTTTATGCATTGCTACACCATTCATCCGATCGCCATGAAACTTTGGGAAGTTGTTGGGTACATTCCCGGGAAGGTTTCTGTCATACTACATTTTTAATTTTAGCCTTCGTTCGCGAGTTATGAGTGAAAAACGGCAAGAAAACGTGCATTTTTTACGCTTTCGAAGCATCAGTTTTGAGTTATTCATTTCAGTTGTCAAATCAATTGCAGAAGGCTTTGTCTATTATTGTCATACCTTGGAAATAATATCGTCGCGATCGCTAAGGAAGGCAATGGATATCTCAGGTTATTATAAAAGCTATAGATGTCGATAAGGTAATGTTAAACATATTTTATTTGACATGGAATATAGTTTACAGAAAATTCCGGGGAAGTTGCTTAGTTCGGGGTCCTGGCTACAACGTTTTTATATGTAATCGTAATTAAAATATCTTATGTAGGGTCGTTAAATCTGCCTGAAATGTAACGGAATTATAAGTCTGGACAAATGAATATAGAAATCACGGCCTCAGTAGGCTTATTCCATTCTTCACTTATATAAGTAAAAACTAATGTACTATGTCTGTCTGTCAAATACATTTACGCACTTTTTTTATCGTGAGTTTAATCGATTTCAATTCTCATAATCTTTCGAATACTGCATTTTTCCATTTATTTTCTAATCGTGAAATTCACTTCAAAGCCGGATTTATAGCTGTTTCATTAATTAGGCCTATCATATGTTTAGTTTACACCTATGAATGTTTCGCGTGCAAAGTGTTAATAAATATAATACTTTAATTATTTTGCTCTTAATTGTTAATCTTTCAATTAATTATCTTGGGAGAAGCCGTGGGGATCTGCTATAAGCTATAATAAGCTAAAGCCTATCTAGCGTTTTCTGAGGGAATAGTTTGTGTGTGATAAGTCGTTCTTCCCCATTTCAAATTCTTAATACCTATATAAAGACCTTAAAGACCTAGAGTTTGAAAATCGAAAGTCCTTCATAAGTTATTTTTGCATTAACAAAATACAAAACCCGAGCGACGCCGGGCCTTTTAAGCTAGTGTTGTATAAAACTCAAACGAAAGGAAATGATCAGTATATTTTGAGATGATGTGTTTATTTTCTATATTTATCAACATTGTCCGATTACAATTGGCCATTCACGTTATTGCCTGGACAATGTATGATAATGTGTAGCCTACATTTTATATGAAGTACAAGAATGCCCTTAGCTCTTTGGTCTGTTACGTAAATTGCCGGCCATTGGCGTCATTGGCTATAAATAAACTAGTAATGGGAATTTATGTACATGCCGGACAATAACGTTATTTCCTTTTTTTCTTCATTGTTCGTAAGATTTATACAAGAAGAAGAGATTGTTAAATGTAACTGAAAGTTAATTTTGCATGACAAGTGCCAACCACAGATTAAACGTTTATACAACTGGCCCTTAATAGTTTAACTAGTTGAGATAAAATAAATGGACGTAGGAGGTAAGGAAATATCTACGATAATACCACGAGAGTTTGCTAAAAGAAATATTCATGAAAAATCACATTCTGGAGTTGTATTTAATAGGTCTAGCCTACTTCGCGAATGGTATAAAATAATTAATTTACTGAAAGAAAATACACTGAAATACTTATGGACTTGCTTATCATATCCACCATAGGCGTAACCAGGCCGACCATATGGGGGGTTATAACATCCGCAGGGTCTGGGGGTATGGAATACCCCCATGGAGAGGGGGGTTCGGAGGTCCTCCCCCGGAAAATTTTAAAAATTAAGATGCACAATAACGAGTTTTAAGCTTCCCACGCTTTATACTCGTATTAAGTAATTTATAAACAGACTTAAAAAATTATACAATTTTCCTTTTTTTAATCAATGGGGGGGGGGTTTCAAACCCCCCCCCCTCGTTACGCCTCTGATATCCACCATGTCTTTAATTCAAAGCAATTCGAGCCCTTCACTTTTCAATTGAATTATGCCTACCGCAACAACTATTTTTAAAACCAAATGCTATGGAAGCTATAAATCCAGAAAAATTCTTCCAATGTAGTATTTTACTCATTTACACACGAATTACTGACATTTTGAATTTATTACACTTCACTGATCAGAAGTGGAATGTCGTCATATAAATGAAATAGTCCGTTTAATTGCATTTTCATTGGTCAATTGAGTACCAGCTTATTCATTGGCTAATATCGGTTGCGAGGGGGTTAGCCTTTAATAATTACCGTACTATCTTTTGTTTACGAAAACGTGTAGCTTCTCAGCTTTAGAATTGTGTATGAAAATCACGAGAGATGTCAGAGGGCAGTGGGAATGTCCATTAACATAACATGCGTTCAGTCTTATCAAAGAGATATTCATTCATATGATCGCGAATTCGATTGTTGTCTTTATAAACTGACGTAATGGCGTTGTTGTTGACATAATTTCTTGTTTCGATAATTAATTGATAGATTTTCACCGATAATCAGGAATTCTTAAGAAATTAAGTGTATAACAGTACAATTTTAGGGTGAAAGTAATAGGAATTTAGAATATTTTGCACATTTATCACGTCCGCCTTGGAAACAATAATCATCAGAGTTGTAGTCAGCGACTCTTGTGTAATGAATGCTGATTGGGTCCCATACAATGTTGCCCACACGTACTGTACGCCAAAACTGCTCTTCGTGACTTTTGGCACGTAGTTTGTTCAGTCTTCCTTCCCTAAAGCAATATAATTTCTTTACTTTCTTAGAACTCGACGGGAAATTAGCTGATAGGATGTGGGTGTGTGTGGCAGCTTTAAGTTTACACTCTGTTTCTTTCTCTTTCGGAATTTGAATATGGTTTATGGAAGCTGTTAGGCCTGTGTAGTATTCAGGGTGTCCACATTCTGGAAAGTCGAAGAGTTTTGTAAAATAAAGGAAAACGTCTGGGAAATTTGTACAAATATATGGAATAGTCAGCGAAAATAACTAGCCCCAGTCTGCTCTAACCCAGACTGTGCAAGCAATTTTCTTGTCAATACTTGAGATAATTATTTCTTACTTTTGTTATGGTGATGGGGGAGGCTGAATTTTTTCATTGTTTTGTTTACGAAGTACCTTGAATACATTGATTCTTGTTGTCAAGGAAATGTAAGTTTCTGGTCATGGAAAGTCAGGGAAATTTATTTCGAAGCTTCTGTGGACACCCTGAGTACTGCTTTCCTCAGGAAATAGGATCATATGGGTACAACAAATATCTATTACTCTTTATTTCAAAATATTTATCTTACTATTTATCTTTATCAAATTTTTCCTCGAGATGTTGTGAGAGGTTTGTGTATCCTGCTCTGACCTGAGAGCTGATGGGAGCTTATGTTCCTGGTAGGGCTATCCAACCCAGAGAGGTCAAAGGGCAGGGACCAGACGAAGCAGTAGTCCAAAAGGCGGGCAAATGGGGCTCCCGGAGCTGTAGAGAAAGCATCCCATCTAGAGTAGTAAACCTTGGTGAAAAATCCCGGTCCTTCTGGTAGGGGTTTTGCTAAGGGCCGGTATCCCATACACCGAAAAAGAATACTACTCAAAAACAGCCAAACTAAAACTAACCGGACTACTACCGGATACTAGCGGACTAATTTAACCGGATACTATGGAAAATCGACTTGGGCTACGAAAAAGGAGCCTCACTCAGCAGGCATTGCCTTGTGTGTGTGTGTGTGTGTGTATATATATAAAGAAAGTCCGTCGCCGTGGGTGAGTTGGTAGCGTGACTAACTTCCACCCTGGCGGCCCGGGTTCGATTCCCGGCCGGGTCGGACGAGTCGTGGTCATCACCCCACGGCTTCGTCCCGGGTCTGGACCTGCCTTCGGGCAGAACACTCATCATCACATAGGCGTACCGAGGGGGGGGGGTTTGGGGGTTTGAACCCCCTCATTGGTTAAAAAAAGGAAAATTGTATAATTTTTTAAAGTCTGCCCATAAATTACTTAATACAAGTATAAAGCGTGGGAAGCTTAAAACTCGTTATTTTGCATCTTAATTTTTTAAATTTTCCGGGGGAGGACCTCCGGACCCCCTCTCACTGGGGGGTATTACCCCGCGGATGTTATAACCCCCCCCCCCATATGGTCGGCCTGGTTACGCCTATGCATCATCATCGTCATCATATAAAGAAAAGAAAAAATACAAGTCACAATTATACATGGGCTTAAGAAATGATAATAAGTGTAAGGTTAAATATTGCAAGACGATATTTAACACTTAGACTATGAAGTCTGGCCGTTGTAAGAAGGTAACCTGCAAATATTGCAAGACGATATTTAACACTTAGACTATGAAGTCTGGCCGTTGTAAGAAGGTAACCTCAAGTAAACAAAAACCAGTACATCTATCTCACTCTAACACATTATTCGTATGACTTAAGAGTGAGTATAGGCATGTACTCGAACTGAGCTAACTGATGAATTTTATGAATGTCTGCAACAACATCTAGAAAAGATAAATAAGACAGACTAACCTTGTGATTGCCAGAGTTGGCAATAACCCAATTAATGGTGTAGTAGGTGTTGGTTTTTCAGACAAGATTAACAATATTTTCCGAAAGTGTCCTAACTAATAACATATAAATAGATTGGGATAACCTCAAATATGTCTTGCTTAAAACAACAAACGAAGTACACAAGAAAGAAAAGGAAATCGAAACGAGGGTTAAACATTTGGACGAAGAAATAGAGGCAATTATCAAGACAAGAAGAAGGTTATCTGAAATATTAAATAATATAATCAGGTAAACTGATATAACAAAGTGCCAGTATGTTTTTGTTGAATCAATTATAATTGCAATTATGATATGCAGAAAATAAGTTTTTCTAATCAGATTAAAATCGACCAGCGTCAGAAGAACTACAGATTTGTGATACCTTGACAATCGCGTACTCACATAAAAAAAATAAATCCATGTCAAATCGGCCGGCTCCGGGATTAGATCCGGGGACCTCCAGAATACGAGTCCAAGGCGTTGCCATTTAGCCAACTCAGTCAGTTTGGCGGTGTCGTTTGATAAGCATAAGTGAAGGAATAGTGTTAACTGTCAAAATATACCGCTAGACCAAAATTAAAAGACATGTGACCTTTAATTAGTCGTTACTCTGGTACCGTTCAACCGATTAGGTCCAAAATTAAAAGGCTTCATGCCTTGGACGTTATAAATGCGTATACCAAGTTTCATGAAAATCCGATAAAGCATATTTGAGTTATGGGGCCTTTTGTTATATAATACCATAAAAATGCACTAAATTGGGCATTATTCCGGTACCGGCCAACCGATTTGGTCCAATATCAACAGACGTCTTCCCATGGACATTATAAATGTGTATACCGAGTTTCATGAAAATCCGATAAAGCCTATTTGAGTTATGGCGCTTTTAAATAAAAACACTAAATTGGGTTTGACGCCGGTACCGGTGAACCGATTTGGTTAAATAACAATAGGGTTCTTCCCATGGACATTATAAATACGTATACCAAGTTTCATGAAAATCCGATAAATCGTATTTGAGTTATGGCGCGTACAGACACACGGACAGACAAACAGACGGACAGACAGACAGACGGACAGACAGACAGACAGACGGACAGACAGACAGACAGACGGACAGACATTTTTCGTCCCTCACACACAATCTCATAAAGTACCATACTGGCACTTAATATGGAAATAAGAGATAATATTGAATCCAAAAGAATAACAGCCATAACTGAAAAGGAATAAGATAGTTAAAACGACAACTTTGGGATACTTATGTCGTTAATTTGGAACACGGTAGATTAAAGCCTACATGGCAAGCAAAGAATGACATATTTATATGGTTTAAAAAAATTAAAACTCAAAACTCAGATAAGAACGTCATTTCAAGGCTTTCACAGGTTTTTTTAAAAATAAAATTTACATTACTGTAATGAAAACTTATAATAGGATAACCTAAAACTTAAGTTACAGGGATCATTTGTTAGGCTAGCGTGTATAGCAGAACTTGACGGAAAAGCAGGATCATAAAATATAAATGCAGTAGTCAGTGCTTTAGCTGGAAAAAAATATTTGGGGGAGCTCACCAAAATACGTAACATCAAATACAGAGTATATTTGCATGGATCTACCTAGAAACTGTCCACCGCCACCGCCGCTATTCATGTCTTGGAAAATATAAGATCTCCAATTTAAAAAAAAATTGAAATAAGGAACATTAAGCAAAATATTTCCCGGAGCCCAGCTCCGGTGAGCTCCGGCCCAACTAAAGCACTGCCAGTAGTGTCGCGTTAAAGTAGACTTCAGATGTGTTGTGTAAATCCTTGACTTTCAAAAGTATAGCTTAGAGCCGGGGTCTCTAATTTAAAATACGCCTGCGGGAAAGTTTAATCAGCCCGAGGCTTGTAGAATTAAATTGAATAATGACAAATTTATTTTATGAGATGCCTGTCATCTATATTAATAAAAGGAAGTGTCTGTCTGTCTGTCTGTCTGTCTCTCTGTCCGTCCGCGATGCCCAGCGAAATCTACTGAACGCAGAGATCTGAAATTTTAAACATAGATGGACTAAGGGTTCGGAAAGGGACCTCGAAGCCGGAATTTTAATTTTAGCTTTCCTTCGTTAGTTATGAGTGAAAGACGGGCAGAAAACGTGCATTTTTTGTGTTTTCGAAGCATTAGTTTTCAGTAATATATTTCAATTTCAAATCAATTACAGTTGGCTTTGACTATTTTTGTCATACCTTGGAAATGAAACTTCCGCGATCGCTTGAATGTTGTAGCTCACGCTGGTCGATTCATTTGTTTTTAATGCCAAGGCACGCATACATATGAAATTTTCAACCTAATCCCGAAGAGGATTATTATTATTATTATTATTATTATTATTATTACTAGCATGTGCCCGCGGCTTCGCCCGCGATAATTATTTCAAAAATTAAAAATTAAGAGCATAATAGTTAAATCATTATATTTATTAACACCTAAATCACGTGGACTACATACCACGATTAGATAGCCTCGCCTGGTAAAAGCTACCTCAGATTCGAGTTCCTTGGCCCAGAATACCCCTGTACAGTGAGTTTCGTCCAAATCGAACAATGTTTGACCATATTTAGGCCTATATTGATTATCCCTCTTCCGTGTAGGTTGAAAATTTCATGTCTTCGGGCCTTGATATTCTAAACAAATGAATCGTCCAGGATGGACTTACAAAATCAAGCGATCGCCCGCGATAATTATTTCAAGAATTAAAAATTAAGAGCATAATAGTTAAATCATTATATTTATTAACACCTAAATCACGTGAATTATATACCACGATTAGATAGCGTCGCCTGGTAAAAGCGATCTCAGATTCGAGTTCCTTGGTCCAGAAAATCCCTATATAGTGAGTTTCGGCCAAATCGAACAATGTTTAACCATATTTAGGTCTATGTTGATTATCCCTCTTCCGTGTAGGTTGAAAATTTCATATGTCCACGGGCCTTGACATTCTAAACAAATGAATCGACCAGCGTGGGCTTACAACATTCAAGCGATCGCGATGCTTTTATTTCCACGGTATGACAAAAATAGCCAAAGCCAACTGCAATTGATTTGACATTGAAATGTATTACTGAAATCTGATGCTTCGACAGCGCTAAAATCACGTTTTCTCCCAGTTTTTCACTCATAACTCGCGATCGAAAGCTAAAATTAAAAATTCGGCTTTGAGGTGCATTCGCCCACCTTTCAGTGAATCTATGTTTAAAATTTCAGATCTCTGCGTTCAGTAGATTTCGATGGGCATCGTGGACAGACAGACAAACAGCATGTGCCCGCGGCTTCCCCCGCGATAATTATTTCAAATTATAATTATTAACACCTAAATCACGTGGAGTGCATTCCACGATTAGGTAGCGTCCCCTGGTAAAAGCGACCTCAGATTCGAGTTCCTTGGCCCAGAAAACCCCTGTATAGTGAGTTTCGTTCAAATCGAACAATGTTTGACCATATTTAGGGTTGATTATCCTTCTTCCGTGTAGGTTGAAAATGTCATATGTCTGTGGGCCTTCACACTCTAAACAATTGAATCGTCTAGGATGGACTAACAAAATCAAGCGATCGCGTTGCTTTTATTTCCAAGGTATGAGGTATGATGACAAAAATAGCCAAAGCCATCTGTAAGTGATTTGATATTGAAATTTATTACTGAAACTGATGCTTCTAAAACGCAAAAAAATGCACGTTTTCTGCCAGTTTTTTACTCATAACTCACAAACGAAAGCGAAAATTAAAATTCCGGCTTCGAGGTGCACATTCCGACCCTTTAGTCCGCCTATGTATAAAATTTCAGATCTCTGCGTTGAGTAGATTTCGCTGGGCATCGCGGACAGACGGAGGACAGACAGACGGAGGACAGACACTTCCTTTTATTAATATAGATTATTATTATTATTATTATTATAAGTGGGATAATCAATATAGGCCTAAATATATCAAACGTTGTTCGATTTGGACGAAACTCACTATACAGGGGTTTTCTGGGCCAAGGACCTCGAATGTGAGGTCGCTTTTACCAGGCGACGCTATCTAATCGTGGTATGTAGTCCAAGTGATTTAGGTGTTAATAAATATAATGATTTAACTATTATGCTCTTAATTTTTTATTTTTGAAATAATTATCGCGGGCGATCGCTTGATTTTGTAAGTCCATCCTGGACGATTCATTTGTTTAGAATATCAAGGCCCGCAGACGTATGAAATTTTCAACATAGACGGAAGAGGGATATTCAATATAGGCCTAAATATGGTCAAACGTTGTTCGATTTGGACGAAACTCACTATACAGGGGTTTTCTGGGCCAAAAAACTCGAATCTGATGTCGCTTTTACCAGGCGACGCTATCTAATCGTGGTATGTTGTCAACGTGATTTAGGTGTTAATAAATATAATGATTTAACTATTATGCTCTTAGTTTTTAATTTTTGAAATAATTATTGCGGGCCATCGCTTGATTTTGTAAGTCCATCCTGGACGATTCATTTGTTTAGAGTGTCAAGTCCCGTAGACAAACGTTGTTCGAAGAGGGATAAGGGATAATCAATTAGTCCTAAATATGGTCAAACATTGTTCGATTTGGACGACACTTACTATGCAGGGGTTTTCTGGGCCAGGGAACTCGAATCTGAGGTCGCTTTTACCAGGCGACGCTATCTAATCGTGGTATGTAGTCCACGTGTTTTAGGTGTTAATAAATATAATGATTTAACTATTATGCTCTTAATTTTTAATCTTTTAAATAATTAATCATCGCGGGCGAAGCTGCGGGCACATGCTAGTTGTAGAATAAATATGATTAATTCCACTCTCGTTAACAATTAAATTCTTGGTCAGTCTGAAAAAAGTTACGACATGAGAGAGTTTTGATATGTATATGCACATTTTAAGGAGTTCGAACCCATTGCAGTTCAAAATAGATCTATTAAAACACACCTAGAATTCTCCAGTCGCATTTTTGTACGTCTTAAAATCCGAGATTTCTGAGTATAATCATTAGATTTAGAAAAACAAAATTTTAAACTTTTTTAATATACTTTTTTTTTTTCTTTCTTAGATATGCCATTATTAGATTTAGTTAGAAGATCCGGCGAATTTTATTTTCTGTCCTTTTATTTGATGTTACTTTCATCCAATTACCGCTTTGGTTTGTTTGTTCGTTTTTCAAAATGCGTTTATCTAGAATAAAACTAGATTGCCGAATATTAAGTTAGGACAACACTTTCCTGGTTCAAAGACTAAGGAATACCTAATACAGTACAAGAGTAAGAACCTAGTGCTGATGAATTAAAAGCACTTACGCATACATAAAAACTCAATTACCGCCACCAATAATTCTCTCAACCAGATCACAGTATCCCCTCTCAACCCCCATCCAGGAGTTAGGAGTACATGTGATGGTTATTGCTCTATTGAAACCAAGGGTTATATCAATTTGTGATGAAAACCTCTTTCTGTACAAAATGGGGTGAAACGTCCGTCTGAAATAAAGATGGATGTAACTTTCATTGACGTGGTAGTTGGAAGCAATTTTTGAGCTGGTGTTCGAGGTGGACTCGCCCCAGTAGTCCAGGCTGGTTGGCGGGTTGGTCGGCTGAAGGAGGTAGGCACGGAGAGCTGCGCCGCACAAACCTCCAGCTAGTCATTGCGCGGCGTGAACGAGCGACCGAAAGATCACAGAGCGGTGAGAGAGCTGTTTATATGCCACATTCAACTCCTCTTGTTGCTGTCTCCACTTATCTCCTGCATTGTGACCCCTAGTATCACCAGACAGAGCCTTTTAATAGCATCTATGTATTTTTTCATTTGTAATAGCGAGTACGTAGTAGATATTGATCGATCCGTATGAAAGTGCTCTAGCTGCAAGCCTTGCTTTACGGGGAGAGAAAAGGAACGGCACTTCGTTCGGGCCCTCAGCTGTTGAATGTACGACTGAACTGTGCACTTGTGCTCTTGTGTTGAGGTGTTGTGTATTTTCTGTGCGAGTGCTGTGCTTTTTTCAGTGTGTATATTTCTCACAGGATGTGTCTACATAAGTGTTCAGTAATTCTCTAAATCTGCAGCTCTTCGTACAAGTGGGATTAATTCATTGAACTAATTAAGGAGTCGCTCAACACTTCAGAGTCGATCGTACTCGGTGAGAAAGCTCTCTTTATACTGTGTATCTTAGCTTTTTTTTTAAGGTTAACTGAAAGTAATAATTGCCATTGATCGTATTTCTGTCTTAGGTTTTTTTTTTCGTTCTTCTCATGTGTTTAAGTTGGGACATGAGTTTGTGATTTTTATTTAGCTTGTTACTGTGGTTTTATTGCATTCTCCTTCCATGTACGTATAAGAAAAATTGTCATCCGGTAAAAGGATGTAGAGGTGACAGCTTGAAGTTCTTGTCATAGGAAATCCTCTCATAGTCATCGATCGTTCTTGAGGGATTAGATTTGTCAAGAAAAAAGAACCCTTTCTATCTCCTGCATTTCTAATCTTAGATCCTTAGCTTCCCGACATAAATAGTGCAAACGTATGTTTCCTGCTTTCTCGCCTATGTTGTAATGATAAATATGAATTATCTAAAAATTAATCGTAACATATTTACGTAACGTACTATTTACACATGCATTTTCAATATTTTCAAATGATTTGCTTTTGATAATATATTAGTCAAACGTCATTACCCTTCCTGCCGAAATCTTAGCAAGTTGCCCATTTTCATGGGACAGTTCACTACAATAGTACAACTATTATTCCGAAATAACTGCAAACGAAAGTAAACTGCCTATACCTGTAGGTAGACTAGTTTTAGAGAAATAAACATTATGATAAAAAATCGAATGTAAGGTCGCTTTGTTCATTTTTGTCCGTTTTTTGCTGTCTGAACAGTGATCCTAATTGTATTAATAATATTAATGTTAAAAATTATTAATACCATACAATAATAAATACAATTAATCAGTTATATACAATAATGTTCACTTGCAGTACAGCAATAGTAAAATATATGTAGGTCTATAGTAATATAGTACAGTAATATAGTGTACAACATAGACTATATACTATATCCCACACTTTAACACAAATAACCCTGCGACATTGTGAATAAAAATATTGAATAACTTATATTTGTTGAATTGCAAGTGAACCGCCGGAAATTTTGTAAGTAGTTGCAGGACAAAAGAAATTACTTAAATACGATATTCCCTGAGGAAATAATCATCCTGTTTTATAATACTTAATAAGTAAAGACAACAATAACAACATACTTAATTCAGTTTTCTTTCTATTATATTGTATTTATATGGTCAATACGAATAATGTGCCTTATGAACAATCTCATTTTCAGATTTATTTTTATGTAGACAATTATTAGAAAGCACGTACAGTTGTCCATTGAAGCGAATATTCCGGTTCATATCCATTGTGGTGGGACCTTCGAGCCCAAAACGCTTTATAACAATCGGAATAATCAAGAAAATAAAATGAAAGAATATGTATGTGCGAATTTATTTTTCTCGGTTAATGTGTATTTACCGAACTCTCCTCAAGGGTATGGAACATGAAGATAATGTATCCTGGGTTTTAATCTTATATCTTCACAATAAGTTTTAAAAATACGGTGGGGGGGGGGGGGTTGTACAGTTCTCAGTTAGGTACATAAAATGTATGTCGGGTCTTATATGCTGGGTACATAAGTTTTTATTTTCATCTTGTCCTTGGTAGATGGTTATTGATGTTTTAAGATTTTTTGTTTGTTAGAATAAGTTTATGAAAGCTATTTAAATTGTCTTAAAAACAAAAACTCACGGTTTGATGTTAACTTCTTTGCCATATTTCATTTCTGAATATCCCATTAGAGTTAGAGAAAATTTTAACGTACCTAAATCTATAATACTGGCAAATCTAAGTCATATATAGGCCTTAAGAAGGAAACTCCGACTAAGCTTTTATGTTCAGATAAAATATTAAATTAAGATGAAGCTATATCTGCCAACCACTGAGGATAACAAAAACAGAGTCGAAATATATCTGGAACTATATTTTTAAAACTTTATATATTAAAAATTCTATAATTTTATTAACGTGGTTGATCTTTCGTGTTTTAGTGAAGTCCTTACCTAAACGTGGAAAATGTGTAGTTTCGAAAAAGACATGTGTACTGCAACCTATGTTTGTGAGGTTTACGTTACATTTAGTTATGAGACAACCTGGAACTGCCAGAGCTATAAATAATGTTAGAGATCATAATAGATTGCATAGAATTTTATCAGATCAAAGGAATATATGAGATGTTCTTTCTATATTTCTTCCCTTGTTTTTAACTTCGTTATATGGTTGTTCATCTTTATTGTATTTTTTTTTTTTTTGTTCGACCATAGGCCTACTATAATACCCTTTTTGCGTGTGGAGTCTCGAAATGTTAATGATTAGGGCCCAGCTTCCTAATTAGAAAATTTTAACATATTTTTCATTTTCATGTCCCTTGCTTCCGAATATATGAATCTTAGCCTATAGAACCTAAGAAGGGCTAAATCGGACTTAAGGGCCTAAAAGGGACTAAGGAGAACTTTTGCTGAAGAACTAGAGGCTAAAGAGGACTTTTGCTGAAAAACTAGGGGATATTGAGAGCTTTTGCAGAAAACATGATTTTTAAATAGATCTTCCAATTAATGCAAAGGACAATAAATATGTGAATTTGTGCATTTTAAGAAAAGACATAGTAAAAATAAATTTATGCAACGCAATGAAATTAACAATGTATATGTCGCTTTGTCGCTTGTCTTTGTAACTCGAAAATGTTCCGCCTCGCCGTCGCAGGAAATGAAACTTGAGCCGTCTGCAACACTTTGAAATCTGCAAATAATCCATTGTCGTTTCAACTTTCAAATAACAAGTTTCCGACCGACGACAGAGAAGTATATTAAAGGAACAAATTCGTGACACTCCAGTCTACTTATTTTTGTAGGTCGGAAGTAAAGTTGCGTGGTGTATTGGCCCGTATTGTACTTAAGATAGTTTGATATTCCTAAACAGAAATCTTTAAAAAAATAGGACTTTTCCGGCAGTGGATTGAGAAAGGCCCCAATTTCACAACTGATGGTCGGGTAATTTTCTGC
Source organism: Ectobius pallidus (assembly GCA_964059195.1). NCBI lineage: Eukaryota > Metazoa > Arthropoda > Insecta > Blattodea > Ectobiidae > Ectobius > Ectobius pallidus. The sequence continues at coordinate 20,063,557 of CAXKWD010000010.1, forward strand.
CAAGCCTGTAAAAAACTTTTTATCTACCAGACGTCTTCCTTCGGATTTTGAAATCGAAATGTAAAATACTTTTACTAACATACATATGCGGTTCAAATGAAGTTGACATTTTTCATGAATACATTATTATTTTTTAATTATTGTCATCTTCTTTTAGTGTTCGTTGAATTATAGATTTTTCATTCAAATACTATGAAAATAAATAATAATTGTGTCATTAAAGGGTAAATATCTCAATTGTTTATGCTATTTTTCGAGTACCGATACAAGGAATAGTTACTTGTTTATTTTATTTTTTAAAATCTAGAATAACTGTGTCAAAATTATAATGCAATTTTCGGTGTTACTATTAGTCTTTTATTAAGACGGCTAAAATCGTTTGTTTAAAACCTAAAAAGGGCTATTCCACGAAAAAAGCTAAATAACCTTTTATAAAAGCCTAAAAATCCGGGCCCTATTAATGACATACCGTAAAATACTGGCGTTCGTTAAAGTAATGTTATTCCCACTATCGATTTCCAACTAGCATAGCATATAAAGATTAATATCATGCGCGGAACAATCTTCAATCCTTGAAAGCATCAAATCATCTGTATTTAAAATAAAATAAATTCTGTACATTTAATTATAGTTACTTATTTTTATAAAACGAGTTAATTTCATATGTTCAAAACGCGTTACTTGAGGTTAAATTGTTAAGTGAAGCCTGCCGTCTATCGCGAAAGACGAGAATAAGTATGGGTCACAATAGTCACCGAGATTCACAAAGTCGTTTGTTGTATCATTTACAAGGTATTCTAAAGAGTCACAACTTAGACTTTTTATTATGATCGAACAAAAACAGTCGTATGCAACTTGCCTCTGTTGGTAATTACGACGCTTGTATGAAAAGTATTAAACTTGCTGCGCTCGTACCATAAGCATACTCGCGTCCTAATGAATGTCATGATATGGGCTCGTTGCTTAATATACCATTATATACAGAATAAACAGCAGCAACAATAATCGTATAACCACCAAAGATATCAAACATCCGGCCGTAGAACACCAATAGAGAACTACTGGGAGTAGCGTGTGACACACCATTTCTATTATCGGTACTGAGAACGAGGGTATTTTTCCCCTCTCAGCAGTGAATTGCTCTACAGCCTCATAATCTGACATGCCCTTTATTGATTACTTCTTCATTTCCATACTAATTTTAGAATTAACCAGACTATTATAGTAACGGGTAATTATTGTTACGAGATGGCGGCCACGTTTCGGTCACTGAACTGCAGATTCTATGATAATTTTCACAAATAGCAATATTTCTGAGTGATTGTTTTTCTATATATTTGTTAACATCATAAACAATACCATCTAAATAATTGATTTAACATTAATAGTTAATTTGAAAATGTATATTTTTAATATAAAATAAAATACTAAAAAATTACTCTTCATGGATTAAAGAAAATTACTTATACTGTAGATATTCCAAAGATTGTAGATGGTTGTTCTTACGAGAGTTAGTAAAGAGCATATGATATTACAGGGTTACAGAATTTTTCATACCTGGGAAAAAAGATAATTGAGTTCGCCCATTTCTCAGTACTCAAACCTGTATATCCCCCATACATATGTTCCAGGTCTCTCTCGCCAGAAATTTCCGAGTTAGTACCGGGAGTGAACGATGAGCTTCACATTTCTAAGCGATTAGTGCTAACACTTCTTCAAAAGAGGATGCGGTCATTCACACGGATTCCACAAGACTATTCCAGGTGTTTTGTTTCCGGATCAAATGGAAATTATTAAAAATCTCTTTCGGCTTTTTGAAAAGAATACTTTAATTTTTATATTTAGAGCAAGATGTAATGAATAAATGCAACCTTGTACCTACAGGCAGATAGAGAGAGAAAAAAAAAAAAGAATGATCTGAACTCTCAAGTAACTGGATTTGATTGTCGCACGTTCAACCTTCGAGACCGGAGTGTGATGAAACCTATGCAAATTGTATAATGGAGAAATGAGAGAGAGAGAGAGAGAGAAAGAGAAAGAAAGAGAGAGAAGCTGGTTACTATAATGTCGGTCAGTTTAGTTGAATGCCTCAAGCTATTCTAGCTCTTAAATATGGCCGTTGTCAGGCACCCGGTCATCATAAAGTGCAAAAGGAGTCGTAAATATACGCAATTATAACATGCATGAAATTAGCCTACTTGAGAAAACATTTGTTTCTTATAAATCAAATCAAGTTTATGTCCTTCGTCCTCATTTCTCATTACTAAATCACCAACAAACATACAGAAGTGTGTTGGAAGAGTGGAGAAAAAATAAGCATCTCACTTGTCTGGCTTCAGTTTTATGCTTCCATACCGTATGCTGTAATAGTGGTTGCACAAGATCGTGGAACATAAAAATTAAATACCACACCATAAGGCTGGTTTCTGTTTCACTCAAATCATTTCGTAGGCTACATCATAACTTCATTATCGTCCTCGTCACCATCACAACAATAACTACCACTTTTATACTTGTTACTATTTAATAATAACAATAAAATATGTTCGGGTATTATCATCATCATAACCATTCCAAATATAGGTTGCTACGTAACTGTATTGCCATTTTTGCTGCTGTTGCTACAAGTAATCGAATTTGCCATAATTTTGAAACTCTCAACGTAGATTTCTAGCACGTATGTTTCAGTGCTTCCCTAAATAAATCAGCACATAGTTAACTACTTCAGGTTTCGGTCTCAGCCCAATTTTTAATTGGATTTTTAAAAGTTTCAAAATTTTCTCACAAACATTTAAATATTTTCAAACATATTTTCAAACATGTTGAAACATGTTTGAACAAACGCTCGGCTGTTCTTACTAAATACGGTACTCTTTATATTCCTCTCCGAAACGTTTAATCGTCTGCAATCTTAAATCCCAGTCAGTATATATGGATCCGAACAATACCACGAATGATAGAAAAACTGATGAATGACATTACTTTCATTACTTTGAAATTAGTGGCGATTAAGAGGAAAAAGTTTATCCTGATTAATTTCACAAGAAAGTAAAATGTTTTATTTTCTGTTGTAATTGTTTTCTATTACACACTATAGTATTATTCATATTTTATGCCTACATATTATTATACGAGATTTATAATGCTAATATAAGTAGGCCATTAATGATTTCGCTGTTTGATTTGCTAAATATATTTCGAGATCCTGACCTCTCGTTATTTTACCTATGATAATTTTAATGTGTTTTTACATACTTAGGCTATATGTAACAAGATAGACAATAATAAACTTCTATTTTTACATATTAAAACTCTTCTCCTTCCTTTTCCACATAATCACTATTTCTTTGCAAACATTTTTGGTAGCGTGATACTTTTTTCTAAATAACTGTTGTACCATGCAGTGTCCTGTTGCCGTAGACAACTGTTCACTTCTGATTTCACTTCATCAGTGTGAAAGTGCGTACCTCCAAGATGCAACTTGAGCTGGGGAAACATGTGAAAATCATGGGAGAATATGGAAGATGTGAGAAAATTTCGCACTTGAATCTCTTAACTCCTCCTGAGTCCGCCAATGGTGCCTTGAGGAATCTCCGGGCTGTCATATAAATAAATAAATATAAATATATATGGGTGATTCTTCAAATACGGGAAAATTTGTGTTCCGGAGTGATATTTCCCTTCAAATTCAACTTTAAAAAAATAAAATAAAAGTTTGTTTCTACTACTTTCATACTACAACTATCACTTTGAAATGTCACTAACTTTAAATTCTGATATTCCAAAATCGAATTTAATTCAATGAAATGTCATCCACATGCCCTGTCCCAAACCTCGGTTTAGTATATTCTAATGCATTTTGACACAAAACAAAATGTTATTTCCTTTTCAACTTTTTTCCTGTCAATGAGTATGAATGTGTGAAGAATATTAACCCCTAAAAAATAAAATGAAATAAAATTGTCACCCCACCTAATGAACATAAAGAATGTCCCAAGGGTTTTTGGTCATCCACATGGCTGAAAAGAATGGATTTTTTCTGCAGAAATGAGAAATTTGTATAACTGGCAACAGTGTTAGAAAGCCAACAGGGCGGCTTGTGGTTGAATTGTAAGGTTGAATTTTGCTTGCTTACAAACAGTTTGGGATTAACAAAGGACTTTGCATCATTTTCAAGGAAAGCGTTTTTGTTCCCCGTCATTAACATGGCTTCTAGAAAGTAGGCAGAAAGTGAATATTAATTAATTTTGATTATGCACTATGATAAACCTTCCAATTCAAAGTACTTGACTGAAGTTGAACTTACAGAGGTTTAGGAATGGCTTGCTGAGACCTCTAAAACTCCTTTTTTGTCATCCACATGCCTGATTTTTGTGTCATCCATATGTCTCATGAAGGGGTATGTGGATGACTCTCAAGTCATGTAGATGATAAATTTAGGATACTATTGTGTTTGCGGTGTCTGTGACCTGTACTTATGATCTTAAAACTGATTAAATGAATTTCTGCTTGATTCCCCCTCCCCCAAAACCATAAAAACACAGTCTCGTTAAAATTACATTAATTCCGGAGTATGCACACAAATTTGCAAATTTGGTGAAAAATCAACTGAAGTATGCTGAGAAAAATATGAAATCACATAAAGAAAAGCAGATTGTTGCCAAAGTTAGTCATTAATGTGGCCTTCTGCCATCCACATGTACACGGATGTCATTCACATGGCTTTAAAAAAATTAATTAATTAAAATAAATAAAAATATAAACATTTAAGCTCTGCTGGTGTCATATTATAATTAAGTAACCCCTGAAGTATTTTAGTAATTTTTTTTTTAGATTTTTTAAACAAAGTAAAAAAATTGGATTTTACACACTCCAAATTTTCCCGTATTTGAAGAATCACCCATATATAAATATATTTTTAAAAAGCCCTCGACTTTTGCCTGGCAAAGTCCTCCTGCCGCATGACACAACAGAACATGGCAGGTTACAACAGTGGTTTGAAGAAACCACGTTACCAAAAAGTTAACAAAAAATTGTGATTATGTGCAAAAGTAACAAGAAGAGTTTTAATGTGTAAAATAAAAGTTTTTAAACAAATAATTATGTTCAATATTTTTTTAACACTGGGGAAACCTATTTAGGTTCAACCCTCTTAAATTCGCATTCATGTCCAGGAAAGAAATTCACTATTTTCCTGTTGAATTTTCATGGATGAGTACTACGTTCACTCACTCTCTTTGGCACTGAGACGTTTTAGTAACTCCTCTACTTTTATGTAATCTAAAAGCACAAGAGAACACGAAAAGTACTTCGTGTTGTGAAATAAATGTCAGGTTTGACTTACAGTGACTGATTGCACACTGGATTCTGTCCTTCTTACTTTTATTATGCACGGTAATGTGTGTAACGTACGGTGTTGTATATGTCAGTGTATTTCAAAATTTTCTTCTCAATGTTTTTCATGTATTATATATTATGTTTCTTCGTACATTTTCTTCTTTAGTCTTATTCGTTGGGATCACTTTAGAGAACAGTTACTGGATTATTCTTTATGATTTTGTAAATAGTGTATATCAAATTTCGTTTATGGTAAAAGTAAAGTGATCCCAACATACGCGTTATAGGGTATCTGGAGGTTGACGCTGCATGAAGATAGTAAGTCGCCTTTACAACCAGGTTTTCTTCTGGAAAACAGTTTATATTAGAAACTGAGGAAATCATGGGATCCTACTGTGACTAGAAGGATTAGCCCAATTGAAAAATTCCAGTTTATGCTCAGGAATTTAACCTTGATCTTCTGGTTTGTTCGTAGCCAATGCTTTGATCAATGTACCCCTTCCATGAAGAACATTATTTTTTACATGATACTATTATACAATTGTCTGTATTATGCTACTAACTTACGTTAATACTCAAACATGATGGTGACGGTAATAATAGTAATAATTTATTACAATTCTGCCATCTTTATCAGTGTTATTTATTACTTCAGTTTTTGGTGTTATGCATCATTTGACTAAGCGCCAAATATATATATATATATATATATATATATATATATATATATATATAATAGCAAAAGGTTAAATTCTTCATATTAAACAAAATCTTTGCTCTGTCGACTTAATTCTGCGGGAAATTAATTTTGGTCAAACGCGTAGAACCTGTGGATTTATGAATACCGGTACGTTTTTGTGTTTATGCAAATAACTCAGAATCGACTTTTGGTGCTTGGCCAATTGATGAAAAACACCATACAGTATTTATTTTTGTTAGCACCCATACTGATGATGTTTGTGGTAAGAATAAATCATTATACAATTTTGCCTTGATTGTCGGTACTGTATCGTGTTTTTTATATTGTAACATCTTATTCTATTAGGCTCAATAATAAAAATACAAGTGTAAAGGTTTTTGGAGTGCTATATGGCATGGATTCCTTAATGGTTTCTCAGCTTAGCCACTGATTACATTTGTAATATCTATTCATTCTTAATCTCTGCAACCCTCTTGGCGTCGGCCTGGGTGGCGGAGTCTGTTTGGCGCTGGCTTCCTGTGCCGAAGGTAGCACGTTCATTTCTGACCCAGATCGATGTCATTTCTCTGTAGATAAATGTAACTGTAGGTAATTTTATTGAGATAGAAAGAACGCTAGAAGAAGCTGGAATATAAGAATTTGAATCGATGGGCATGGAATGCAAGAATTTGAATCGATGGGCAATTCAGCCATAAACGTTCCCTACACCTCTCCCATGATGTCGGTAGGCTATAAGATACTTAATTCTGTGACTGGGAATCACGAAACCTAGATCGTTTTGCTTTGCCCTAATATTTTCCACTCTGTTTTCCTCACATGTGTTTGGATTTCTAGGATACAAGACATTTTTCGAAGTCTTAACACAAATTAACTGACCCTCGGTTGTTGCCTATACAGCCGTTAGATAATAGGTAGGCTACACACTGTAGATTACGTTTACGCGCCTGTGAATATAATTAGGCTACTAACGCAATTAGTGCCTTTGGGTTTATTTTGCGTTCGCGTGTACGAAATATTTTCACGCTGATTTATCTTGATTTGGTTTTGTTGAAGGCACGTAACATGGCTCTTGTGAAGTGCATGGGCGTGTGCATGGACTCAGTCCCTTGAGAGATGTTCCTCAGAACTGTGCATTTACATAGTAATGTCATCCACATGTCGGCGGAGTATTTATTTATGGATATTGCATTGCGTGACATAATCTTCTGTGGTCAATACATGTTGAAACGTTAAATTCCTATAGGTTCTTTTCAGTAGCCTATTTTTTAATCTTCTGCTTACTCAACATTATCATCATCATTGCCATCATCAGTTGCCATTATCAGCATTCTTACCATAATAATTCTTCATGGCGTAATCATAGTTCATTCATGCATCATTCATATCCTGCTTTCTGGGTTATTGGAGGATTTTGTATAAGTTGTGTTAAACAGTCTAACCTCCAGATCAGTGTGTTTTCATGCAAAACGAAATATTTCGTCTATTGCTTCATTTATTTGCAGTGCTTCCGAGTTTATAATTTAATTATTATAACGATATTACTTTGCTTCATTAGAATAATTATTACATTTTCTTTCTCCTCCCAAATAATGACAAACAACAGCCAGTAGGTTATATAAAAAAGTAGATAACAATGGTTCTGCTTGTGCCGGTCCATTACATTCAACGGGAATGTTCGGAACTTAGAAATTAAGAATTAATGTAAACCTGGCAGCTGAAATGTTAAGTACCTATTTGTGACTAATTCAGCCGATTTAGAAATTTCCCATTTTGTTCAGAGGATGTATTTCCCAAAATATGTTCCACGATTTCTTTGGATGTTTTTCTAACCTTCTAGATAATATTGTGATTAATTCGTTATAATACGTTACCGAAGTTCACTAGCAGCAAAACTTCTTTAGTAATCTTAATATAGGTTAAAGATTAAATTATATTATTTGTAGAGTAGTAATAAAGACATCTAAATCAGTAAGTTCGTCATGGAGATGTCTTAACATCTGAATGCTATTGGGTCGTCATTCTTATAGAGTTAGGAAAAGTCCAGCTCAATTACATCTTTTGTCTTGTCAGATTTCGCAAATTGTGAAACTAATATCACGTTTTCTGTCTCACTACTGCTTAATTTGGACTTGGCCTACTAGTTCCGTGCTACAGTTTTCATTCACGACGTTTAATATAATCGAATTTCACTTGACCTTGCACGTATGCATTTTCCTCTTTCTCTTCAATTTACGCATGTCTTTTTCCCCTATAATTAAAAGGGAATTTTGCACTTGATTTGGATGAAGTAGTCTGCAATGGTTTTTTAATCAGTTCTTTTAGAAGCTTCGATTAGTGAAACCGAATTTCAATTTAAAGTAGTGACCAATTTTATCTTTATGTTTACATGTTATTGTCTCTCTAACAAACTGTAAACTATGACGTCTTCATTAAAAATATATATTTAGACTACGTTGTGTTGATAGCATTCTTCAAATTCGTGTGATTGCTTCTAGTTAAAAGTCATAATATGCATTACCATATTATGATATGGTACATTTCTCATACTTTGGAGACACAGACATGTTTAATATAGATACAACTACATATCACACATTTTCGGGCAGAGAATATTTGCAGTGCACAAACTGTATTACGAAACAGACTCTTTGGGTCTCCATTGATATAAAGTAAAGTAAGGAAGGACTCATTTTACTCAGGACTGTTAGAGCTTTAAAAATGTATTGCTTAAGTTATTATACATTAGAAATCAACCAGAGGAAGTGGACAGTGAAAAGAGGCTTATTTGTAAGCCATCGGCCGAATTCTTCAGACAGATATCGCCTAAAGTCCATCAAAGTCACCGGTTTAATAATAGGAGCCCGTGGAACTATTTCTCATTTCCTAGTTAACGGCCGGGGGTCGGCATGCTGACCACATGCCCCCAATCCTACCATCTGCCTGTGGTGTGTGGTGGGCCAAGTCCCTCCAGGGATATAGCGCCACAGAGTTTAGTTTTTTTTTTTTTTTTTTTTTTTTTTTTTTTTTTTTTTTTTTTTTTTTAAGTTTAGTTGACTTCAGCAGAAGTTTTATTTCCGAAAAAATGTGTGGAAGATCATTTCTCTCAGCATTTAAGGGCTTTAAAACAATATGTAAGAATAATTCATTTGATCATTGTTTATTGTAATCTTTCTTTCTTTCTTTCTTTTTCCCAGTTTCACCTCCCCCTTTTAGGATTTAAGCGACCCAAGCCGCCCGGGCCTTACAGGGCCGCGACCTGTCGGGAGAGGGATTATCTTTGGATCACATACATACTTTTTTGACCAGACAAGGACATGGAGGGCCTCCCCGGATGAGTGATCAGCCCAACGCGGGGCCACCTCCGAGACAACACGAACATATAGGACGATACACACCATTCACACACTCACTCACTCCAAACAAGGCGAGGATGAGGATGAAGATGATAATGACGGCCAGATGATATCCGGGGACCACAAGGGCCTAAAGTTACCTGACATTTGTCTCACAGGTGAGGGAAAACCCCGGAAAAAACCTCACCTAGGTAACTTGTCCCGACCAGGAATCGAACCCGGGCCCGCTGCGTGAGAGGATTGAACGCATCCCCTGAGCCACAGCGGTGGACTATTGTAATCTAACAAACTTAATTGTTTTATTATTTCTTTCATGCTACCTGTTGTTATGTTTTACTTGGTAGGCCAATTTTTGTTCAAGGCAGCCTACAGTTGCAGGAAAAATGTTAAATTAAAAGATTGTATATTTCCTCGGAAAATATTCTGGCGTTATGAGCATAGCAAATTATTTCCGAACTTCTATTATGTATGTATCGGTTTTAAAACAAATAGGTGTGATCGACTTAAATTGTTTATAAAGATAGCAATTCGGATTTCTCAGTATTATCATGAATAGGTAACGATAACCTTAAGAAGGTAGGAAACTTAATGCCATATATATTTCCTTCCGTATCTTTTAACGTAAACCTACATTTCTGTTATGCATTTTCTTATGTAGAGATAGATTCTACTTAATGTCCACGTCCATATTCCCCCATACATTCTACTGTTTATTTAAACAATTTTTTTTTTGTTTAAACATTGAACATTAATAACCTCGCTTTTTCGCCAGTGTGTTATAAACTCGCTTTTTCGCCAGTGTAACTCTTCATGTTTCTATTATGTTCACCTACATGAGTAGTTATCTAAATTATCGGCTGGTTGCATTTCGGAAGCGAGGAAATAAAATACAGTAGAAGCTATTTCTCTTTGTGAATCTATTCGATACTTCTCCGCCGTGCATCTTGACATTCCCATGTGTCTTCTCAAAGGTTTCTCTTTCTATTCCAATTTCAATTCAGTCTCCCTTATATATATTTATTCCTGCTGGTCTCATTTCTGTGAGTTTTCTCAGTCTTCCTTTTTAATACAAAAATGCAATATTCTTATCTGTCATCTGATTTCACTCGATATCTAATTTGAATTTTATCATATACTAGCAGATACCCGCGGCTTCGCCCACGATTGTTTATTCAGTATGTTTTAAGTCATTTTAAACACATTTATTAACACTGATGTTGTTATATAAATTGCACGAACTACGTAATTTTATTCTTAATTATATTGTTTTATTGTAATAAATTTATTATTAAACGTATATAACCAATCTATTGCTGCGTTAGGCTAAGGGCATACAGATTAAAAATGAAACCACAGATTTATGAACCTTATGCAAATTGTGCATGCAATTTAAAACCCTTGATAGGCTAATTGTAGAGCTCAAAAATCCGGCTTCGAGGTGCAATTCCTTAGCCCAAAAACCTCCACGTACGGAGTTTCGTCCAAATCATTCAACGTTTTATCATTTAGGCGTGCATTCATGATCCCCGTCTGTCTACCTATATAAAAAAATCAGATCCCTGCGTTCTTATTGTTATAAACAAATATAAAGTAGAGCGGGTTAACAAAATCGAAGGCCATCGACAAATTGATGTGATATATTGCAAAAAAATTAATTTCACCGATGCTTTTTTTCTCCGGTTGCTATGGAATCCCAGCAGGGCCACCTTTAGTTAATTTCACCATTATGTTTCTATATGGAAACACCAGCTCAAATATTATATTAGATACCTGGAAGTCTAAAGTAGAAATTTCTGAAGTTTCGTGGTGCTGGCGAGTTAGAACTTACGTTTTTACTGTTATTATTTAAATAGGCCTATGTGATTGACTTACGACTTCTAAAAGAGGGATGCCGACTGCGCTACGGGTGCCGCCTCCGCTTCGCTTGCTTAACTATGTAGGTAGTGTTATGCATTATTTAGACCATCTGTACGCTTAAGTTTATGCTACATTATTCTTCAAATGCGTTTCACTCCGCTTTGCTTACTTTTGTGGATAGAATTATGCATTAATTACACTATCTGTACAAAAGTTCAAATCCAATTACAGAGGACCCGTACTTTCAAACATGGTACTGATAAGCATTCAACAAGAAGGACATGGTCATCCTGCTTCGCTAAAAAAAATCACATCGTGAGTGCAAATGTGCATATCTTTGACTATGCCAAATAAATATAACAACGAAAATAATGTATCAAAATCTTTTGTAAAACGAAGGAAAACTAAAAAGCTTGAACAGCCTATTCTGTTATAGTAGCTAAAACTACAGTAAAGCGTAATGCTAATAATGAATTTATAGTAAGCGTATGGAAGAGCAGCTGGAGCAAGCAAGTTCATATCACCATTTTTGCATTTTACAGATAATTTACCATTATTGCTATGATAATATGGTAACGATGGTAACTATAAAATAATCAGGAAATTAGGCCTATATCTATTGATAGTCTGTGAACTCTCTTTTGCAATAAAGGCCTAGGCTAACTATAAAAAAACAGCTCAACTCTTTTTAACACTGGCCATCTATATTTACTTAGTGTCACAAAATAGTTGAGAAACATTTATAGGAATTCTACCGATAGAGCCTTTCTCATTTTATATTGACTAGGCCTAAATGAAATTACAGTGTCATGCAAAGCCACCTATGTAGTCTGAAAAAAATGTTGTCATAGGGACTGTGTACATGTGTGAATTCCTTTTGGTGAATCCGGAAACTACATATTTTCCAACCCTATTTTGGCCCTTAGAAATCAGGATTTTGAAATACTTTCTTAGTGAGCTTCTAGAGTATTTGAGCAATATGTGTACCAAATTTAGCATTCCTAAGCTCTATGGTGTTTGAGATACTGTGATCAATCAGTCAGTCATTGGGTTTTGGCTTTTATCCTAGGCTATATATGTATGTATGTGTGTATATATATATATGACCGCCGGCATGGTCTTGATGTTAGCATCGCTGACTACAGGTCCGTCGGCCCGGGTTCGATCCCCGGTACCTCCTCGGATTTTTCTGAGGTAGGGAGGTCTGGTAGGGGTGGATTCAGCCTCGTGATTCAAATTGAGGAGTTACTTGATATAGAAGTAGCGGCTCCGGTCATGGAAATCACCATTAACGGCCGTGGGTGTCGGCATGCTGACCACATGCCCCCCCAATCCTGCCATTTGCCTTTAGGTAGATGACGCAGCGGTCGGGTAGTAACATGTGGTAGGCGTAGGTGTTAACATGTGGTAGGCCTTGTCCCTTCGGGGATGTCGCGCCACGGAGTTTAATTTTATATATATATATATATCAAGTAAGTTACAAAATACTGCTTAATACTATTAGCAGTTGGTTATTAGTAGTTTATTATAATAAGTATGTAAGTAACTCTTTATTCAGAATTCATGTTAACATGTGTGGGCCCCCCTTAATTACACAGTATTTCTCGGGGGCCCTGCAATAAAACAGCTTACAATAATTAGTTACAGAGTAGGCTATATCCCTTACGACCTACTTTTTCAGTCTATATTCTCTTAAACGTTTCTTTGTGGAACCTTTCCTCTTTTAATATATGCAAGTGGTTACCCAGCGTTATGAGTTCTTCAAGTAACTTATCTTTTCCGATCCCTCTTTCCACACCTAACCAGATGTATAGTTCATAAAGGCTGTCTCGTGACAGAACTTTTTTTTGCCTACTCGATGAACTAGTCGACTAGCGAGAGACGGAAAATTAAGTTGAAAGTGTCGCATTCCGTATCTGAAACATATTATGCATGTAACACAGACTAATGGAGGAGTTGTTTGGGTATGCAGAACAGATTTAAAATGCGTCTCTTTTAGTATACATTTGACCCTTCCTGCAGTACGAACAAAAAACAGAAACCAAAATGTCCCTCATGGAAATTTAATTATAGTGTTCAGTAGTATCTTCTGTACATATTATTTTAGTTTATTTACTAATTTATTTATTGTTGCTTATTCATTCATTCATGTGAGACCAAATCTATTAAAACTCAATGGTAAGATGAATTATTCCGTTAATTTGATCCCGCCTATAGCAGATGATGCAGACAGCCAAGAGTTCAGATAACCTCGAACGGATGTTATTTTGTACGATTTTTTTGTCTCATAGTTTTCCCGTTTGATAAAGCTATTATCACTATTCCACCAGTTTTTTTTTTACTTCGTTTAGTCATGATCCTCCCATTGTCACCGTATTACGAGTATTAGCTTATAGCCCCAGTAGAGGATCATAAGGAAATAAAAGTGCTTTGGAACTGGTTTCACGTAAACCTGCACCAACGTAATAGTATCTTATTTTTTATCAGTAAACTTTTATTTCTTTTATATTGAAACACTTTTGAGTTTCATTAACGTATTTATTTCGTCTAGAATTATCTCCTTGTTTTGCCGATTTTGTATACCGGTCATATAGCTTTGCAGTAGAATTTCATCCAACAAACGAAAAATGGCATTGAAATGTATATTTTGTGCAGAAATTCTTCTCAGAGATCCTGATGAGGGAGACAGCGTCAGCGTCTGAAACGTCGGATAACGGCCAACTTCTCACTTGGCTGAAAACCGAGAAGAATGTATGTTTTGTTTTTAGCGTATGAACGGCAAAACAAAGTCATGAAGTTTACAGCCTTGTAAATTTCGGTTTTAATGTTAACCGTAAGTATGCAAAGTATTAAGCCTAAGGTACTTCGGCAATAATTTATCTGCCGAGTTACTTTTTTATTCTTTTTCTATTATTGCAGATTGTTTAACTCGTTCGTAAATGCTGTTGTCTCGTAATTATAAGTTAATGTTGTGACTTCCAGTAGTCTTTCATAAAATCTCGTGGTTATCGTTCGATATTTATACAGCACCATTGTGTTATAGCTGACCTTTAAATGCCTTCATATTCCGTTAGAAGGTGAGATAATGAAGGAGTTATTGGCATCTATAGGCCTACAGTTCTAAAGGATATTAATGTACGTTTTAAGCTGCCAGACTGCCTATTTTAGCTTCTGCTATAAAAAGCCTTATAATCAAGGGAGCTTGTGTTTTCATATGTAGGGCGGTGACAGAACATGCTCATAGGTTTGGCGTTCTTATTACCATACAATTGAAGAAGTCTACTCTCTATGCTCGATCATGCACTAAAATTAGATTTCTGTATGGCAAACTGGTCTTTCCAGATATTTCAGAACCAGTCTCCTCCTGCTGATCACACTCTCTGTCTAAAATTATCATTATTTCAACTTGTATATTGAGAGGGTCATATTAGGACAATTTTGCATGTTGAGGCCAAGAAGTTTAGCTAATTACTCAATAGGGGAGGAATATATATTATGCCTTCGTATCACAACGGGGTATGGAACGTGAACCACTCAACACCAGGTTAGATCGAAACCAGCTCCTAGACAATATTTTGTGGTTAGGATCTTAACCGGATCTCCAGAAATGTCTCAATAGATCGAGGAAGGACGGTGTGGGACCAAACTCCAGAATAGATCGTCGCCCTTCAGAGGGGAGGAAGGAAAGGGAGTCATACGCTTTACCCCAAATACCAAGAAAAGTTTAAATCAAGGGTAACAATTTTAATAAATCTCCATTAGAATAAAACATGGGCATGCTTAACCAGTAAAACCCACTGTACGCAGTAAAATAGATTAAATCAGTGTTTCTCAACCTATGATCCGCGAAGATGGGGCAGATGGTCCGCAGACACAATGAAAAAATATAACGCAAGTGGAAAGTAAAGAAGTAAAATTTTTTCACTTATTTCGTTATAATGACCTATAATTAATACCCCAAATATTAAGAAAATAGGCCTTCTTTTAAAAGTGGTATGTAAAATTAGGGGTCCGTAATTTTTTTTAGACATTTTAGAGGTCCTCGGGTTCAAAAGGTTGAGAAACGCTGGATTAAATGAATATAAAGTCTAATACTGTACCTCAATAGCGAACCTCACATATATATGATACATAAATCCCAACTCCAAGAACTTCAGTATAAATTACAGATACCAAATTATCAATCTTTTAGATATCTAGGGAACATTATAATATCAATTTTATTTCCTGAATTACTGAAGTCATTTCAGAAGGGGTAGGCCTATGTTCAGAATCCAAACAACTATTAAAAATAGTATAATATACAAAGTTATTTAGAAGCCAATGAAGCTATTTGAGAATAATAATATATTTTAAATAATAATTATATACTTTACCAGGATAATTACCCAACAGTAACTAGAGGAATAGCAAATTGGAATCTATCTAATATCACTGACCTTTTAACGGAACAACAATTTTCATTTAATGCAGTATTTTAAATAAGTACTGCAAAAGGTACGGTAGCCTATACCTGAAATAGCCATTAGTTACAAACATCAGATATGGTAGTGGCTAACAGTAGAACAAAGACGCTATATGTAATCTATTTCACAACGAACAAACTGAACAGAATACCCAAGATACCCGAAAAGAGTAAAACAGCCAAATTTCATAATTCCTATAACATGCTTCTCAGCAAACCCAATTTTAATTTTATAGTGAATAAGCAAATGCGACGCGACAGTTCGTCTAGCTAACATGGCGGCTATCGAGTAAGAGTCAATATCTATCACTACCAATTAATCCCTCGACATAAACTGCAGAAAATTACTGCAACATTAAACCCATTTAATACCAAATTACTTGAATCACTTATAAGAGGTGATTTATTATAATAGGACAAAATCTGCTTTACTCTCGATCTGAGAGACAGTGCAGTTTGGATAGAGTTGACATTGTTTGGATCAGTCTATGTATGTTTTCTTGGATGCAACGGCACGAAGGCGCAATTTTTAAGTACCGATACAACGGGCTTTAATAATGTTACAATTGCCATGTTTGAAGTTAATTTTAAATTATGTTTAGTCTTCTGTTTGTGTTCTTGTTTCCCTGTAAAAGATTTAAAAGATTCTGATGAAAGATTCGTGTAAAATGTGAACAGAACTTAAGTCTTACTTTTTTTTTTTTTTTTTTCAATTTTGAAGTTGCATTTTTACTTTCTTTCTTCTTTCAAAGATCTTGATAGGGTAATTCGTTCCAAAAGTTGAGCATATTAGATTATTCCTCAACGTCAGCACGGCTAAAATTGTTATGATTTCAAACTACTTTTACTTAATAGTTATTATTATTATTATTATTATATTTTTATTATTATTATTATTATTATTATTATTATTATTATTATTATTATTATTATTATTTTACTTTACTTAATGGGGGCCTACTCTTCGCTCATTTCGAGGCAGTGAAACAGCTACTTTCGTTCGCCCCATAGGTTATATTGAAAAAGGTTATTCTTGATGGAATGTTGTGGTAGTTTATTTATGGAGATGTATTATTGCACACGTCTCTTTCCTACAGATGTAACCGCGAGCGTAGTAAGTAAAGAACATGAATAGTGAGTAGTTTCAAAATAAATGAGCTACTGTGGCAGTAGTCAGTTCCCACCGGACTACATTACAGAATATGTACAAGCGTTCTATCTTCATGAATTTTGTAGTAGCATTCTTTTCCATCTTTAAACTGCATATAGTAGAGCTTCCGGAGCAGAATATTTTCTTTCGACTGGCGAATTTCGTGAATTGTCCCCTTGGGTGCATGTGATGAGAAAGTTTGTACTCTTCTTTTGAGATCGTTTTTCGAGGAGTAAGTGTAGTAGTCTTGTCCATTTGGAGTTGTAATCTTGTTAGAAATATCCTCATATCCAACATGTGATTCTTTACATAAACTTGGACCTTCTGTCCCCCCCTCCTCAGTTTGCTGTCTCTTTACACCCACATTAGTAGGATCACTTACTTATCAAGTTTTCAAGCATTTTGCGCGAGGCCCAAAAATTTATTTAAAAATATTAACTTGAAGAAATCTATTCTGACGTAAATATTGGGCGAAGGAAATCAATTACCATGATTAATTACTTATGTATGCTATCTCTTCTCAGTTGGATTCTTTCTTTTATAATAGTAATAATAATAATAATAATAATAATAATAATAATAATAATAATAATAATATGCGTTTTAGCACGCTGTTGTCATTTACAGCTACATAATGCTGTAATATGCATACAATCTATGTTATTTTGAAGTGACAAAGAAACTGTTGTCTGTTTTCCCCCGTAAGCCTTCGCCAGACGTTTATCCCTCATCACTAAGAACATGTAACATATTATTTAATGTCAATTTTACGTTATAATGCTTGCAGCTCTTCGGCTGTCGATGAAAGTGTTGATGGGCTAACTATTTAGCCTAAATGACAAGTTACGGCAGTGGATGACATGACCAGTTGAATATAAAGTGATACAATTACTGTGAAATTAGAGTTTAATCGTGAGAATAAGTTAGTTGTATTCTTAGAGGTTTCGAGTCACATGTTATTAGTCGGAAGAATGGTTAAGTCAAGTTAGCGTTCGTTAAAGAAGATAAGCTTACAATCGCAAGACTACATAATCACTTTGTTTTAGTTGTGCTAAAACGGATTCTTTTCAATCGTTTTTCACTTTCTGTTAAGTCAACATGTAATTAATTTCAGGTAACTATCATTTTTTGTGCCCATGTTTCAAATTAATTTAATGGTATTGTTGTGGCCATTACTTTGTAGAATGAAGTATTCATATCATTTGTAGTTATATTTGCTAGAGCGTGTTTATTAGTTTATTATGATAGCCAGATACTTTGGGAAAACTATATAGGCCATCGTTAATGTGTTATGTAGGCATACACGTCAGGGACTCTATAAGAAGACAGCCAGCTCATACCTCTATGTGAGAAAAGTTATAGTAGTTATGAGTAGTGATTAATATATTAATATTATTATGTATAAGTGAACACAACACATATTACCAATATACATGTTGGTACATTTTAATATGAAGGAAATTATTGTGACTTTGCTTCTATTTTGTCATAATTCAATCTTATAATTATTATTATCGACTTCATTAGCACAGAAGGCCACGACCAATAAAGGTTTTCTTCCTGTTTTACAGTACTACTGATATAAACAGTGCAAAGGCAGATGTAAGAAGTTCACAAAGTCAGTTGAAAAGGCCATTAAGGCCAGTTGAAGTTTATTAATCATGCATGCACGAAACTGGGTGGAAAGCTTCGGGATGACGTCACTGAGCACAAAACCAGTCTATCTCTGCTTTGTACCTATAATGCATTATCTTGAAATCCCACTTCGATTATTGGATTTAAAACTAATAGCGATAAGCTTGTAAAGTACACTTACACTTGCGACAAGAGGGAATGATATATACATATTCGGCGTGGGCAGCGCAGTGAGTGATAGGCCCATGTCTGTAGATTTAAAAGAACTACTGCGGGGACAAAATTCCTGCACATTGGTGACGGTCGAAGGCCTAAGCTGCAGTACACCCCTGTCTTTTAATATCCATATAACAGAGATAGAGAAAGAGAGAGAGAGAGAGAGAGAGAGAGAGAGAGAGAGAGAGAGAGAGGGAGGGAGGGAGGGAGACGGAGAGAATGAAATACATATTGGACATACGTTGTCAGTAGGGGTATTCAAGTGAAATCTTTGTAATTACTTTACATCCTATTAATTTTGTCTCTGTTATATCTGTTGTTGAAATGCATATATGATTTACAGATAAAAATGTGGGATATATTTTACCTATTTGACTTATAAAATGCGATATTTTTAATGACATTGCAACTATTTGAGGTATCCTCATTGCCTAACACTCTTAAATTAAGTAACAAATAGAAATTCTAAGAGTTAGAAGATTGGATTTCACCTGACTTCATAAGACATTTGGGATAGCCTTATGTTCTTCCTATCCTTAAGTTTATAGTTCATAATTTACACAATAGTTTTTTGAAAACGTTTTATTATGCAATTATCATTAGTTTGTAAGGATTACTTACGGAAAGAAATTTTGGAACTGAAGGAAATGGAAAGAATGTCAAAAAACATGTTATTCTTTGGTGGCTATTTACATCCTAATGACAAATATGTGTTCTTTGTCCTAGTGTTTCCAGGAGTTATATTACTCTTTCCTATCGTTATCTGTGTAAAATAATTGTTTATATATCAACTAAATTATTATAATTATCGTATTATTACCTATTAGGTCATTTGAATTAAAATATCCTACTAGAAATAATCATTCATAATAAAGGACCTACAAATAGTCTATATAAATACAATCAAACGTCGTGGGTTTCTTTCTCGTTAGTATGTTTCTACCAGAGTGGAATGCATTCGTTAGTATTTTCGGCCTGAATTTTACTCAAAACCTCATTTTCCTAGAGAACCAAGTGAACTGTTCAAAAATACTCTCGTCATTCCAGAAGTGATTGGAGTCCTATGTATCATCCTGCACAAAGAATGAGATACACTGATTATTATCGGCTAATGTGCGTTCACCCTTTTTGCCAGCTATTTCATCGTCCCCTATCAGTTTTGGATTGCATTTGCTCAGAAACACAAGCAGTACTTGGTCACAATAGTAGGTATTCGCATAGAATAATTTTCATTTTTTTTAACTCGTCAATTATTATACCGTACTACATATTTTGCATTTCCTCTTTCTTCTCGCTTTATGTATCACTTTCTGTTTCCTGGGCTGGTAGAATTGTACCTCATAAAGTATTACTTGTAACGATACTGTATTTTGATTAAAATTAGGTACGGTATTTAAATTTAAGCTTCGTTTTGTTCTCTTTCTATCGCGTCCTCTCTCTTCCTTCCTCTCTCCTTCACTCCTCTGTCATAATTTTCAATAACTTACCTAATTCGTAAATTTAGTTTACATTACCGGTACGTGAAAAAAAGGCACTGTACCGGTATATTCATGTAAGTACATAAAAAATATAATTCATTTAAAATTCTTATTGGTGGGCTATAAATCGGGGATTTAAAGACATAATGACGTATCTACATAGGAATTTACATGATAGATACGTTGTTATGTCTCTAAACCCCGTAATGGAAGCTAGAGAAATATTATGTTTTTGACATGTATTAAAAATTGTTGAGCATACCATAAAGAAAATAATTATTTGATAGTAGAAAAGTATGTAGCCTACATTTTTGTTCATAAACATTTAAAATCAAGGAAAGGATAAAAAATTATTTGGGCAGAGACAAGGCAAATTAAATAATAAGAATGATGTTTTCGAACTTAAAAATATAATTTATATTGAAAAGGGTTGTTAGCATCGTGAAAGTTTACTGACACAAAAGCGCTCTAGGGTATATTTAAAATTTAAAAATGTCCTAAGTAGTAAAATATTTACATCTTTTTTCAATAGGGAAAGACTGTTTTTAAAATATGTAAACTGTCTTATGGATTTTGTATTGCTGCAATGCTATTGTGTGAAATCTGTATATTTATCTCTTAGTTCGTCCGCTCTTTCATCTATTTCTTTCTTTATTCTTGCCTGCCCTGTTTGTAATAGGTGTCAGCGCTAGTCCCTGGCCTAGTTTGCTCGGTGGAGAATCCGGTTTTGATTTTAATTGTGTATAGTATTTTTTATAATATTGTATGTTTAGTTCTGCATCCAAGTTTATGTTTCTGCTAAAGTGATACATTATTTGTGGGCAAGGCCTGGGACATCAGCCCACTGTGGAATGGCGCATTGCATCATAAGTCGGTTGTACTGGATGAATAATTTATTGCATTTATGTATTTGACTTGAGTGAAAAGATACGCATCTGCATTCTACAAGTATCCCATTTGGCGCCAGTGAGAGTGCCAGTAAGCAAGCGATCAGTTTTCCCTTGGCCTGCTCCGACACATGGCCACGTGTTGCTTATCCACTTTGTTACCGTAATGAAAAAATTATTTTTAGTACACGCTCTCTAAAACAGCTGCCTATTGGATTGGTAACACGCCGAAAAATTGCATTTTAGCAACCAAGGCCGCTAAAATTGCATAAAAGTGCATTCAGTGAATGCAGTTTTATCGGCCTTGTCCTTTAAAGTCATCATGGCAATCTATAAACAAAACCCAGATGGCATTGACCAGTCACACCAACTTTAACATGGATTTACGCATATAATTGGTCTTAAAACAACAAATTTAAGCCAACACGTTTCTTTATGATAATCAGAAACTTTACCAGGATTTTTCGCAAAACACGGTAGCCCACTTCATCAAACAACAACAAATATTTTCGTTCACATGAAAAACATGAATGCACCAGCATTTAATTGCAATTTATAGCCTACCTTCTCATAGTCTACAACTACTGCCGTGATGTTGCTGCCACCAGCTCCAATTCAATATTTCTGGCTTGGACCGAAATTTCCTTGGGATTATCACGCATATTTTCACAAGCTTTTTATAAATACTAGTTCGTATGCATTATTGTTTACAAAAAGCGACTCATTGCATCCATATCGCATTTCATATTGGTACGTACGGTTCATTGTTATTCCCGATTCAAGGAGCGGTGAGAATATGACAAATGGCTGACTATCTTTCATTATAATTAATTTTATACGGTATTTTTGTTTCAATTCATATAGGCCTAATTTAGAGAGCTTTTACTAAAAAATATTGTATGCACCACGTACGCAAAAACTTTATCGGACTCATCCAGTATTTCAGCCTCGGCTTTCGCCTCGGCCGCTATACTAGATTCGTCCGCTAAAACGTTATTTTGCATACTTGATACATAAATAGCTATTTGGCTTTTTGTGTAGGGTTAGCACATCGCTTAGCAAGAAAAAGAGTACCGGTACTTTTTTTTACATTTGAGTTGAGGTTTTAACGTTAATTTTACGTTCCGAAAGCACGATGGAGACTTACAATATTATTATTATTATTATTATTATTATTATTATCATTATTATTATTATTACTGCTATTATTATTCTGTATTGTTGCAAAGACATAACTTTAGCTGAAGCCATATTTCAACTTTTATCAGTTTCAGAAAAATCATTGCACAAATCGTATTGAATACGCGGCGATGTTCGCGATTGCATAATATTCCGATAGTTGGTTAATAACACAAGAGTATCAGATGTTACGAAGCATCGCACAAAGAAGAGATGCCGGGAATAGGAAATTTAGCATTACGCACTGAAACGGAATGTTGATTCCCCACATTTCGACTACGACTTCTTGAACCTTTTCACTGCTACTGACGTATAAATGCATCACTTCGAACAATTGTTTAAAACATATAATTTATAGTCTATTAGACTAATAGACCATGAGCTACCAATATGAAACCCTCCCCCCCCCCGTGGGAATTTCCGACACATATATATTTTTGTTGGTATTGCCATCTAGTTTAAGTTTTTAGTTTGCCACTTATCAGTTAAAGCATTTACCCGGAAAACCACGGAAATCTGGAGAAAATTAAATTGTTTTAATTTTTCTTTGTTCTTTGCTTCTAATATTCCCAGGGAATTTCTGACTCACACATTTTTGTTGGTATTGCCATCTAGTTTAAGGTTTCAGTTGTTTGCCCCTTACCAATTACAGCATTTCACCGGAAAACCACGTGTATACGGAGAAAATTAGTTTTTTTAAATCTTTGTTTTTGCTGCTTATATTCAAAGGGAATTTCTGACTCATATGTTTTTTTGTTCGTATTGCCATCTAGATTAAGGTTTCAGTTGTTTTCCCCTTGCCAATTATAGCATATCCCCAGAAAACTCCGAAAACCACGGAACTCTGCATGAAACACAACAGATAACCTTCACCAGAATTAAAAATTACATTTTGACTGAACCGACTGTGCTATCAGATTGCAATTTGAGGTAGGTAGGTCTACTCACCAGGTCATGACGAATGTATGATGGAGTTTTCAGAAATATATCAAAGGTTTCGGAGCAGTAAGCTAGCATATAGGCCTACACATATCAGGGCTCATTTGGAAAAGTAGGCCTATAGATTAAATTGAATCACACGTGGGGGGGGGATAGAACTCTATGTTAGGAGGTCATAGTAAAAATATTTTAATTCGAGAAAAAACTTAAGAGGGTTTATAAATTGTCTCATTTATTTTAAGTTATCGCAAAAAATGTTAAGATTTTTTACCGTAAATATTGCGTTAAACGAAAAATGTTCCATGGCCAGAAAGGTTCTAGAAACATTATACCTAGGGGATCTCGCGCAATCACAGAGTTCAAGTCTAGAATACTAAAATAAGAAGTATACGAAGATCCCTGCTTTTCTTTAATGCCAGTGATAGGCGAGAGATTACAAATAGAACTGATAAAGCTCTGATTTTTAATCGAAGAGCACGATCGTAATCAAAAGATGTAGAAAAAAAAACTTTGTATCTTCAAGCAAGTATCTATTTCTTACGAGTCTTACTGATATTGATTACGCGAGGGGGAAACGAGTCTTTTTTTATTCGGTGCCAGAGGATTTACTATAAATTTGCTAGAAATATCATTAAAAGAACTTCACAGGAGAACTCAAATAAAGTGTTTTCTATTTTGTTTCACTTGAACTTTTTACAAAATAAAATGTTTTCTAAATTCATTTTCCATAATATTAGCCTACAAAACGTTTTACACCTTTTTCACACTTAGTTCTCAAATTTGAGAATGTAATGCTCTTTGTCGCAATACTATGATCACACATTTTATGACTAATTTGCGTATTATAATGCATAGGAGATACGCTGCAGAAAGTAGCGTGAAAAGTTAATATGTAGGGTACTTGAAAGCTCACCTTCCAGTAGTAGATTCCTACATAACCAATTATATAACAGAAAATAATACCTACTTAATGTAAAATAAATTGATTTTCTAAATGTTTTGTGTACTTATACATAAATTAGACCTCTATATTCCAGGCCTATATCTGCAAGGGGGCAGTCGGATCTTTCTCCATATTGAAACGGAATGTTATTGTTTGATTGATTGGTGTATTGATTGATTGGTTGGTGTATGGCTATTTACCGGTAGGGGTGTACTGCAAGTTAGGCTGTAAGTGTCGTCGGTGTGCCGAAATTTTGTCCCGCACAAGTTCTTTACATGCCTGTAAATGAACCTGGACCGGAATCGAACCCGCTATTTAGGGCCTAACGTTGTTATTTGCGTGGTTAATCATTATGGCGACTCCTTGCCAGTGATATACGTCGAAAACGTTTCTAGAAGTGTAGAAGTATAGACGAATACCGTAGGATAATAATCGGAGCTGGAATCTTTATGAAGTTGGTATTTCATGGGCGACAGAGATCAATTGTTCAAACATATGAGTATAGTAGCCTTCTATGTGAATAAGGGCTTGAATTTTCATATCCAGGGTCTCTCTCACCTCATATCCCAGGCACTTTTCTGGCACTATTTCACGTACGGCAAACAGGTTGGTAAATTATTATTTATAACATTTTATGAATGGTAAATTCCTACCATCTAGCGGTAGCATATTATTAACTGTCCCCTGTATTATTAATCATAGTAGCAATATTTTATTATTATTGCCATTGCCTTTCTGTTCTTCTTGATAAGTTAACATGGTCACCTTTCGAGAAAAAAAGGAGAGTTCTATTTTTAATTTTGTCTTGCTTGTTCATAATAATAATAATAATAAAGAGTAGCCTGTGAACGTCATCAGAAATAATTTTTAATGACGCAGACAGGCAGTTTCATAAACTCATTAATATCTGTCTTTTAAACTCGTACTTTGATTAATTGGATGTATTTCGTTCCAGATGATTAATTACCTCAATACCGCTGTTCTGCGTATTTGAATGAAAAAGCAGTGAGCATAAAATTTACGATAAGTCGCTCGGATCAATCCTTAAAAGTGTCTCGATAATAAAATAACCTCATAAAAGTATTTAGCTTCCATTATTGCACTTTGCCAATTCATTAGCAGCGTAGGTTTTGAAATTTGTAAATTATAAGATGTGTTTGTTTCGACCACTTTTTTTTTTTTTTTTTTTTTTGCACGTTCAGTCGGATGTTATGAATGATTTTGTGATACTTGTGTTTGTGTTTGTCGACTGCAGTTGTCTATTAGTACGTGGTCTATTCCGTAATATTAGTGCATTACCAGTTAGTGAGTCTTATCTCAGAGAGGATGGATCGCACAGTTTTTTATTGGCAGACATCTACTGACGTTTCGCGGCAATGCGGTTGGATGGTAGGTCCTTCATCCATTTTTGGGATTTCTTTATGTATTTGACGTGTCCTCCCAAATGTAAATTATGTAAATCATTTTTCTCCGAAGCTATCTGCGGTGGTGTTCGCTAACGGCGCAAATACTCGAACACTCGCAAATACTCCAGAGCATTGCTCTCGGGTCCGTTACTCAGTGGTCCTAGTTTTACTTAATTAAATGTCTTCCTCTCGTCATTTTTTATTCAGAAAAATTTTTATTTTGCGAGTTATTTGCAGAAGGAGAAAGTGGCAGAAATCCCGTAGGATATAAGTTTTTTGCGCAGAGACACACAAATTGTTTAAAGACAGCTGCTTCATTTCTTCAAGGGGATTGCGTAATCTTTTACATTATATTTAAAATATGTTTATGAATTCTCCAATAGTGTATATTGTATTTTCCTAAGTAACACGAAATGTCTGTTCACAAATTACAGCAATAATGTCACTTCAGTGACTGCTTAACTCACCAGAGCGCTTTGAATTTATGACTCGTCTGAATTCATAACACAGTGTACCATATCTATTATTTTTCTTAGTTCCATTTCTTGTAATTCTTGTTTTAATTTGCTCTCAGTGATGTATTTTAGACGTAGAAGTTCTGCTACAAGCTTGTATTCATAGATTAAAGTGATAAGTTATCCTCCGAACCTATGATGATCACATGGTAATCAGGTCCTATGTCACTAGAATAAAGCAATATCATAAACGTATAATTTCCAAACTTATTTCAATAATTATAGTAATACATTAGGAATAGTGTTCCTACAGCAGTCCATTTTGTCGTGCTCAGTGACAAATAAAATACTTTTTATACTGATATTTCATTTTTCGGATGAAACAAAAGTATTGAGATGAATTCTGGAATTGTTTACCATACTAAACTCCGTTGCGCTACATCCCTGAAGGGACTAGGCCTACTACCCGACCAGAGGCAGATGGCAGGATTGGGGGACATGTTGTCAGGATGCCGACACCCACAGCCGTTAATGGAGGCTTCTATGACCGGAGCCGCTACTTCCCAGTCAAGTAGCTCCTCAGTTTGAATCACGAGTCAGACCTCCCTACCTCAGAAAATTCCGATGAAATACAGCGGGGTCGAATTCTGGCCGACTGATTTGTGGTCAGCGACGCTAACCACAAGACTACGCCGGCGGTCATTGTTTATCATATGGAAACTATTGTATGTAATCTGTTTTTACATAATAGGTTTGTTCGCAAAGCAGTCAGAAACCAGGAACATATCGTTCGCGCATGCGCTCTTTCTCCACACGCGTTCGCAAAGCGAGAATCCGTGATTCTGATTTCAATCTTCCGTTCGCAAAGCTCTCAAGGACAGTTTCCGTACTATAAGAAAAGTTTGCAGGCTCTAGCATGAATTGTTATCAGAGACATGCGCAGTAACCTATTTTCACGCGCCTGACTCCTCCCTCCTATAACATTGCGCCAGATTTATAAACATAGGCTACTTATATGTATGAATAATGGAAGATAATCAAAAGTTTACCAAAATATAGATTATATTGTCGATGTATATTGCATTTATAACATGTCAAAGGGAAATATATATTTTATTTGCATATCATATCGATTAAACGCAGAAACTATCGATTCCAAATTCTTGTAACCGTTCGCAAAGTGCAAATCATGGGTAAGTTACAGACTGGACATGCGCAGTACAACAAATTCTCAAGCGGTCACGGATTAGCTTTGCGAACAAACCTAATATGTTATCATTTCTTCCTTAGGGCCTGTATTACCACATGCTGACAAATCCTCCAGATACGTGACTTCCAGATAGCTTAACTGGAAGATGCCGTGTAATACCACCGCTGATCTGCTACCGTCAAGAACGCAGTAAAAATTTTTAAAATGGTCCTTACATCGCTGAGCAGAGAGGTGTGTTTGTTGTAGTTCGGTAGTCCTCCGCTAGGTGCGGCAGCTCGGATTTGTATTTGTACAATTAAATTACATAACAACATATCGTTTTAAGTGCATTAATCTATTTGTTCAATTCTATTACATTCATATGTGAGCATTTTATGTAAATTAAATCTTCCGGCATCAGTTCTAAAATTCAGATGGCTAGGAAGCTTTCGGCTTGCGCCATCTTGTTTCAACCAAGATCCCTAACTAGCAGTTAGTACTTTGTCAGCCACTCCATCCTGCTGCTAGCTTATCTGGAAGTTGTCTTCCCAGACAGACTTTGTCAGGAGACCATAATACGCAATTCTTGGCCAACTTCCAGATAGGTTCACTAGGTAAATACGATATCTGGAGGTCGTCTTGACTTAGCAATGGAATAATACTTAGTTTTTGCCGTCCTAATGTTATGTTCTGTGGTTTTAGAAGGTTGTGGTGGAACTACATTCATTATTTACTTTTTTATCAGAGCACACATGATTACAGCATTCTGTTGTTTATTCGTTTGCATTTACTGTTTCGTGGTGAAACTATTTAAATTAATTTTAGCCACATTTAGTTGAAAATAAATTATACAGACGGGGAAAAATATTATTTATGTTGCCATACAGTATTTTTTTTGTTCTGAGCGAGGAATTAGTATCACTCAAAACAATTTTTCACTCCCATTAGAAGAATTTAATTACTGTTTTGTTTTAATAAATATTTTGACTAAAAAATCGTTAAAAGTCAGACGTCCTATTTTGATATACCACGGGGCTTTGGTTATACAGCATTATTTATAAGAACTGAAATAAATGATATATAGATAAATATATATAGATATAGGCCTATAAGCTTTGCTCCAGTAACAATCCAGCGACACACGGACGCATGCGCACATTGTGAACTCGTCCCAGCCCGTGAATCCATGATTCTTTCTGTTTAACTTACGTTTTCTCCGCAATATTGTGTGTTGTCAGAAAAGTCAGCGGGATTACTTATCAGAGATATGCGCAGTAAGCGTAATAGTGAAATTTGCTGCGCGATCCCATTCCCTATTAGGGTTAAGATGTTTATAACTACAAAAGTAGTGTTTTGTGACTTGAAATTAACTTCATTAGGCTTATTTAGCTGATGTGCAGTAGTAATAACAAATTATTTATATTTATAATATCGATATTTTGACTATATTTAAACCGACAAGGCTATTTAAAAACATAATGAAAACCCGTTTGAACACAACGAACGTGATGAACTTTATACCGAACTCTACCCATTCCAGAACCCATTCTAATAACATCAATACCATGCATGTACTCATGGTGTCTGGATGTCAAGAACATCCATATTAAGGTTAGTAAATTCAAACATATAATTATATCCACTAAAAACATATTATCATAATTATATTATCATATTATCCCAAATTACTTTAAAATATAATCTGTTAATGTACCTTATTAAATTCTTATAGGCTTAATGAAGATGGCTTAATGATAATGCCGAAATGCGCATATCCAAATTGTCTACAAACAGAAAGCTATTTTGTTGCAACGGATGCTACAAAAAAAATCTACTATTGCTAGGGAATTAAATGAACAGCTAAAATATTTTTTACTTACATCTAGCATAATGCCATTGTCAGTACATGCTTTGTGTAATACTACGTTTGCATGAGAATGTTATAACAATTTTACATATAGGATTACCATAATATCACATTTTCAGTGTGTTATGTAATTAGCCCATATAGCCTGCTGCGGTAATAGACTATGTTTAAAAAAATTAAATTCAGTAATTTATCACGCATTTTGTAATTACTTGGAAATTTGACTTTACGTGACCCTATTGTCTTAGGGTTATATTTTTAAGTACACTTAGGGGTTTCGTTTCCTTCATTACGCACACCGGACACTTTCGCCCCGAACTACATACCAATTTCCTATTCTAGGTAAAGGCAGTTAGGTTAGGAATAATGATATTAGTGTTAGTGACATGAATAGATCGGTTATTGCAGTTAGGTTAGGAATGTTGATTATTAGTATTATTAGTAGGCCTATTGGTGACATGTAGAGCTACGTTGGTGGCAGTTAGGTTAAGAACAGTGATATTGGTGTTGTTCACCATCAAGTTGACAATCCCAGCCTTGTTTCTGGATCACGTTACCCATGCCCAACTCACTGCCAGTCGTAAGTCTTGCCTTCCAACCAGGGGCGGATACGAGGGGGGGGGGGGAATGGGGGAAATTCCCCACCCCCCAAATTTGTAACATTAAGCGCAGATTATTCAAACGGTCAGCTCTAATAAATTTTGTAAGGACAACATAACTTAAATAATTAAATTAAAGCAACGACATTCATTATTTTGAAATATATTTGTAATAAAATGCCGAAATGTTAATTTTGATGAATACACTGGGAATAATTAATTTTTATGAGTAAAAACTTCCCTCTCTATTTGGTCCACCCCCCCCCCCAAATGTCTCTCTGGATCCGCCCCTGCTTCTAACAGTCATTTTCTGTTCAGAGACAGGCTTATTACTTGGTAGGTCTGTTAAATTAACCTTCTCATTTTACCCATTCTCGAGAAACTACAATGGTTCTTGAGATATACCCTTACCTTGTTATCCGTGAATTCAATAGACTATGTAACAAGATTTTATGCAAAATTAGTGTGCGTTTTGTTCGTGGTGAGGTTCATATTGCCTATCACATATGTAATGCTTAACATATTGTGTTTTTCATTCTTGACATTATCTTTTCAGGTAACTCGATACTGCAATGGGGTGCTTCGGAAGCAAAGACAAGCTATCCAAGGAGGATATGGATTTTCTGAAATCTCACACGAGATACGATGAAGCCACAATTAAGGAATGGTATAAAGGTTTCAAGGTAAGTTTCTTTCTCATATTGTTAACCTTCCTATTGCCGTTGGGGTCAATATGACCCTAAAAACATATTTGACATAAACTTATCCGCTGTTTTTAAGTCTATAATTTTCAAAATTATGACTTTATTACTTTATAGTGCCGTACTATTTTTTTATATTTTCAACACATTAAAATGTATTCATTTTTATTGCATTGAGTTCAGTTAGGCTCTACATGACCCCATTCATAATTTACTTTTTTCTTCATAGGCCTATATAACATGTAAATATGCTTATACTCGTACACATAGTTAATCCTATTTTCAAGGCAAAAATTATCTTTATACGCCATTTCATTTTAAGAGTTGCATTACTACCTAAATATTCCGCGTAAATTACTTGGTTTCTCTCTGCTACTCAGTGTAGGTAGTAGAAAGTTTAGCAAGCATTACAACAGACGCTGTGCTGTATTCTTTGTGACGTTGTTATAACATAAGCTATGTCTGAAGATTTTTCCTTATGCCAGATATTAGTAGCTAAGGGGTCATTATCAATAAAATTGCCGTTTTGCCTTCTTGACAGGATCCCCAGTTTGAAAATTCAACTTAGGGTTTTTTTTTTAACTGGTTTTCCATAGCATCATACCACGATTGTACAGGGTGGCGCACGAAATGTCATACCATTTAATTATCTCATAAATATTGTAATATAGGAGTTTCGCTGTTTCTATCAGTTCTAGTGTAAGCCGAAATTCTTGGAAAATCCGATACGTGTCATCACATGTCGGATTTCACCATGACTACGAACACAAACATTAGTTTTTAAAATGACGCACAACGGGCGTTTGAATGGTGAACATAAGGTGAAAGTTGTTCTGGTTTTCGCCGAAACGAAGAGTGTAGTTTTGACTCAGAGACGTTTCCGTGCTCACTATAATACAAGATGGGCTCCTAGCAAGCAGACAATTTACAGACTAACTGAGCAGTTTGTGTTGGAAAGAAAGCAATCGCGACAGGCTAGTGATCGTACACCTGAAAATATTGAAGCGTTTCGGGTTTCTTTGACTCGAAGTCCGTCTAAAGGGCTTCTGCAGAGTTGGGAATCAGCTCAGAGCGCATGTAATGCAGTTGTGTCATGCGTTATCTGAAGACTTGATTCGAAAAGTGGTGACGAATGTAAGGGTTCGTTTACAAGAGATTGTGAGGCAAAACGGCGGACATATTGAACAAACTCTGCATTAAAGACAAAATTCCATGTCCTAATGATCAATTCTAGGTTTTCTATGTAAAGCTATATTAAAAATTAATATGCATTTTGTGTAAAATAAATGGTATGACATTTCGTGCGCCACCCTGTAGTTTACGAAACTGCATAGAAATCATGAGTTTTCTCGTTTTGTGATTGTATATGAGTTTTTGAAGTTGGTGGATCGTATTGACTTTGTAATATCCTATTTCAACATCATGTTTTCAGGTTTTTAAAATAAAAATAGTCTGAGGTGTTTGTAAGGTTTGTCTTGAAATGCTGGAGACGAATGAAAATAGTTTACAAAAGACGTGACACTGCAATTTCAGTAAGGAGTGTTACCCAAACATCACTTCTATTTGCAGTCTTTAGACTGCAACAACAAATAAATGCTATATGAAAAGAGCTGAGTTGCAGTAACACTCATTACGGACAACTTTCCTCCCAACAAACAATTTTTGTTCAAGTTTTTTTCATTTTGACAGAAGTCTGTTCAAATTTAACCGCTACTGGAATTTTTATAACATGCTTCATTCATATAGCAATCAGAAGCTAATTGAAACCTGCAGAAAAACAAATTAGATGCCCAAATCATAGGTAATACTCTTTACCATGAATAAAAATACGCACCATAGTTTTGACTTCATGCCGTCCTCCCTCCTCGATGTCTGGTCGGAAATTAGTCTTAGGGGAAAAAGATGAAACAATACTTCATCTCCTCAACATCACCCTCCTCCACACCCCTTAATTCTTCTTTGGAGGAACACTAGACCCGATAACACTCCTCACCGCCTTTTTTTCACGGTTTACTGAGACAAAGATTCAAATGAACTTCGTGGCTCGGATTTTCTTTTTTAATTCCGAAACACTGTCTAGATAGTTTCATTTGGATGTTGAGCTAACATTCATCCGCGAATAGATACCTGTCTTGAAATGCTGGAGACGAATGAAAATAGTTTACATTTTGGGCCTTTTCATGTCAAATAGTCAAAATGTTGGATGCAGAATATGAGGTGAGACAGTCACACTCCTTACTTTTTCCCAAGTTTTTTTTTACATAAACATGAACATAAACATAAAATGGTCCACGATGTATATTACATAGAAATTATTTAGAGTGGCGCGCAGAAACTTGCATGGGTTTGGGGTTTGATATCTCAACTAGAAAACGGCAATTTTTTTGTGAAAGACAGGCTTGGAATTTTGAAATATTTGTAGACAAATTAATGTTTTAGGTCATAATACTAAAATAAGATTTGAAGGGAGGTAATTAATTGTCAATGATAACCTTAATGTCTAGGATAATTTTGAATATTTACCATGCATCATTATTAAATCTATTCACGGAACATTCCAAAGGTAGTTTGACATTAATTGAGGTTAGGAACACATCAGTCCTATTGCCTTTCTCATGAAAGATTTGAGTAAAAACCCAAAAGTTGTTGCACAGAATTGAGCGGGTATTATTAAAGTTGTTTTGGTAGGGTTAATTAGGTTTCTAACTTTCAAGATTTTCTCTAGTTTATGTGCATTATTCCATAAATGTATTACATTTCGCACCAAATAATAGTAGCTTTCTTGTTAGTACAACCTCATAAACAAAATAAAATAAGGTAAACTGATATTTCAAAGTGCTAGTATGTTTTTGTTTAATCAGTTATGATTGCAATTGTGATATGCAGAATACAAAAAAAGAAGTCAAATTGGCCAGTTTCGGGATTTGGAACTCCAGAATGTAAGGCCAAGACGTTACCATCTCGGCCACCTGGGTCAGTTTAACGGTCTAGTTGGATAAGCGCATGTAAAGCAATAGTGTTATTTGTTATAGCTAACTGTATTTTAATTTCCAAAGCCTTATAAGATCACAGTAATGTTGTCATGGTAACTGATTTGCATTTCATAAATTCTTTCGAATACGTATATTACCATAAAATATGCATTAAATTGAGCATTACTCCGAAACATGTCAACCGATTTTATCCAATATCAATAGACGTCTTCCCATGGACATTATAAATGTGTATACCAAGTTTCATAAAAATCCGGTAAAGCGTATTTGAGTTTCCGCGTCTTTAAAATAGACACTAAATTGGGTTTTACTCCGGTACCGGTCTACCGATTTGATCCAATATCAGTAATGTACATGGGAAGCCATGTACATTATAAATGGGTATACAAAGTTTCAGGAAAATCCAATAAAGCATATTTGAATTATCGCGACTTCTTATATATTAACATAAAAGGCACTAAATTGGGCATTATTCCGGTACTGGCCAACCGATTTGGTCCATTATCAATAGACGTCTTTCCATGGGCATTATAAATGCGTAAACGAGGTTTCATAAAAATCCGATAAAGCGTGTTTGAGTTATTGCGCCTTTAAAATAGATACTAAATTGGGTTTTACTCCGGTACCGGTCAACAGATTAGGTTCAAATTCAATAGGGTGCTTCTCATGGACGTCATAAATGCGTATACCAAGTTTCATGGAAATCCGATAGGCCTACACGTATTTCAGTTATGGCGCCTTTTTAATATAATCTATTAAAATAGGCTCTAAGTTGGGCATTACTCCGGTACCGGTGAACCGATTTGGTTCAATATCAATAGGGTTCTTTCCATGGACATTATAAATGTGTTTTCCAAGTTTCATGAAAATCCGAAAAAGCGTATTTGAGTTATGGCGCGTACAGACACACGGACAGACAGATAGACAGACGGACATGCATTTTTTCCTCCCCCACACAATCTCATAAAGTACCATACTGGTAGTTAATAAAATCAGGTATACTGATATAACAAAAGTGCCAGATGAGTTAATAGGCCATATTTCAGAAACAATTGAGTTTTCTTGAGAAACTTTGGTACACATATGTAAAGGAATAAGTGGGATAACTAGAATGTTAGCAGAATGAAATTACAACACATGCCTCACATCTAAAGCAAGGCGCGATATAATAATAAAATGACAATTCTTCTGAACCGACCAAATCATAATTATGGTCGCTTTGGTAGTTGGAATGCGCTGTGGAGTCCATAAACGATGGAGAATAATTGAAAGAAAGAAAAGTCACTAAGATATTGTGAAAGTGAGGTATTATTGAAATGAAAGCTCATATTTTTCGGCGTGTTAACAGTAAGATAAAGCAGATGTGGCTTTCGGAAGAAATTGCTAGGATCTCGCAAAATACATAACATTTGTGAGGGGACCTCGATACCACAAACTGCTGATGTAGGTGATTTTGGTAGAGTTGGTGATCTCCCAATACAAAACAGAGTTAAAACACGTAGCACATACCTCCGTGCTTAAGCTTTCCAATATTAATCATTAAAATAGGAAGAGAAAATTACAACGGCTACAAGAATTCACCCTAATTAATATTTCTTGCCTACAAATGACAAAGTTTTCTCCTATCTTTATCAAATAAATATGAAATTATGTATTTTATATTCCGAACTCCAGGATGAAGTATTGCATTCTTTACTTTATATGTCATGCTTTTGTATCAGGGACATCGAATCATCGAATCACCAAGCCATGCCTTGGAATGTCATATTTTATCTTGCTAAGAACTAGAAATTATTGTAATTGACTCCAGATTGATTCATTAAGCAGGACTTTGAAGAACAAAGGTCTAAAGTTTGATAAGCATAGGTCTACGTGAAGGAGAATGTGGGTAGTGTTATTTTTCAAAACCCAGTGTATTGCAGGGTTGCCAGATCAGAAACGTAGAACAGTCGTACCAATATTCGAAAATAGTCGTATGCTAGTTAAAACTGTCGTATACTTTGTGATTTTTCAGTGTAATTAACTTATTGCGTTAATAATAATAATAATAATAATAATAATAATAATAATAACAACAATAATAATAGCAATAATAATAATAACAATAATAGAAACAATAATAATAATAATTAATAATCGGTATTGTACACCTTACATAGATCATGTAATTGTTAATAAATCATCTTATTTGTAAATGATTAGGCGTGTTTCATTATCTTCCGATGTGCTAAATTTGATAAAATACAATAAAATTAAATAAACAGTGATTGTCACAGTGTTGTTATTATTAGCAACATGCTTACAACAAAAACCATGAGAAAACAAAGAGCTGGATATATATATCAAAATTTAAAACTCGTCAGTAGATTGATTAAAAAAATATATAAAACGCTATGTTAAAAATAGTCGTACAAATAGGCGTACGACTCATTGTTGCGTCGTACGTCGTACAAATGTATGAAATAGTCGTATGTGTACGACTATAGTCGTACGTATGGCAACCCTGGTGTATTGTAACTTACAAAGCCTTATATGAACACTGTAAAACAACACTGTTGTCATGAGAACTGATCTGCATTTGATAAATTCTGTCTATGTCACAAAATATGAGCTAAATTTATCATTACTCTGGTACCGGTCAACCGATTTGTTCCAACATAAATAGGCTTCGTCCCATGGACGTTATAAATTCGTATATCAAGTTTCATGAAAATCCGGTAGAGCGTATTCGAGTTATCGCGCGTACAGACACACATCGGACAGACATTTCCCGTCCACCATGCAATCCCATGAAGTACCATACTGGCAATTGATAATCTTAAAGTATTTTCTACAACACGCAGTAATAGGGGTGCTTAAATAGTTACCTCAGCAATGCCTTAGTGAATCACTAGATAAAATGTAGCCTACTTTACATTACGTCCACAGTCATTGCAT
The DNA here is from genome assembly GCA_964059195.1 of Ectobius pallidus. Classification (NCBI taxonomy): domain Eukaryota; kingdom Metazoa; phylum Arthropoda; class Insecta; order Blattodea; family Ectobiidae; genus Ectobius; species Ectobius pallidus. Next base: position 20,099,843 of record CAXKWD010000010.1, read on the forward strand.
CTAGTAGCCTATAGATCGGAGACCGGCGTCGAGATAAAGACTTGATTAGATGTAATGGGCCATGTAGCTCAGGACGTTACAAGAGCGAAATCTTTTTTACAAATTCTTAGAGACACTTATCTCTCACGTGCTTCGCACGAGACCACAAGTATTAAAATAAAATCAGATAAACTGATGTAACCAAGTGCCAGATTTTTTTTGTTAAATCAGTGATAATTGCAATTATGATATGTAGAAAATAAGTTATTTTTGTAATCGATTTCCGAGTTTATCTCCAGATCGATTCATTAACCAGGGATAATGAAAAAACAAAGGTCTAAAGTTTGATAAGCATATGTGAAGGAATGTGTGGGTAGTGTTATTTGTCAAATCTACCTGTATTGCAACTTCCAAAGCCATATATGAGCACTGTAAAACAATATGTTGCCATGAGAACTTATTTGCATTTGATAAATTCTTTCATATATACTTATACTTATATATTACCCCAAAATAGGCACTAAATTGACTATTACTCCAGTACCTGCCAATCAGTTTGGTCCAAAATCAAGAGACTTGTTCCTACAAACATTATAAATGCGTATACCAAGTTTGATGAAAATCAGATAAACCATATTCGAGTTATCGCGCGTACTCACAGACGGACCGACATTTTGCGTCCACCATACCATCTCAGAAAGTACTATTCTTGCACTTAATAAATAATATAAAAAAATACGAGTAAACTACCTCCTAAGTATTTTCTACAGAAAAACGAATGTAGCTGTTCTACTAAGCGAAGTTAGAAGTTCCGAAATTTTAATTATGAAAATCCTTAGTGTCATTATAACAATTGAGAAGAATTTTAATGAAAACTACTCTTGACATTTTAGTATTGGGAACCAAATCCTAGCCTATGCTGCAACAGGTGCATAAGAAATTTCATAATTAAAAAATATAACTAAATGCGAATCACCGAATATTTCCATCAGGCCTGCACAGACGGACGGAGAGACAAACATCATTCCGAAAACTTTTTTTTTAGGTTTCTAGGCATAGTGAAAAACATATTTTCTCGGTTTCATTTCTATTAAGTTACTGTTTAAACATGTTCACTAGGCTTTATATGTAGGTCTACTACGTATGCTCGAGAAAGTTAAAAAATAGTCGTAGGCCTAATGCCTGGACAGAGCAACAACAACAAAATCGCGATTTTCTCGAAAACATGTTTAACGGCTTTGTTTAAATTTTTGGTACATTGAGTGCGTGTTCTAAAGCCTTAACGCGTTTTTTTTCTGTAAATTGTTTGCAGGGTAAGTAAAAGCTTGCCATCTCTTCCATCAAAAGTCCTGCAATATGATCACAAGGCTTTGCATAAGGCTGAGACAAAATGAATCCATACTCCCACAATGCGGCCTTTACTTTGTGTTGGAAATAAAAGCGCGAAAGTCTCAAAAGACGTGCTTAGGAATTAAAACAATCGCAATATAATTTCATGCTAGATATATGTACCACTGAATGCGTGTTTATTCTTCATTTGCTTAATTCTTGCGATACACATACACACAAAAACTCCCCCTAGTTACATCCTGTCTGTAAAGGCTAGTTTACACGACGAAATTAGGTTTCGTAACTGAGTTTCGCAACTGTTTTTTACTTGAATGCGCAAGCGCTAGATGTACTGGCGACAATGAGTTACGACTCTACGCAGTTTCGGCTGATTCCAACTTTTCACGAAACTATAATACAGTGCGCCCGAGAACAGTCTCCGCAGTTGCTATTTGCTGGAGAGAGGGCTAGGTGCAACAGTTACGTTGGCAACACGGGCTTTTATAAAAACAAACCGCCAGCTGTGTATGCAGGCAGGCAGAGGTCACTGTCACTTTATCAATGGGTGCATTGTCTAATTACTAATCAGTGCATATTGCAGTGTGCAAGCATTTTAGATCGAATATTGTGACAGGACTTCCAGCACCTGCAATGATCAGCTGTGGTGAGTACCAACTTAACTGCTGCAGCTAGCTGCCTCTCCAACAAGTAGCCGCTGCGGAGAATATTCTCGGGCGCACTGTAGTAATTTTGAGATTATACGCTTATTTAGCTTGTTCGCATTTCGTAAAATGAAATGGGGAAGTGAGGAAATTGTGAAATGCCTGTATTCATACGTGTTTCAAATGTTTATGGATTTTAACAACTTGAACTTCAGAAATAACATGAAATGTGCGGTTGCATTGGAAAGAAAATGTGTGTAATTAGTAGGGACCGGATTCTTAGGTTTTTACCTATTTTTTTCCTTACTTCCAAAACAAAAAGCGCTCATACACTTTTTCAAATCATGTCCATAGGATTCACCCACATTAATTCTGTGGCACCTAAAAATACCTAAATGGGGCATAAAAACCTAAATATACCTAAACTGGGTATAAAACCTAAAATATCTAATTTAGGCTACTTTTTTGTCATTTTTGTTTGTCAGTTGAGAAATCTATATTTTACGGAGAGACAATTTTTATCGGGTTGAAATTAATACCACCAGCGTTTCGTTCAACCCATTGTAGTCTAGGAAGGACAGTATCTAGAGAGGAAGTGTAAGAGTACCGGCGTATTCCTTTTAAAATATTCGTAAGAACAACCATTGTTGCCGTGTATGACAAGGATATAGATTTCTGTGTTTTAAAGCGCTTGTTTTTTTGTTTGCCTTTAGTACTTCCCTTTTGTTTATACTGGGTGGTCACACTGTGAGTTTTAAGAAGACGTGTTAATTATGCCGAAACAAATGAAATCGAGTTTATTACGGCAGTGGATTGGCGACGACCTGAATTTCACTACAGATGGCAAAGTAATATTTTGTCAAAGCCTGCCAGAAACACGTATTATTTACCTTTCTAGAAAAGGGGAAGTTTTCGTCCCTAGTTGATTTGTTGCGCGGTTAGCATGCGTAACAACCGAAGAAAGGAAAATAATCAGTTTCACATTATCCACATCCAACCATATTTTACTCACTAAATTAGAAGCATCGGATTCGAATCCTGAGAAGGGTAGTGTCTAGATATAGTATTAACTATTAACTAAGAGATAACAGGAAGAACTTCACAGTTGAGAATCTTGAAAGTTATTTAGTGATATACTATAACCAGGAAATGTGAGGCAATCTTATTTTCACTGCTTCTTTTGATTGTTTATGTTTTCTTTCGTCAATTGTATAATATTGTCGTAAAGCAAGTTTACACAAATTTAAGTCAAGTATCACAAGTATTATGTATTGAATCCTATGTAGCACATTCAAATTCATTAAACCAATTATTCTACCCAAAAACGATATTTTGGACAAAAAACCTAAAAAAAAATTTTTAACCTAATGGAAAACCTAAAACAGTGTTTTCACAAAAACCTAAAAGTCCGGTCCCTAGTAATTAGATTCACGAAATCACTTTCATGAAAGTGGTTGCGAAACCTAGTGTCATCGTGTAAACTAGCCTTAACATGAAGTATAATACGCAGAAATACAGTTTAAGCTGGCACTGGTATACACAGACACTGTATAAGTTAAAGACCTATTTTGGTTTTAATCTTTTTTCTTCTTCTTTTGGCACTAGTTTGTGTTACATTGGATTTTTTCCCGCCTTTTGTCCGTTGAGAATTTTACTTTGTGAAGATTTTCTCAATGACTCCTAAAATAATTGGAAATTGTATTTCTAATTTACGCACAGTCCATTATCTGTTAAGTTATATTATTTTTCTTCTGTTCTATATCCATATCAGCCTGTCGTAAGTTATATAAGTTGAAGGGTTGACATGTAGAGAGCATATTTCTCGAAATACATAAAATATGCAGCAGAACAAGAGGGTTTGGAAATCGATTGAAGTTACCGCACAGGTCGCATGGCATGGACTAGAGTGTTATTTTACTGATATAAAAAGTGAAGGTATATGACACTACCATTTTATCAACATGCATAGATTCTGTATAAACTGTTCTCTCATTTTCTATAACTCTTTAAATATTTTTGTAATAAGCATCACAATTTCTCTAATCAATCTATTAATCCCAGAAAGTACCATTCTGGCACGTAATAAGATATCCTTCGAAGAAAGAAATTGATTAATGAAAATTTATGTTCTTTGGAAGAAAATTTGTATGGTATGATAAGATGCATCATTATTCGTACATACATATTAAATCAATTTTGAATAGAAGAAATCCAGCACAGGGGTCTATATGGCCGTTCGTGCTTGTACTATGCACAAGACAAAGAAAGAGAAATGCGACACTAATAGTACAATACAATATAATATGAGATTTACTGTTATTATTTGGTATTAGGGTTTTATATAATGTAAAAGTATTATTTTCAGGGGTGCATTGTAATAAAATAATAGTCCTGTTAAAATATTGCTATATTATTGGATAAAATAGGCCTAACACTTAGCATAACTCAAAATTATGGAAGTATTTTATAAGAGTCTCACAAAACAAAATTATTATTTCAAGAGTGCCGGTGACATTTAAATGGTTGGCAACCACCAATACGTAATTACATCAGGTTTTGTGGGTAACTTAGCTCAGTTCCGATATATCTAAATAGAACACAGAAGTAATTATCTAGTACATACAATAAAGCACTACCTAACAGTAAAGAGCGAGTTTCATTGACACTCAGTATATTTTTATGTGGTTAGTTTAATATAAATTCATTGAGATGTGGCAGAGATCTTTAGTTTAATATAAGTTAGTTATGAAATTCGACGATAACCTAATAATTTCCATTTCAACCGGATTCGTACGTGGTTGAGAAATGCCTTTTCTTACGTGTGATTATTAGGATTGAAGTTGCAGTTGACAATGAAATGTAATTTGCATGAGAAAAATACTAATTCCATAAAGAAGTGACATTGAATTTAAATGATGTATGCTGTTATATAAGACCATTTTGTTTCCACACGTTGGCTTAAAATATGAATAACTATAGGTTCCATTCTTTCCACAATAACACGGTGCGGACAACAGTACAAACACCAAGCCTTTGTAATTAATTGTCTTTATGTGTAAATGCCTTCTTTATGAAAGCCGGTCGGCAAGGAGAGCCTTTGAATAACGTATCCACAAGCCATAGACGTGCTTTTGTTTTCCAGCTTTGCTTTGCATTCTTTGTTCCCATGTAATCTGAATTTGCTGGTTTAAATTATTAATTATATTTTTCAAGCTTTCTGCGTATCTTAAGCTTTCCAATGGCCGAATAATGAAGTGTTAACTTACAGTAGGCCTAGTCATATTGATTCTAACTTCACAGGGTTTAAGCCAGTAGTAAAAAGAGAGTTTAAGAGATTCCTTAACAAGTGTAAGAATTTAGTAATCTATTAATGACAAGTGTCTTGGAAACAGCATCCAACAACAAGATAAAATATTGCAGGTTGAAACAGCATGATTATAGAGCAGCTTTATCAATTTTAGCTATCTTGTATCAGTTAAGGTTGCTGACAAAAAATAAGTTAGTACGTTAGGAAAGTATCAGTCTCCTTAGGATTTGTCACTATTGACATTATAGATATATAAGCAATCATGAACCACAGATTATTGTCTCTGTTGGACACTACATGAGAATATTATAGGAGAAAAATTCCTCCGGCACTGGGACTTGAACCCAGGACCTTTGGCTATTCGCGCCAATGCTCTACCAACTGAGCTAAGCCGGAGCTCAATTCACAGCACCAGATAGAGTTGGTAGAGCATTGGCGCGAATAGCCAAAGGTCCTGGGTTCAAGTCCCAGTGCCGGAGGAATTTTTCTCCTATAATATTCTCATGTAGTGTCCAACAGAGACAATAATCTGTGGTTCATGATTGCTTATATATCTATCTTGAATGTTAACTGTACAATAACAGTGGGAGCCCGGTCACAAAAATCACTACTTAGTGTGCCTCACAGTACTGCATATGACATAACTTGTCTGTCTGTGAGGTAGACCGTTAGGGCAATTAGTCATAGGAGAGAGATTCTATCTGGTGCTGTGAATTGAGCTCCGGCTTAGCTCAGTTGGTAGAGCATTGGCGCGAATAGCCAAAGGTCCTGGGTTCAAGTCCCAGTGCCGGAGGAATTTTTCTCCTATAATATTCTCATGTAGTGTCCAACAGAGACAATAATCTGTGGTTCATGATTGCTTATATATCTATCTTGAATGTTAACTGTACAATAACAGTGGGAGCCCGGTCACAAAAATCACTACTTAGTGTGCCTCACAGTACTGCATATGACATAACTTGTCTGTCTGTGAGGTAGACCGTTAGGGCAATTAGTCATAGGAGAGAGATTCTATCTGGTGCTGTGAATTGAGCTCCGGCTTAGCTCAGTTGGTAGAGCATTGGCGCGAATAGCCAAAGGTCCTGGGTTCAAGTCCCAGTGCCGGAGGAATTTTTCTCCTATAATATTCTCATGTAGTGTCCAACAGAGACAATAATCTGTGGTTCATGATTGCTTATATATCTATCTTGAATGTTAACTGTACAATAACAGTGGGAGCCCGGTCACAAAAATCACTACTTAGTGTGCCTCACAGTACTGCATATGACATAACTTGTCTGTCTGTGAGGTAGACCATTAGGGCAATTAGTCATAGGAGAGAGATTCTATCTGGTGCTGTGAATTGAGCTCCGGCTTAGCTCAGTTGGTAGAGCATTGGCGCGAATAGCCAAAGGTCCTGGGTTCAAGTCCCAGTGCCGGAGGAATTTTTCTCCTATAATATTCTCACTATTGACATTGTTTTCAGTGGAAAGTCAAATTATGCAGTGTGACAATTACATTGCCTAATTCTCAAATTGTTCGACGCAGAAAATTAGACTAAACTGTCCATGTCTCCCTGGATGTTTTCAGGCACGGCCAGTCTATCTGTATTGTTGTTTTCTTGGATAACCGGAAATTCCTACTCTGATGACTCGTTACAGTGACACGTTTTTACTTTTCAGTTTTATGCACCACACAAAACGAACGATTCACTTCACAATAATTGAACAATAATTAAATAACTAGGCAGTTACACGAATCTTCTGTGACAGACCAACTGATCTGTAAGGTATAATGATCATTCTAGTCTCGGGCAGACGAATGAAAACTCTACGAAGAAACATGCTTGTAGGCCTATTATGATCACGTGGTGTGATACGAGGACATAGTATTCACCAACAAAAACAAACTGCTGATATTCTCCCACTAGTGCATACACTCGTATTAAGTATTAAGTACTTTATCTATAATATGTATTTGTGCTGTGTAATTGTAATGTAGTTTTTTGACTGGTAGAGGGGAGGAGAAGGCCAAATGGCTTTAGCTCTGCCAGAATAAATAAAAAGAATAAATAAATAAGGCTGCAACTAATTTGTTTTTTTTAAACCTGTTTATTTAATAAACAACAACCTAAAACCGGAAATTATACAAATTAATATAACTGAATAATATTTAGTTTCATATTCTAAAATAATAATTCGCCAAAGAAAAGGATGCAAACCGTTAGGTCTTTTCTGGGTACACTCAGAGTATTGTAAGATGTGGATAACCAACATTTATAAACATATTATAAAATGCAGGATTATGCGATTTAATATAAAATATGCACAGAAACTATACAAATTAACGTAATATGCAAGATAAACTTCAAAATATGTTCTTTTTTTAAACCTACACCCTACAAAATATGCATTATGCCTGAAATTGTTCATGAAAAGGCTCAAAAGATGCAAATACGGACGGAAAATGTATTCTTATTTGGAATCAGTAAGCCATGAAATGAATTTTTAGCAAAGATTGTAACAAGCTATATAAAAACTTGCATTTGCATGGAAATCCTGTCTTTATTCATAATTACACACCCATGTTTATAACATCGAAAACACTGGTCTCAAAGCGGACAATGATCTTAATTCCTACTTTCTGAAGAGTTGTTTTATTCAGTAAATGTACTGTGTAATGCGTTTATCTATATTATCACTGTGATACTAAAAACGACTATATTTCTATAGTACAGGTTTAGTAAACTTTGATGTTCGGCATCAGACGTCTTGTCCTCATAATATTCCTCCAACATGCATTAATGAATAATGCAGCTGCATTTTAAACCAGAATATAAAAGTGTTTTCCAAGCAAATAATTCAATTTGTGAGACAGGGAATCGGGAACATAAGGGTTAGAACGCGAGGAAATAAATTGTATGTTTCCGGGAGTTAGGAGAAAGAAATGAGCAACGAAACGAAGCCTGAGAGCTCGGACGAAATTCAATTTATTGATGTTCGCAGCTGGTGTCAAAGACAAATATAGTATTTCCATCCCGCGTGATCCCTTCATATTATTGGACATGTTCATACATATAGGATGCCGAGAAAACTCTTCCCCTGATAAAACCGTAAACTTCTTATGACGAAAATGCAGGTAGTTAGCAAAACAAAGTGCACTACCGTTATATGTTTCAAGGCGTTTATTTTTTATCTACTGGTTATTTAAATCTGTGATATTAAGTGCCGGTATGGTATTTTATGAGATTGTGTGGGGGACGGGAAAATGTCTCTCCGTTTGTCTGGACGCGCGATAACTCAAACAAGCTTTATCAGATTTTCATGAAACTTGGTATTCCCATTTATAATGTCCATGGGAAGATGCCTATTGATATTGGACTAGGTCGGTTGACCGGTACCGGAGTAATGCCCAATTGAGTGCCTATTTTATGGTAATATATTAGAAAGAATTTATCAAATGCAGATCACTTCTCATGACAACATATTGTTTTACACTGTTCATATACGGCTTTGGAAGTTGCAATACAGTTACTTGTGACAAATAAAACTACCCACATATTCCTTCACGTATGCTTATCAAACTAGTCAGGTGTTTTTTTCGTTGATCAAGTTGAAATGATACTACTTGAATACTATATACAGAAAGTATATTCCTATGAAATAATTGGTCTACGTACAATAAGCGGAGTTCTTTGCCAGTGCATTTTGTGAAATGTTCACATATTTTTAAGAATTTCTTATATCAATGTATACGAGTATGAATTAAGGTTAAGCATAAAAACTTTAAAGTTTAGGCTTCCGCAAGCCCTGCTTAATCAATCGATCTGGAGCTTAACTCTGAGATAGATTACAAAACAGCCATTCCATGGAAAGTGAGCCTGAAGTGTCCAGACCGTAACAACCTTTTAATGTTAATTTAAAATATATGTCATCACTGAAAACTTATGAAATTAATTTTGAGAATTAGTTCTTCAGTAGACTAGTACAATTATGACATATATTTTAAATTACTATTAAAAGTTTGTTACGGTCTGGACACTTCAGGTTCACTTTCCGTGGAATGGCTGAAAAATAACTTCTTTTCTGGTATCATAATTGCAATTATCACTGATTAAACAAAAGCATTCTGGCACTTTGTTAGTCTATAGCCTATCAGTTTACCTGATTTTATTTTTATTTAAAAATGAACTCTCGTAAGCAAAATATAACAATAACTACGTTGAATTATATTATAATACATCAATTCATCACGCAAGTTATTGCAACTATTTCCCACATGAAGCTCAAAGTAATACAAAAACTTCGTAATAACATTCTATATTTTTAATAGTAATCGTTAGATCTCATTCTGGGACCGTTTTGATGACTTAGGGTTTTAATGAAGTGAGTAAAAAAAAAAAAAGAATGTCTTGCTAAATTTAAATTCCAGACACTGAAATTAATCTACGAGCTACGATGAGATTCTAAAAATAATAGAATATGCTTGCTTATACCATATTCTACTTTGGACTTGTTTATAATTCGTATCAATTCATACTAAATGTGAGTGCAGCCTGAGTGTAGATAGCCTATGACCTCTTACTTTACTACTTTAAATTTACTGAACCGATCGAAAAACTTTAGTATATCACAGAAAAGACATCAGGATAACCTTCCTTCAACTGACCTATACATCTCCCGGCAATAAAATGCCTAAAATTGCTAATCATGCAATAAAATTGTATCAGTGTAAAACTCACGATGCACAAATTGCATTTTGTAGGAATAAACTTAAGATCATGCCTAGCAGAGCGAGTTTGACTTCGCTGCACTGCCTTTACTCTAGTAGTAGCCTATTAATTATTGTCTTGCCCATTTTCCAGACACTGCCAGGAAAATGATGGGGAAGACGGCACTTTTTCCGCCCACTTCAAAATGATATTACATGAATATTTCCGTGCCTTGGAACTTTCAACTCACCCCTGATCTTCTTTGGACATACACAGCCGATGTACATCCATTTAACGTCTTATGTAAAGTGACCATTCGTTTTAAGGAAAAGTCCCAGAATCAGATCGTATATCCTGGATTATTTTTTACTCAGACTGTGTCCCCGAACACAAGTGAGGAGATTCATTGCCAACATTATATAAAGAAAAAACACTACAAGAAACCAGAAGCATCGGAAAGTTTCCATGCATTCAAGTGTACATGAAGGACGTTTTTCAAAATCCGCTCGCGCGTACTGAACGATCTTCCTGCTATTCTAGACTTCGTTGTTGAAACAGGTCAGCTGCTGGTATTGGAAGAAAAAGGAATGAGTTCCGTAGACAAATTGTGTTTGTTAAAACATAAAATAAAATAATTTAAATTACATATAAAGTCATTTGAAGTGATAAAACATAAAATAAAATAATTTAAATTACATATAAAGTCATTTGAAGTGAACAAAGGATATGGACAACAAACCTGTATTAAATATTTCCATATTTCTCTAGGCTTCTTAACAATGACGATATCTAGGGTCCGATTCCAACAATGATCAAGAGAACCAAGAACGATGCTCAGCTGTAAGCCCTTCGCAATAAAAAATGGTTCTGAGGTTATGCTGTGCATTGAGGAGGGTCAGGATTAAGAGAAAATAATCAGGATCTATATCCTCACAAAAATGGGGTTGTTGATGAAGATGATTTTCATGATGTCTACTAATTATGACGATTCCGATTAACTTCTTAGCTATGGTTTGCAAATATAACCATATTGTAGTTGCAGTTTTTTCTTCAGGGCTGTTTCGGGTCTTGATATAAAGGCTTGGTATGTTTACCCGAATCTCATTAGTATAATGGTCGAACGGTTCGTGTTGCTGTCCAATGTGAGGATCCGGAAGCGATCCCGGACCTGTCGTAGTCTTTTTTTTTATTAATTTGCTTTTATCTTTCATAGGTAAGTTCGCATGGTTACCAATGGTCCAGTGTGTAAGTCATTTTAGGTCATTTGTAAAATTTAAAGTCTTTATTTGGTAATTTTTGGCTACTTACGGCCTTTTTTCCCATTTCATATTTTCAGTTATTTTTTAAAACTCAAATAGACCATGGACCACTAATATGAAACCCTCCCCCCCCCCCCGTGGGAATTTCCGACACATTTTTTTGTTGGTATTGCCATCTAGTTTAAGTTTTTAGTTGTTTGCCCCTTGTCAATTACAGCATTTAGCCGGAAAACCACGGAAATCCGGAGAAATTGAATTTGTTTTAATTTTTCATTGTTCATTACTCCTAATATTCCCAGGGAATTTCTGACTCACACATTTTTGTTGGTATTGTCATCTAGTTTAAGGTTTCAGTTGTTTGCCCCTTAGAAATTACAACATATCCCCGGAAAACCACGTATATACGAAGAAAATGACTATGTTTTATTTTTTAAATCATTGTTCTTTGCTCCTAATATTCAAAGGGAATTTCTGACTCATATGTTTTTTTATTGGCATTACCATCTAGATTAAGGTTTCAGTTGTTTGCCCCTTATCAATTACAGCATATCCCCGGAAAACTCCGAAAACCACGGAAATCCGGAGAAAATGACTATGATTAAATTTTTTAAAATCTTTGTTCTTTGCTCCTAGTATTCAAAGGGAATTGGTGAATCATATGTTTTTGTGTTGGTATTGCCATCTAGATTAAGGTTTCAGTTGTTTGCCCCTTACCAATTACAGCATATCCCCGGAAAACCACTTATAGACGGAGAAAATGACTGTTATATTTTTTAAATCTTTGTTCTTTACTCGTAATATTCAAAGGGAATTTCTGATTCGTATGTTTTTTTGTTGGTATTGCCATCTAGATTAAGGTTTCAGTTTTTTGCCCCTTATGAATTATAGCATATCTCCAGAAAACTCCGAAAACCATGGAAATCCAGAGAAATTGACTTTTAAAAAATTTCTTTAAAATCTTTGTTCTTTGCTCCTAATATTTCAAGGGAATTTCTGACTCATATATATATATATATATTTTTTTTTTTTGTATTCCCATCTAGTTTAAGGTTTCAGTTGTTTGCCCGTTATCAATTACAGCATATCCACGTAAACCCCGAAAACCACGGAAATCCGGGGAAAATTACTTTGTTTTAATTTTTTTAAATCGTAGTTCTTTGCTCCTAATATTCAAAGAGAATGGTGACTCATATTCTTTTGTGTTGGTATTGCCATCTAGATCAATTACATCATATCTCCGGAAAAGTCCGAAACCCACGAAAATCCGGAGAAAATGAGTTTGTTTTAATTATTTAAAAATCTTTCCTCTTTGATACCAATATTCCCAGGGAATTTCTGAATCACATAACTTTTGTTTCTATTGCCATATAGTTTAAGGTTTCAGTTGTTTTCCCCTTACCAATTACAGCATGACAAAGAATACTGGAAAAAATCCTGATGCTGAATTGATGAAAGCGATTGAAAACCTGGCAGAACACTCTTCATATTCTAATTTGACATCTGTGAATGATAATTTATCTTGCCAAACCTTCCACAGTCCCTACCAAACTTTCTTGACTGAAATTAGAGAAGAGACATTGGGTAAAACAGCACAATTTTGGATTGGTAATATGGACAAAGTATCATTGATTTTTGGATTTCAGCGAGCAACTAAGGAAAACTACTTAAACTTGGCATGTTTAGAAGATATGGTTCCCCTTTTCTTTGCATGTGACCATCACAATTATGGCAGATATCTCGTAGTCCACATACTCACCCTTTTGTACCTGCAAAGGACACACCTGAAGCAGAAGAATTATTTCGCAATAACGGTTACAGTGACTGTAGATTACAAGTTCCGAGTTCTAGAAATTCTGTGGATTTTCGTGATTTTCCGGGTTTTACGGGGATATGCTGTAATTGATAACGGACAAACAACTGATACCTTAATCTAGATGACAATGCCAACAAAAAATATGTAAGTCAGAAATTCCCTGGGAATATTAGGATCAAAGAACAAAGGTTTTTAAAAAATTAAAACGAACTCATTTTCTGCGGATTTTCGTGGTTGTCGGAGTTTTCCGGGGATATGCTGTAATTGATAAGAGGCAAACAACTGAAACCTTAATCTAGATGGCAATACCAATACAAAAACATATGAGTCACCAATTCCCTTTGAATACTAGGGGCAAAGAACCAAGATTAAAAAAAAAATTAAAACAAAGTCATTTTCTCCGGATTTTCGTGGTTTTCCGAGCTTTATGGGGATATGCTGTAATTGATAAGAGGCAAACAACTGAAACCTTAATCTAGGATGGCAATACTAACACAAAACCATATGAGTTTTCGGAGTTTTCTGGGGATTTACTGTAATTTATAAGGGGCAAACAACTGAAACCTTAATCTGGATGGCAATACCAACAAAAAAAATATGAGTCAGAAATACCCTTTGAATATTAGAAGCAGAGAACAAAAATTTAAAAAATAAAACATTGTCATTTTCTCCGTATATACGTGGCTTTTCGGGTTTTCCGGGGATATGTTGTAATTGGTAAGAGGCAAACAACTGAAAACTTAAACTAGATGACAATACCAACAAAAAATATGTAAGTCAGAAATTCCCTGGGCATATTAGGAGCAAAGAACAAAGAAAAACTCTTTTTCTCCGGATTTCCGTAGTTTTCCGGGGTTTCCGGGTAAATACTGTAATTGATAAAGGGCAAACAACTAAAGACTTAAACTAGATGGCAAGACGAACAAAAAATATGTGAGTCAGAAATTCCCTAGGGATATTAGGAGCAAAGAACAAAGAAAAACTAATTTTCTCCGGATTTCCGTACTTTTCCGGGGTTTCCGGGTAAATGATGTAATTGATAAGGGGCGAACAACTAAAATCTGAAACTAGATGGCAATACCAACAAAAAAAATATATGAGTCGGAAATTCCCACGGGGGGTTATACAGTAGCCTACGCTCTAAAAGTGACTATTTTCCAATTTTATGTTGTTCTTGCCTATAGAGTTTTTGTGCATTTACTTACATTGAATATTATCGGGATTTTAAATTAGCATAAATAAATGAGCTTCTTATAATTTTAAATTGGATATAGAATGACGGTGTTTGCTGTTTGCAATTAACCGTATGTAATTAACAGTTAGCTAGCCTGTAATTGGATGAACAACACAAATGAAGAATAGATACAAAACTGACGAATAATCTAGTATTTTTATAACATTTTTCGAACACAGAAATGAAAAGTAGACACAAATCTGATGAATAATCTAGTATGTTTTATACATATTTGGCGGACGCACAAATTAAGAATAGTGACAAATCTCATGAATAATTTTTTTAACAGTTTTTTGTTGTCATTTTTTGTATTTTTTCAGTCATTACATAGATCATTTTTAAAGGTATGTTTAGGTCATCGAAAACCATGCCCTGCTTATTATTATCAGTATTAAAGATGGAAATTTGTCTGAAGGCACAGTTCATTTCGTGAGAACCGGAGATAGAATGACCAGAAGGACAACGAGCTTGTGTAGCCTAATAATTGGCTATACAAATCAGAGGGAAAGGGTGTTGAAAATACTCGTGAATGAGACCAAGAATCGCATCACAGTTAACTGAGTTGTCATTAGTCTTCACATTTTCGTTCATGCTAAAATCACAAAAGTAAATTATTTACTAAGATAGTATCGCAGGCACCACAGACCGTTGGTAAGTTGATCGAGACTTTCAATTCCTCTTTGTTCCAGACCATTATTAGTAACATGGTGATGGATGCATTTCCAGGCACAAATTCATCAATCGATAGAGCTGTTTTCACTATTTCCATTCATGTTCTTCATTAGACGCGTACACATGTTACTTCAAACCCTGACCTACCTGTGGTAGAGGTCAATGGTGACCCCATGGTTTTTCAACGTACACTACTGTAGTATACATAGAATGTTCATAAAATCGGTTTTCGTTAACAGCATCGTGGTTTAATTCGCTCTTGTTTCAAAGAACGTTTCTCACAACAGACTAATTAAAGACAATTCTTTATTGCAACTAATGGCCATAGGCCTATTATGATGAATGGATCAACGATGGAATGATATATGGCAGGGCAAACAGGAGCACCCCGAGAAAACCTGCCCCGACCCCATTTTGTCCACTACAAATTCCACATGGATCCACAGAGATTCGATCCCTGGTTCCACAAGATAGTGTAATAATAATGTGTTATTTTGTATCCATTACCTTGATTACTAGCTGAACTTATTAATATCCACAGATCTTTCAATTGTGATATGTTATTTGAACACACCAGTTATTGTAGGACTATTTCCTCGTTATGTTTGTATCCCGCCCATGATTAGAATTTTATCCCTCCTTTGGTTCAGATTGTTAATTAATTCCTGAAGTATTAACGCATTTGAAGGATAGTTGCTTGATTGTGCTATTTCCTGCTTACCGCTAAGTTTCAGTACGCTCAACTGTTATAATACCTGGAATGGTATGGAAAGTGGTAAGTTTACAAGTTTATTTTGAAATTGTGTAAGCCTAAATGCCTCCGCAGAATGTAGCACAAAATAACTTTCGTTGATACTGAGTCCTATTATGCATTTTCAATAGTCAATGGTTAGTAATTTGGCCTATTGACATTTTACCAGTAGTCGATGGGATGGAATGTGAAGTTCTTTCAGAACGAAAATCAAGCCATTGTTGTTCTCTTCTTGTAGATACAGGTATAAGGCGCCGCCATGAGAGGCCAGCACTCTAATAAAATTATTTCATACCATATACTAAATAATAATAATAATAATAATAATAAAGTAATCAAGTAATAAAGATTTGTTGCTACCATCAGTATACCGCGGGGGCAAGGTACGTAGGCCTACCCCTCAGCAGCGTTATATGGGACTTCTACTGCACATATTTATCTTGAGAACAACATTATCCCCAGTCATTTTCAGCTCGTGAACGCATTGATTGTCTAAGAGCCGTTTTCTCCAAATCCGATTAAACTTGGTATAAGTCAAACCCGTTCAATTTGGGTATTGGGTTTAAACAGACTTTCATTTTCTCCAAACGATTTTGGCGGACGTTTTATTTAAACGAAATGCTCGCGGGCTCAAACAATCTAAGAGGAGTTGGACCATCTTGACAGTGTATCTTGAGTGTATCTGGCCAATCAGGGACCAAGGACACTGATGTTTGGTCTGTTTCCAATATGTCTGCCGTTTGTGAAGAAGGAGATTGTGTTTTTATTTTGTTAAAGAGAACTGTGTGTGTTAAATGTGCTCCCTAGTGAAAATTGTAGTGTAATTATAGCGTAATAATAATAAAATATAATTCAAACATCTGAAGTGTTGTGTAGAGTAATTTCCTCAATTGTTTTCTTGAATTCTTTTGGGAAGCTTTCTACTTTCGTTATTCCGAACAGCTTCTGATTTGTCGCGAATCCATATTAAATTGAAATTAAATCGTATATAAGGTACCGGGTCTTGTAATGTTTACATTATGTCAAATATACTATTTAATATGTTTCTATATAACAGCCTATAATATGCCAAATGTTTTAATATAACAATGTTTGGGGAAAAGGTATTTTATGCCGCGCACGAGTTTTCCACTCCCACTTATATAATATTGTTTAATATGATTTTTGGTGCAAGGGTCTTTTTTTATTATGAAATATTATTTTGTTGTTTATAGTTGTGATATATTATGTTTGGTGCAAGGGACTTATTATTCAGTGGAAGTAAAAATTGTGTGCGGCATGAAGTACCGTTTCGCCGAAATTTCTCGAATCTGTTCCTCCCTGAAAGTCTTACCGTGGATTTCAAGAAAACAACATTTAAATTGAATCTTTTCATTTTACCTACAAAATAAAAACCTGTTTACCCTGGAATGATATTGATTTGGATTATACGAAAGGGGAGCAGGGTGAGTCGTAAAGTATAAACTTGCCTTTTAAAGTACCAGTGTTGGCACTGATATTGACTAGAGCTTGTGAATAAAATTAGCATTTGTATTTTGCAAGTTGTGCCAATTCAAATTATTAGAATTAATTTAAAGGAAGGAATTGGCACATTTTATTTGTGGATGCTCTGATTACATATAGTGGTGGTAGTAGGCCTAGTGTTAATATGCCAATTTCCAATTGAAATGAAATTAACACTCTTCCAGCTGGACCATCACCACCATGAAAGCCTGATGTAGGCCTATTATGGACACCTCTCACAGATGTAATATGTAACGCTCAATGTTATGGTATCGAGTTGAGTCATTGGTCAGTGACTGGTCTTTTGTTTGGTTGTAGAGGCACTTTACCGAAATTCACATGGAATTATCTTCTCTCCTTAGGAATATCATGGAACTTGTGCATACTATACTTGTGGGGTTAATAAAGGACTCACTTTGTATCCTACACAGGCACCTGTATTCCACTTAAATAGTAGGTTATTAATACTCCTCCAGCTGAGTTAAGCCGCTTAAATCAGTAAATCCTAATTGTATACTTATGTTATTTACTCATATATTGTTAATATTGTAATACTGAGGCATACAGTACCCGTATTCAGGAACCCTGTGGTCAGTCATGAAATGAATTGATGCTATTTTGGATAAAAAATAAAAAATAAAAACTCTGACACCGACCTGGAAGATTTATATGATAGACAAGTATTTCCAATAAACAACAAGATGTCAAGCAGGTGATGTTATTTCCCTTACGGTATTTCAATTTATTTACTGAAATTATTTTATTATACTTTCCATTGGGGCATATAATTAATATGGCTTGATTTTTTTGACAAGGGATTCTGTTTAAAAAATTTTAACTATGAAACCATTCCCATACCTTCTTCAAATTTGGTACATAATTTGACATTAGTATATAGCCTAATCTATTTCCTAGAATTTATTGAACATTTTTGAAGATGCAATTTTTTTAAATTCAAAATTTTCACTTTGAAATTTGAAAAAAAAAACCAAGTTTCATTAGAACTATTAGGCCTATGTGTTATACCTTAGTTGTATTTCAGTAAAAGTTAGTATTTCTCTTAATATACATGAAAACTACCTCTCTACAAATTTTCGAGGTTAAATTTTAATCAAAAGTGTGGTAGTATGTAGGCCTACCCTTCTGGAAGAGTTACAGTGAAATAACTGGTCTATGTAAATCGTTCATGCTTCTGGTTGTTTGTCCATGAACACTGTAATTAGTTTTTAATCTGACATTTATTGATATTATCTCTATCATATAACAGATTACATATATACACCTGTAACTTATATACTTTTAAATTTTCAAAAAGCGGTTTACAAGATTCTCTTTTTTCTTTCTACATTATTCTCAATGCTCCTTGTTGTAATTTAAATATTATTTCCCCCTATGGGACGAGTTGCCCCAGATTATGACTCAATACTTCATCACAGAGTAAAACATGAAAAATATACCATACATAAGGCATCTTGTAATATAGGATATTCAAACCTTAAAGCAAAGTATGCTGAACTAAGCTTAGAAATTATTTCATTGTGTCTCTTCCAGCCTAGATTTTGGTCAATTTGCAATCCTAAAAACTTTATAAATCCAATTTCTTCTATGTCTTGTGTTTGGTAATTATTTAATTAATTATAAGACCCTCTGTAGCTACTCGGTGATAAATATCAACAATTCTTCCATTCTGTGAGACCACATAAGTTACCGGTATGTAATTTCTCATTGCATTAAGTCCAAAATTTAAGCAACAGTACTACTGTAACACAAGGGTAATTAAATGTAAAATCATTAATATTTTATCAAGTTAGTAGAGCTATTTTAGGTACCAGTTTTGTCAGTGAAATTGTGAATATTTAGGAGAATTAGGCCTACAAATGATACCTAGGTAAGGAAACTGGTTGTAGTGGTTTTATTTGGGTTTATTGTTTTTTAAGTTGTACTAGATTGGGGGTTTATACAGTAATAATTGTTGGTCATCAAATTCTAATTATTCTATATTGGGGGTTTGCAAGCTCTAGCCCAAATTATTTCTTATGGGAATCCTCAGTTTGACATTCACAGTAATTTTTTTTTTTTACATCCATTTGGCTGGAGCAGTTATATTTGCTGTATAACCTATTTGTGAATTATGAAGAAGCTGTTCCCAATTTTAATAGTGATCTGCCCTTGTAGGCTTACTGTTCTTGGTCTTGGTCGCCCTAACCTCATTTACGTCCATTGGGGTATAATCATCATCTATCTCATCAAAGATTTCAACATATCTATCATTCTGTTTCACCACTTGTGATTTCCAATTGTAAAATTTGAATTGAACAGTAATAGAAGGTTAATTTAAATATAATTGCTATAAAAATTGCTAATATTATGAGATATTGTCAAGGAATTTCCAACAAAATATCTATTTAAACCACAGAGCAGCAGTTTAAACCCTCAACATTGAGGGTTTAGCTAGATCCCATGTTTAAACTTGATGCAAGGCTTAAACTAGTGTGGGGAAAATCATTTTTACTTTAAACTCAGGATTAAACAAGTTTGAAGTAAATCCAGGTTTAAACTGACTTGGAGAAAACGGCCCTAACTGTCCCATCTTGTCCGTGCCACTAAATTCCTAAGTTACGGTATTTGTAATGCTATGTGATTAACGCCGTGTTGAGCTATTATCCCACATATTTCGAATTGATGACTCGCAATGCATTGACTGTTAAATTGCTACCGCGGCTACATACCAACAGTTTCAGCCAATTTGCATGATAAGCTCACCCTCACAGCTGTATATAAACATCTTAATTAGTGTCCTGCACTACTTAAATGCATGTAACTTAAATGGTCTTTGATGCACTTGTTACGTACTTCTTCTAAAGGTGAAGTCAGACTGAAAATTCAATGCCATAGCCGGAATTTGAACCAGGATCTTCGGCTCTCTGTGCCGCTACCAACTGAGCTGCCATGGCAACATGCCGGCACAACATTCAACTGACAATTCTTCAACTGACTCATGTAGTTCATGGCAAGCAAAGGGCATGATACCATAGTTACTATTTCAACACAATTTACTAACACCGATTATAACCTAACGGTATTGCCATCCGAAGTAGTCTGAATTCGTTTACAATTTTCTTATCAATTTAATAGTAATTTAGCATTGTCACAAGTTAATATTCCATTTCCCATACGTCTAAAACAAAAATTTACTAATTCTATAATTATGTAATAAATTGATCAGCTAACCAGCTGCTCTGCTTTGTGTTTATTCACCCTGTGATTATTCAAGGCCTTTGTTTGTATAGTCACCTGTCACTCTGCTCTCTAAGGAAAATAAGGGTAACTAAATTTATTCGTTTCTAGTAGTGTAACGTACATACCTATATTCCCCGAAGATCCCGTTGGTCTAAAGTATAAGTTGATTGTAAACATAAAATACTATTAAAAAGGGTGGAATAAACAAATATATTATTTATTGGGCAGGTATTTATGGAGATCGATTTTATCATTGTGTATTGCAATATTGGAGTCAGCGGAGATTGTTGGAGGTTATTCCGTGCTCTTGTTTTCACAGAGTTTAATGGAAATCGTGGATTTTATAATTGTTTTGGTACTGGATTATTAAGTAGATATTACGTTACTTAAATACTTGTAAAGTATAGAATTATTTATTTCATTTCATATAGAAGTTACGTTTTAAATTTAGTTCTTCTATTACAGTCAGTGGAACTTAGTATGGAATTCTATTGTTTTATTTTTAATAATTGCAGAAATTGCAATTTTGCACATTATTCAATGTACGAGTAACTGCAAAAGCGTAAGCCGTTCTTCTCACAGTATTCGGTAGATGCCGATATTTTATCCATCGGAATATTTTTGGTTATTACATCTTAATAAATTCAAGTGAACAACAAAACTTGATCCAGTAACAAAGTACATTCAGTAAGCCTAAAGAAATGTGAATATCGATATAGAACGTCACGAATAGTAATTCGCGATTACGTTCATATTTCTCTTTCAACGTCCCATTTCACAATATATAACCATTATTTTTTCATCATAGGCATTATTAATAAGAACCCCTTAATTCAGGCATATTTGCACCATCCATTTCAGTATCTTACATGTGATGTCGCGATCTGCTTAAATACTCGGCCCTGATTATGTATCAAAATCACGCAAAAGAAAGAAAAAAAAAACAAGAGTGGTATTATTCAGTAGTGCTTTATGCAACAAGCCTATAATGCATTTATTAAGGTAGAGTATGTTTATGAGCAAAGCGAGTTTCATAATTTCCATACGAATATCTTGATTACCATTATAGGCAAGTTGCATACGACTTTTTGTCCAACCCTTTAGTCCAGATGCTTAAATTTTGAAAATCTAGATTCAGTCAAACAAGCGACCACGATCCCACGATGCTCTCGCATCCGCTGGTTGTCGTAGTTCTTTTCTTCTCAGACAGATGGCAGCTTACGGCTTCGGTCAAATCGAAGCTTCCTTTTGGTCTTTTTTTTAACTAATGGATTTAGACAACACGAAATGAATTCATTTTAGTATGATATTAAAATAACACGAACATAATTTATTTTATTTTAAATCCAGGCTATTTATAACGCAGTTTTCACCTGCTACTCTCAAGGTCACTAGATCGTTCCGTGTTAGACAATAATCAATACCACACCGATGTCATAATAAAAATCAGTTTTGAAATGAGTATCATTGTGATAGCGTTACGTCACACCTAATGAGCGTATTATAGTATGGTCGAAAAAATTTGTTTAAGGGTGTATGTCTGGCATGTAGACATATTTTTACTTTCTCTGCTAATACCATAAGTATTTTAGGTAGAGGAAGTAGTGAGTTCGACCCCGAAATTCAATGTTGAGTTTTTAACGCAAATACACGTTTTGAGGTAGGCCTATCCTGAATAAAAAGGAGCTATTTTCAGAAACATGTCTGCGTGTGTGTGTGAGTTGTGAATCCTTCGGGGATGCGATTTGAAACGCGGTAACGACTTTCTCTTCATTATTACAACCACTAAACATAAAGAGAATTCCATTTTTGACGATTTTGTTTAATTTTTTTACGAGAATTCCATAATATTTGTCGTATGATAGGGGCCTATATTGAATGGCATATTATGTATTGTATTATGTTATACAGTATTAAGAGCCTAAACTTTTATTTTGGTAGAGGAAGTTAACGTGTTTCACAACATTTTTACATAGCGGTCTTAAAAAAGCTAATTTCCACAATGACTTATCAGTCAATGAGTTATATTGTCCTTGTTCTACAATCTAAAAGTATAGAGGAGTAAATTACTTGGTTTGTTAATTGAAAAGGGGCTGTCAAGTATCTTCTAAGAATGTTAAATTAGCGTTCGAAAAAACTGTGCAAATGCAATCTCGTGGCAGTCATTAGATGTTTTCATTAGGTATTTATAAAATAATTCATTCTTTTTCTGCGGTTCAAACAAAGCTGAATAAATTGATTTCACATTGTGCATTATAATATCTCTTAGAGACAGAGAAAAATATAAAAAATGTTCCAGACAGCGCCTACAGCACACAATTTAGACTACCCGCTTGACAAAGTTGAATGAAAAGTTGACTGCAGAGTGCAGATTCCGCTCTGCTAGTGCTACTAACCAGGAAGGTAATTTTTTCCGTACTGATATGGATTTTAGCTATCGGAAAATAGTAATAATATTTCTTATCACTAGGATTTGGGTGTTTATAAACTAAAAAAGTGGAACGTATGACTACAAATATGACCTTAAAAATGACAAAAAAAATCTTAAATATGACCTCATAACAGAACGTATTTTCTAAAAATAAATGTTTAAATTTAAAAGTTTAATGACACTAAATTATTATATCGCATTAATTCAATCAGAAATCACTTTTTAACAATTTTACAGGTGATTTGCAGTTTTACTTGTAAAGAACTTCTAAACTTTTAATGATTCCAGATACCACTGCAAATGTGAACTGAAAATATTTTTAAAACATGTTTTTTTGTAAGTTGTTAACAACAAGGAGGAAGAGGTAAATGTGCTA
This sequence comes from Ectobius pallidus, assembly GCA_964059195.1. Lineage (NCBI taxonomy): Eukaryota > Metazoa > Arthropoda > Insecta > Blattodea > Ectobiidae > Ectobius > Ectobius pallidus. The sequence goes on from CAXKWD010000010.1 coordinate 20,123,089, forward strand.
ACTAGCTATTGTCCCTTCACATTTCAGTTACAGTAAAACCAAAATATCCATGGCTCTTTTCCGGGAAAAATTTAATTCGACAGTTTAGTGCACATACTGCATAATTGTGCTCTTTTACCGAATTTATAACTGAAATATGACGTTAAATTACAAATATGACCAAAACCATGAAAATTACCAAAATATGACTTTATATGCAAATTAAAAATGGTCAGATTAGAATAACAAATGTACAAATCGTGTTTAATTTGTGTTTGTGGCAAGAATGGAGGTCAGGATAAAAATGTGACATGTTATAAACAACCGAACCCTACTTATCACCTTTGCAAGAAAGTAATTGAAAATGTAGTGAAATTTACTGTGCTCGCTATAGCTATGAGGGATGGGGCATACGCCATGGCAACAATTTTTTCTATTGAAAGTGTGGGATCTTTTTAAAATTTTGAAATATACAAATGAAAGGGCACGGTATAACTCAGGGTATGGTATAATGCAGATTATGTGTACCAGGTATAAGAGAGGGAAGGAGACAGACACCCATAAACATCCATACGGAATGCGTGCCACAGGAACTATTGTCAAGTACTGTCTCCAGATGAGAAGAATGCAAGCTACAGGAATGCAGCGCACTCCCCACTTGTCTACCTGCAAGCGGGCTTGTCCTAATCTTACGTTTCTCAGTCAGTGAGCGGGCGTGAAAGTTAGGATCCCTCCCCATCACGGCGCGCCAGACCAACCGCGTGTCACTTTGGACTGTTGCTATGACGCGGGGGAATGAGTCCCCCTCTGTACCACCCTTCCTCTTCACCCCGCACTTGCATTCATCTCGTCTGGTGACAGTACTGAGCGTTCCGGTTTGGACTGCTCAGTGCATAAGCTTGGTGGGAGCTACGGAAAAGGGAAGCAAAGGGGAAAATGTTCACGTCATCCACACCCTCCCTCAGCGCAGCGGAGGGTCAGGTTCAGTCCTGTAGGATAGTGTTCAAATCAGTTTGTATCGCAAAATTTTATTACTTCAGTGGAGTTACAGGAACAGCCACTGAGTTTACAACCGGCCTGCTGCTCAACTTTCCTTGTAGTAGACGCTAACGGGAGTGGAGCAGGTACAACCAGCTTCCAAGATCTGCTTATTGATGATGGCTGCCTTAGTGCAATAATTTCTTATAAGTTTTTAGAAAACTCTTATTTATGGGATTCTTGAGTGGTTTCGGAAAATCTTTGTGAACCAGCTGCCAGCAGTATTCAGCTTAAATAGAAATGCTTCAATTCCAATCCAGAGAAGGAAAAAAAGTACGTAAGCTTCTGTAAAAGGCTATCTGAACAATTGAGGAAAATGTACTGATCTACGTACCTGTCGAAGAGAGTCCTTCCACAAACATACTGTAAGCAGTCTAAATACATACATCATTGTTAGGTAACTAAATGATTTCATTTTTTAATTGAAGCAATTAATTTTTAATCAAATTTCCTACGTCAAGTAAGCAGCTCCAGATGTACGTGAATTTTGAAGATTCAAGCCCTTCCTTCACCACTGACAAAGCTTTCAGAATTAAAACAAAATACTCAGGAACCCATTAATAGATTCCTTATAAGACAAAATTTAGACAGTATTATGAAGGAAACTGTGCGGTATTTTTATCAATGTTTAAGTTTTGGTCCCCAATTTCTCTATGAAAGTGTCTGTGCCATATATCTGTGAGTGAATTAAAACGTATTATGTTCCCATAGTTAATGTTATTGTATTTCTTTGCAGCAAGACTGTCCAAATGGAAGGTTAACGCCAGCCAAATTCGTCGACATGTACAAGATGTTCTTCCCAAGCGGAAACGCTGAGGAATTCTGCGATCATGTCTTCCGAACATTCGATATGGACAAGAATGGATATATAGATTTCAAGGTAAGATACTTACTTCAGTATTACACGTATTCGTTTGTTTGTCGGTTGCATAATTAATTTCCAAATGACAAATTATAGACATTGAATTGAAAGTAATATTCACGGTATGTTCTTTTTAAAGCTTCGTATAGAACGTCAAACAGTTATAATTATTTTAAATAATTTCACTTCTGATATCTATCTGAATGTGGGTACCGTAGGTGACAGTAAAAGAAAAACTAGAACAATCGGATTAAACTGCCTTTTGCAAAATGTAAAATATTTTGAGAGATGGTAGACAAAAGAAGATGTAAACATGTATCCTAAAACTATTTCCGCATTATTTGTATGCCTACAATAAGTGCCCAATGTGACTGATTCGTGGTAAATAGAGAACACTTTGAGAGTGGCTGTATTCGTCAGAACAAAGGAAAACTCTATTAAAAATTAATATCTTCCGCGGTTTGACTTCTTGCTCACTTCTTGAATACTTTTCTTATTATCTCAATTTCAAAGCCCTTTAAGCGTCAACTATTTCTATTAAACTCCCAGGTTATTAATATTAATATAATTATTATTGATATTATTATTATTATTATTATTTTTGTTACTTCCTCTGCCGTACCATAGGTACTATAGGTAGATGAATTGTGTTCGACCCCAAATTCCAAGTTGAATTTTTAACATAATACACGTTTTGAGGTTCCCTGAATCCAAAAGTACTATTTTCATAAACATGTTTGTGTATGTGTGGGTCTGTGTGTGTCTATGAACTGCCTAGCTCCAGAACGGAAAATCATATTTAAAAAAAAGTGTATTTGGGTTAGGTACATTCTGAGGATGTGACACGAAGATTTGCAACTACTTTCTCTTATTTTTACGTGAAAAAAAATCGTTTTTCGCGGTTTCTCGAAAACGGCCTTTACTATTGTGTTTAAATTTTGGACATGGGTTGCTTATACTAAGAGCTAAAACTTTTATTTGAAACACTTTTTCGATAGAAAATTCTCTGAATGGTAGTTATAAGCCACCCACTGGTGTAGAATCTCAGACTTGTCTGGTGAACAATAAAGCTTCGCATCAGGTTGAAACGACTGAAGACGCGTTCTTTGCAATATGGCCTCTTATTCTGTTTCAGAATGTGAAGTGAGAAAGATGTATTGACCATGCTTAGAGTAAGGAAAGTGACGTGAGTGCATTAATCAGAATTTTTTGACGGGGGGGGGGGAGAGTTAAGTACCCTTGGGGGATGCGGTGTGGTAACAACATTCTCCTCATTTTTACAACGAATTATCATGAATAGAATGTCAAAATACGTAATATATTATATTAAGAGGCAAAATTTTATTTGGGCAGAGGAAGTCATGTGAGATTCACATAAGATTTTCTTGGTTAAACTATTACGGTTCAAAATGTGGAATGCTCTTTTTGCCAGAAACTGTCACATTGAGAATGTCATGTTGATGACCAAAGTTTTCTTACCGTACTGTGGAGGATAGTAATTTTAGGATCATTTTTATTACAGGACTACTTTCTTCTTATTTTATTGTAAACTGCTATACAATAATAATTGTAGCTGGAGCGTCAACCACCTGTGGTTGAACATACTGATAATCTTTTTCCGTAGTTGGATCTAGGAGAGAGAAGATACTTCAAACCCCTCGAATACTATAGGCTACTCACGTGTAAGATGTCTATAGATTTGTTTTCTAGACGATCGTACAGTACTAAGATCTACCGGGCAAAGAGAGTTAAGTCCACCATCCTAAAAAACTGAGACTTGTCCATAGAATTATAGATAATAATGTTCTCTACATTTGTGTTAAGTCCAGTAAGTCATATTCAAAATTGTACGATAGCTATGGATGTATGCCTCATGGGTGTATCCATCTCTAAAGCTATATTGGGCTGGTATAGTGTGTTAAGTCACTCTAATTCTTAGTAACCAGAAAGTGGACTTAACTCTCTTTGCCCGCGCACCCCGGTATTTACACATTCCCTATAATGAATGAATGCATCGGGCTTTCTATTTCCTTAGGGTAGGTTGATCCTATTCAGTTATTTCATAGACTGAGGGCACTGGGGCAAAACTATCCGTACATGGGCCTCGACTTCTAATATAGAATACTAGCTATCCATCGTTTGCACAAACTCGCAGACTCAGGCTTTCAAATCCTGTTTTTGCGCGAGACTTTGCAATATGGTCTTTTGCTCTGTATCAAAACGTGAAGTGAGAACATGATATTTCCGTGCTCAATGTACATGGATCTCTTTTATGTGGAATACGAGAATTTATTGATTTATATGAACGAATTCTATCGACAGCCTTTCTAATTTGATCGATTACGTCAAATCCAGGTATCATGAGTTTTTCCAAGCAAGCTTTGTACACTGAAAACAGTGGTGTTGTGGAGACATGCGTTTGGCTTCATTCCATGTGAATTCCATGTGGTGAGTTCAGTTTTTATGAAAATTATATGGGATTATTAATAAAAAATTAAATTAAATTAATTTATACGATTATTGTAAACGAACGTTGTGGTTTAACGTGACCTGAGTAGGCGTATGCTACGTAAAAAGCCGGTAAAATATCCTAACCGCTGATACATTATACATTGCTGAAGGATTTGTATTAGTTGAGAAAAAAAAAGCTATGTTGACAACATAAATAATATATATGATCATTCTGTTTTATAATTTCTTCATTATTCCAGGTCAGGCTTATAGATGCCTTCTATGTACGTATGGACTATGAGCAGAACTTGTACTGGTACTATTGACGTAAATACTTTTGAGATATATGTGAATTATTGGTGTATTATACAGATCCCTATGTCAGTGTACTGAAGTCCTACGGGGTCAAGCTACAAACTATAGGGCTGAAATCCCGGCCAGCAGACGCGGCTACGGAACGTTATTGATTCAGCGCCGACGTCAGCTACATTTTGATACACCATCGTATTACCTTAGCGTGTTCTGTATATTACGACTATTCTAATTTTAATCTAGCCGTTCTAAAAAAATATTCGTGGCTGTGGATGTCTTTGTTCTTTGCTCCCGTTTTCATCGATTATTCATACAGTAGGAATTCACTGTAATTTCGTTTCGGTTTTGGTAATAACAATTTAATCATATGAAAGTAATTCATTATTGGTTTCTCAGCCATAAACATGCCGTCTAATGAATGATTTATATAGTCGTATTGGCTAATAGGAGAACTTAAAAGTTTATCGCATGTGTTTTTAAATGACAGTCGTTATTAAAATACATGTTAGATACTGTTGAGCTCGATCAATAAAATAAAATAGACGTGATGCCAGCTTCTCAACAGTGTTTTATTTTATAATTCGTCTAGGCCTTTCGGCGTATTTCCGCCATCTTCAGGGCATCTTTTTTTGATAGTATGGATGTCTCAATAAGTTGGATGTAGTATGGATGTCTCAACAAAACCAAAACTGCATTTTGTTACATTTATAAAATAAAATAAAATAAAATTTATTAAAGGTCTACAAAACACTATCACTGAATCGTCTTCTGTGGCCTCTTCGTTGCGTGTTTGTTGATTGTGTGTGTGTGTTTTTTTTTTTTTAATTTAATTTATTAATACTGCATGCTCCGTTACGTAGTAACACTACATGCAATTCTTAACCTATAGCATAAGATAAGTTGTGATTACCATTCTACTTTATAGTTTCTCAAAATCTATTTTGTTAATGAATTGTAGAAATTCTTCTAAGTATTTCTTAACTAATTCGTGGTTTGCTACTGGCCACTGACCACCTCTTAGGGCTGCCGCACATTGGGCGTTTTGTGGTCGCCACCGGTGGCGACCACTTGTGGTCGTGTCAACCACAAACGCCGCCACAAACGCCGCCGCCGGTGGTCGCCACTAGAAGCTTACACGACCACGAGTGGTCGCCACTTCTACCCAGAACGGCTTTCTCTGTAACAGTTCTGAATTAAAACAATTAAATCCACTCGAACATTTAAAATTAATACTTCATAACTCTGACTGTGAAGACTTTACGGTTTCTGAATGCCCTTCTCTTAAATTGTCTGCAGAATTAAAATTTTTGGGGATTATTACTGATCAACATTTGAAATGGGATAAACCATAGCCGTAGACGGTTATGGATAAACACATTTCCTATATGTAATAAAATACAAAAATCAAAATATCATTTTGAAAATATCCGTAACTGTATGGCCATATTTTATTTAGGCCTAGTCTAATCCATTACTCAGTATGACATTGTTGCATGGGGTAGCATTTCTAAAACTTTTCCTACTCCATTAACTTGGTTACAAAAACGTACAATCAAAATTTACTTTAAAAAGCGGCTGGACTAACCAATTGAACTAATCTATTCAGAGTTTAATGTATTTAACATTAACCAAATTTATAGATACCCTTTATTAAAATTCTACCATAAAAATAAGACAAAATTCTAGCTGTTCCACATGAACACTGCACAGGACGAAATAGAACTAGTAGGCCTAATTTAGTAGAACCAAAATGTTTCACTTCTGCTGGTCTGTCACATAGCTCTATTTTTGGTCCTCGTGTGTATAATTCTAAAATCACATTACATCCAGGTGTAATCTAATGTAGTTATGGAGTCTTTAAATCTAAAATTAAAAAAAATACAAACTTTAATTTTCCTATAATTTAAATATTCTCTTTCTGGTACTACCATCATATTAATTATAACTATTATTACTTAGACTATATCACTTGAATGATGCAATGGTTCTCAGCCTTTTCCACTCTCTTCTATTACCTGTTTATTATATTTTGTCTACTTCTTAGTTTTAAGTTAAGTTTAGTTCAACATCACACTTCTACTATAAGACATAGGCCTGTATAATCGTAACAATGGAACTGCCCCCGAGCACCAGCTCCTGCACTTTCGATGTTTCAGGACCAACATATGTATTACTAGCATGTGCCCGCGGCTTCGCCCGTGATAATTATTTCAAACATTAAAAATTAAGAGCATAATAGTTAAATCATTATATTTATTAACACCTAAATCACGTGGACTACATACCACGATTAGATAGCGTCGCTTGGTAAAAGCGACCTCAGATTCGATTTCCTTGGCCCAGAATACCCCTGTACAGTGAGTTTCGTCCAAATCGAACAATGTTTGACCATATTTAGGCCTATCCTTCTTCCGTGTAGGTTGAAAATTTCATATGTCTACGGGCCTTGACATTCTAAACAAATGAATCGACCAGCGTGGGCTTACAACAATCTAGCGATCGCGATGCTTTTATTACCACGGTATGACAAAAATAGCCAAAGCCAACTGCAATTGATTTGACATTGAAATGTATTACTGAAATCTGATGCTTCGACAGCGCTAAAATCACGTTTTCTGCCAGTTTTTCACTCACAACTCGCGAACGAAAGCTAAAATTAAAAATCCGGCTTCGATGCGCATTCGCCCACCTTTCAGCCCATTTATGTTTAAAATTTCAGATCTCTGCGTTCAGTAGATTTCGCTGGGCATCGTGGACAGACAGACAAACACGTCCTTTTATTATTTTAAGATAGCATGTGCCCGCGGCTTCGCCCGCGATAATTATTTCAAAAATTAAAAATTAAGAGCATAATAGTAAAATCATTATATTAACACCTAAATCATGTGGACTATATATCACGATTAGAGAGCGTCACCTGGTAAAAGCGACCTCAGATTCGAGTTCCTTGGCCCAGAAAACTCCTGTATAGTGAGTTTCGTCCAAATCGAACAACGTTTGACCATATTTAGGCTAATATTGATTATCCCTATAATAATAATAATAATAATAATAATAATAATAATAATAATAATCCTCCTCCTCTTCGGTGTAGGTTGAAAATTTCATATTATGTTTGCGTGCCTTGACATTAAAAACAAATGAATCGACCAGCGTGAGCTACAACATTCAAGAGATCGCGATGCTTTTATGTCGAAGGAATGACAAAAATAGCCAAAGCCTAGTGTAATTGATTTGTATTACTGAAAACTCATGCTTCGAAAACTCAATAAATACACGTTTTCTGCCCGTTTTTCACTCATAACTCACGAACGAAAGCGAAAATTAAAATTCCGGCTTCGAGGTGCACATTCCGACCCTTTAGTCCATCTATGTTTAAAATTTCAGATCTCTGCGTTCAGTAGATTTCGCTGGGCATCGCGGACAGACAGACAGACAGACAGACACTTCCTTTTATTAATATAGACTAGCATGTGCCCGCGGCTTCGCCCGCGATAATTACTTTATAAATAAAAAAATGAGCATAATAGCCTGGTAAAACCGACCTCAGATTCAAGGTCCTTGGCCCAGAAAACCCCTGTATAGTAAGTTTCGTCGAAATCGACAGACAGACAGACAGACACTTCCTTTTATTAATATAGATTTAAATATTTATGTAATTATAATTTTGAAATGTGTTAAGCAAGACTTTGTAAATTTTTATTTACATGATGTTTTATTTAGTTAATGAATTTATTGTAAATAATATAGATTGAACTATTTTTACTCCATGTTAATAACAATTAATGTAATATATTAGGCCTATATGAATTGTATAGAGAAATCTATATTAATAAAAGGAAGTGTCTGTCTTCCCTCGTCTATCTGTCTGTCTGTCCGCGATGCCCAGAGAAATCTACTGAACGCAGAGATCTGAAATTTTAAACATAGATGGACTAAAGAGTCGGAAAGTGCACCTCGAAGCCGGAATTTTAATGTTAGCTTTGCTTCGCGAGTTATGAGTGAAAAACGGGCATTTTTTGCGTTTTCGAAGAATCCGTTTTCAGTAATATATTTCAATGTCAAATCAATTACAGTTGGCTTTGGCTATTTTTGTCATACCTTGGAAATGAAACTTCCGCGATCGCTTGAATGTTGTAGCTCACGCTGATCGATTCATTTGTTTTTAATGTCAAGGCACGCATACAAATATGAAATTTTCAACCTAATCCCGAAGAGGATGATTATTATTATTATTATTATTATTATAAGTGGGATAATCAATATAGGCCTAAATATGGTCAAATGTTGTTCGATTTGGACGAAACTCACTATACAGGGGTTTTCTGGGCCAAGGACCTCCAATCTGAGGTCGCTTTTACCAGGCGACGCTATCTAATCGTGGTATGTAGTCCACGTGATTTAGGTGTTAATAAATATAATGATTTAACTTTTATGCTCTTAATTTTTAATTTTTGAAATAATTATTGCGGGCGATCGCTTGATTTTGTAAGTCCATCCTGGACGATTCATTTGTTTAGAATATCAAGGCCCGCAGACGTATGAAATTTTCAACCTAACACGGAAGAGGGATATTCAATATAGGCCTAAATATGGTGAAACATCGTTCGACTTGGACGAAACTCACTATGCAGGGGTTTTCTGGGCCAGGGAACTCGAATCTGAGGTCGCTTTTACCAGGCGACGCTATCTAGGCTTTGGCTATTTTTGTCATACCTTGGAAATAAAAACCCATGCAGGTCGATTCATTTGTTTATAATGTCAAGGCACGCATATATCTGAAATTTTCAACATAGACGGAAGAGGGGCAATCAAAATAGGCCTAAATATGGTCAAACATTGTTCGATTTGAACGAAACTATACAAGGGCTTTCTGGGCCAAGCAACTCGATTCTGAGGTCGCTTTTTCCAAGCGACGCTATCTAATCGTGGTGTGTAGTCCACGTGATTTATTTGTTAATAAATATATTGATTTAACTATTATGCTCTTAATTTTTAATTTTTGAAATAATTATCGCGGGCGAAGCCGCGGACACATGCTAGTAATGAATATATTAGTGTATTTCGCATTGTCTAAATGTGCTAATCTCTGGAGGAAACATTGAATAAGTAAATAAATAAGTCCATAACAAAAACAAAATAAAGAACATAATCGTTAACAATGTTCATAGCAGCATAACAAACTATAAAGACAATAGACGTATAATAAATATTTAAAAAAAATGTTTAAAGTAGAATAGCAAACGAAGTAACACAGGACTTGTTACTTAGTTCTTTACTTCATTTTTACTTTCCTTCATTTTGTATTTTATTGTTACTTAGTTTACCTTTCGTGCTGTTTCTGTTTCTTCAATTATTTCAGACGAACCAGTAGAAAAATACAAACCATTACTTTCAGGCAAAAGAAAATAATTTTCACTTGAGAAACTCCGTCCATTCAGATTTTCTGTATTCATTTTAAATTTCACAGATTCATGTATCCCAGTTTCAATTAGTTACTTTATTAGAAAAAAGAGTGATTTTATTGTAAATTAAATATAATGCCCTCTCTTTTATTAAATTCCTCTCAACACATTACTTCCAAAAAGCTAATTATCAGTAATGAGGGATAACTTATTAATTTTTAAATATTTTAGGTCATGAATGTATTTTCTATTTTTCATATTTTCTATTTACTATTTTTTATGCCTTGCCCTAGTCATTAGGGCACGCAATAGATTAGGAACCCAAGTTCTTCAGGAGGGAGCTCTATGCCAGTGTAGAACGCCGGAGGGGGAATAGACGCGACCACTAACGCCCAATGTGCGCCTATACCCGACGTTTTGTGGCGACCACAAGCAGCGAGACAAGATTTTCCCCCAGCTTGTGGCTGACGTTGGCGTTAGCAGTGGTCGTGTGTGCGGCTACTCCATTTAAACTCCATGTAAAAGCCTTCCCGCTACTTGTGGTCGCCACCGGTGGCGACCACAAAACGCCCAATGTGCGGCAGCCCTTATAGTAATGTTTTGTTTTAATATTAGTCTTTCACTGTTCAATAGATTGCACTCATATATTAAATGATTAACTGTTTGGTTCTGTTGGTTACACTTGCATATTGCACTTTCCAATATTTTGAATCTATTGTAGTATTCCCTTGTCTTCCCATGTCCCGTTAGGATTGCTGTAGTTTGACTATTGAGTGGAATCCATTGTTTTAAGCGTTCCTGTACTGAGGGGAAAAACATTTTACTGGTAGCTCCCTTTGTTGTATTCTCCCATTGGTTTTGCCATCTACGTAGTCCTTTCTCCTCTGCTTCTCTAATGATGTGAGTTCTGGGAATCATATTTTAGACTACCTCACTGCTATCGTCCTGCGCTGCTTTCTTTGCTAGGTGGTCTGCTAGTTCATTTTCGTATAATCCTACGTGTGCCTTAACCCACTTTATATGTATGATCCAGCCATTGTCCTGCAGGTATTTAATTTTATCCTTAATTTCGTCTATAATTTTGCTTCGGATTTGACAGTTCTTGAGAAGTTCTACTGTAATCTGGCTGTCAGTGTTCACTCGTCCTTGTGTGTGTGATAATCAACAAACAAGACATTTTATTTCATTTTATAAATGTGACAAGATGCAGTTTTGGTTTTAATTATTGAGACATCCATGCCAGCAAATAAAGATTCCATGAATATGATGGAAATACGCCGAAAGGCCTAGGCGAATTATAAAATAAATCATTGTTGAGCAGCTGGTATTACGTCTATTTAATTTTATTGTTTGAGTAGATTTTATATTACTTGAGTAAATTCAGAATTTAATTAATGTTTTATTTTCTGTGTAAATTTTATTAGATATCAAAATTTCTTATCCGTCACTTGAAATCTTACCATAGTACTCTTTCAGTTGGGAAGAAAGACTACGGTTCTTTGACTTGCTGAATAATAAATCAACTAAATGAGAATGCTACTAAGTTACTAGGAAGAGTTGACTACAGTAATATTTTATTTACTGAAGTAATTGGTGACCAACTTATTCGGGCTAGGGGACCATACCGCACGATTTAGAAGTGTCGAGAACCCAATATTACAATACTTACTTTATACTGTCTGTACTCATACACTTTTGTATTTTTTATTTGTTTATTTATGTAGACTAGGGAAGCTAAGGCAAAACTGTATATACCACAATCAATGCAAAATTTGATAAAGGACTAAAAATTAAAAGCTGCACATGATGTAAACAATAAAAAGTCTAACACATGATTTAATTACGAAATTTGATAATAAAGGTAAAGTAAATTTAAATCATATTAGCTGTGGCAGATAGTTTCTGAAATTATGATTTTTCAATTAACCAATTAATGGAATTACTAGACTATATTTTATCAGTAAAAGTAAATTGTTACTAATGTCAGATTAATACAATAATCTTATATACATTGTATCCTAAATAATTAATGATTAATAACATGAATATTTCATTTGTTGCTAAATTGTGGTACATTTCTTCGTCTCTGATATGATGGAGGAGCAAATTCCGAAGGCGGGGGATAGACACTCTACAAGATGAAGAACAGAATAATATTGTATTTCGGGGATAAGCTGTAGGTTTTGGTTGTGTGTTCGTGATTCAAAAGGAGGTTTAAACGAGATTGTAAATAAGTAGGAGAAGATGTTAATATAGTGTGAAGGAAAATAAAGTATGGATCGTTCTTCCTTGTTTGAGGCCTAAGTTTACCCATGACAAGGTTTGAAAAGATGGCGTCAGATCGTCCGATATTACAGATAAATCTAACGCTAGCATTATGAGCACGCTGAAGTCTGTCAGTAAGGCTGTTATTTTAGTTGGTCAACTGAATATCGCAGTGATCTAAATGAAGCTTCACTAGCGTTTAGACTAAATTTTTCTTTGGTATGCTAGGGAGAAAGTCGTTATTATATAGCAGTGTTTGAAATGAAAATAAACTTTAGTTTCAGTGTTGGAAGATGAAACATAATTAATTACAGTATGCCTTATGTAGGGATTTTGTAAATTTTGAATCGTTATGTCAGCGATATTTCAATTTTCATTCTAATCTAAGTTCTGTTGTTTGTATCATTTTGTCCATGTGGCAGCCTTTAATAAGGGAAGTTCTTGTTAGTAAAAATATAAGTGTCAACCACATTCCATGAAATATGGAATCTGTTGAATACCGCATACCAGTCATTGCTGTAATCATTCGTAAGTGTCTAGAACTTCACAGTAGTCTTAGAGAGAGCGTAGTAGGAGAGCATGCTACTAAGAGAATGAAAAAAAAAAAAATTGCAAAACTGATATTTCTCAATATTCGTTCTTTAAGGGGCTTATTTACACCTTTCGTGTATTTCATCAAATTTCGATTTATTTCGTGGATAAAATTCGCTTACTTGTAATATTTTAAACATGTATAAAGCTAAATATAGCTAAGAAAACTGTTCAGTAAAATTTCGGGCTTATCGCTGTTACCAAAAAATACGATCCTTAATTATCATCAAATGAAATGCACTTCTTTGCATTGGCTTATAATACCTTCCTATGTAATCATTACAGAATGATAAAATTATGAAAGTAGGTTTTTAAAATCACCGTGTACATTGCTACTACACACTTTTAGATGCACTGTATACCTATTTTCCTCTCTTTCAGTCCATGCCTTTGTAGCCATATCCTGTTATATAGACATTGATTGATTGTTTCTTTGAATTGAACTCCCAGAGTTGCTTTTATAACGCCTTTGATCTGCGAAATCTAAGCCTCTTTATTACAACACTGATGTCAAGAGAACAAAGGGTGCCAAAGGTTTTGTCACGCTTTCTCGTAAGAGCAATTTATATATATCTAGCTTTCCATCTTCTGATATGGCTTTATCAATATAGTTGAGTGCTATATGTATATCTTTTTATGTATTGAAATTTTGTATCAAGGTACAAGGTAAACAGTCGACAGGATAGCAAATGACTTAGATTTACTCTTGTTATTGGCATTTAGAAGTGATACCCTTATTTTTAAGCGCACATCAGATGAAACGCAATTTCACTTAAATGCCATGTGTTTCCTGAATTGTATTAACATTTGGCACACAGATACTTACAAGAATACCAATATAAAAGGTCCATTATATTATGTAGAATTCATGTCTAATGTTGCTGCTCGCTTCAGTTTATTCTTATACATTGTGTTTGGCCTAGAAATGGTGACCTTTCCACAAGATGGATTGGAAATGATCATGGCATATGACTGGAAAGCATGCAAGAAACGTCAAAGGAACTATTGCAATGCGTTGAATTGTGCAAGAGTATGTGCTTATATTTTACTGCGGAAACTAGAATACATTCCTGCCCATTTTTTATATATTTATGTTTCATAATGGTGTTTACCTTGCTTTTTATCTAGGTATCACCGACATTTGCCGACAGTGTACTAGCACATAACTGCGTATTGTAGGGAAGACTTACGTTAGTGCTTACACAATCTGATTGAAAAGTACTTTACTGTGTACCTATTTCGGTCACTATGTTCCAAAGTATTATTTCATCCATAATTGCCTATTGAAAATGTCAGAATAAAGTACTGAAAAAGTAATTAAATAATTATGTTTTCTTATTAAGATGTGTCATATGCTCTTGCCATCACCGCGTGATTCTATTCTATCAGCATCTTGAAGTGTAAGAATTTCATCCTAATTCTATCATAAAATTGTACTGGTAATTAGATTTATCGCAAGATTTTGAACACTCCATCCATTGGTTTCGAACATGGAAGCAATACTCAAACCCCATGAGTAAAATCATTACATTCACAGAGATAACACATTTAAAGCAGAATGGAGCATAGAGAGCTAATTAGGTACCATTCATCAAACATTAAAAGAGTATCCTTTTTCCACACTTTAAAACATTGGTTATTGATTTTAATATAGGACTTATCTCTTGCATTTATCACACGAAGTTTCTCTTTGGTCGGTTGAATATTTTTCGTTAATGTACCGGTATTAATTTTTTAATTTTCCACTTTTGAAAACCCTACCCTACCAAAATACCATTTAATAAGCTTTCATAAGGAACCTTCATTGTGAATGGAAAGTAATTTCTTATTGGAACCATGAAAGAAGTCTGATAAAGTGATTCTAAACAGAGAAGAGTATGGTCATAAAGTTAATACAGTGCCATCAGTAAGTTTTTCCGCAGCTTCGATTATGTTCGCCACTCATGCGTTCTGTCAGACTCGTAGCAGGTATATCAACGTCTTGTGGGATATCGTTGAAAAGCTCTTGATGAGTACTCTACAATTCAATAACTAGTTTCTCGATAGTTCTCCTATAAGGTGAGTTTGAATGTTTGAAAAGTCCTCTTTCCTCTTTTTTGCAGTTATTATTGCGGATTTGCCATGCCAAGGCTAAAGAGAGTTGTTTATTATGTTTTAAATTTATATTGCATTTTATTATTTAGTTTTGATTTTGCCATGCATTATTGTTCTAAAGGTGTGTGATTATTATTTTTAATATTTCAAAGCCTATTACATTGGTAATTTTATCCTTAGTCGGTCCTCACACTTTCCTTTCGGCAGGCCTTCAGGCTGGTGTATATTTTTAAGTGTTATTGTTTTTCAAACATTCAAATCTCGCCTTATATGAGAGCTTTCGAGAAAATAGTTATTGACTTGTAGAGCTTTTCAACGATATCCCACAAGAGGTGGTTTCAAAAATTTCTAATTTCCATCCCCCATCCCCCACCCCCACTCGTACCCCCAAAACCCCCGAATCGTTGGTGTCACTATGAACTCCATAGGGAGTACTGTGATTTATTCAAACAAACTTTCCCTCTGTATTTCATAGAGGCCGAGATATAAATTTATTTCAACATTTCAACCCCCTCCCCCGCCCCCTTGGGCCAATTTTGCTCATTAACGAACTTGTCCGAACTATTGGATCTATAAATAACATAATAAAATTTGGTTCAAATTTGCCTGTATTAATTTTTCAAACCTAAATGTTTCACATCGGCAGGGCTATTACACAGCTCGAACTCTGGTCCACGGCTATACAACTCTATAATGAAACTTCACCCTGAATTAGCCATGTACAAGGATTTCATTTTCAAATCCAGAATTAAAAAATTAATATAAGACACATTAATATTAACCACATTTCACACTTTCCCCTTTGTAATGATTTATATGCTCTTCTTTCCTTTTTCTGAATGGTACTAGTATCACTATATTTTATTGTATTTTTAGTTTAAATTGATTGTATTGTACCTGTATTCATTACATGTTATTTGTATTTTGTATTTGTATTTGTATTTTTTATTTTTAACTGATGTAATTTAAAAGGAACTAACCCCAAACACGAGCTTTGCTCCTTTGGGGTAACTTATGTAACTTTTTCTGTATTAATTTAAAAGAGTAAATAAATAAAAATAAATAAATAACTTCAAAATTGGACTACGGCCGCTAGCGTGTAAAGATATATATATAAATATCTATCTTACTTAGGGTTTCGTACTTAGGGAGGCATGAAACGTAAAGATATGAAAGAATTTTTCGAAAGTCATGACATGGTACCGATCCCAATAGGTAGATTTTTCTTCGAAATCTAAAAGTATGAGCTAAATAGTCAAATTAACAGTAGCATATTGCACTTTTTTATCTGGTGATTGCAAGTTCTTTTTTAATTCTTTCTAGAAATTATATTATGGCTAATAGTCTAATCGGAACATTGATGGCAATGCGAATTCTATAACGACCACAAAAGAACATCTTGTCAGTATTCTGCGAGAATATGAGTCTGATGTTGGAAGGCGCCAGCAGACGTAAAATTCAATAAATCTCTTATGCAGAAACGCACTAGGAAATGGGGAGATTGAAATGGGAGGAATCAGTAGAGGAAAATCAATTTCCTCTTGTATCCCTGTAAATATTCCAACTCCACCACATCGGCTAGTCATTAGGGAAGTTCATCCCCTTCTAAATGATGTGTGGTGCGTACATTCTTCAGTTTACATTAGTTCAGTACTTTATGCCTTCTAATTGAGGATTTCATTCAATATGACTGTACTCATAATTTAAGATTATGAAATCACTTATTGTTTGCAACCTTTTCTAGCTCTCTCCCTTTCGAAATGTCATGATACCAGTTTTCAGTAGCTTGACAGTCAAGTTCTAACAAATAATTTTAATTTGCACACATTTAGGTCCTAAAAAAATTATTACCTGAGTTACACACTTTACCTTTATTCTAGCACATCGTCATCACAACAGCGCAATTAAACATATTTTAAAAGAAATAAACTCAGGTAAACTGATGTAACAAAGTGCCAGTATGTTTTTGTTTAATCAGTTATTACTGCAATTATGATATGCAGAATATGTTTTTTTTTAAATTGATTTCCAAGTTAAGCTCCAGATTTATTCATTAAGCAGGGCTTACGGAAGAACAAAGGTCTAGTTTTTTTAATCAGATTAAAATCTTCTAGCATCAGCTGAACTGTACAGATTTGTGATATCTTGACAATCGCACGCTCACATAAGAATACAAAAAAAGTCAAAATGGCCAGTTTTGGGATTTGAACCATGGAACTCCAGAATGTGAGGCCAAGACGTTACCATCTCGGCCACCTGGGTCAGTTTAACGGTCTAGTTGGATAAGCGCATGTAAAGCAATAGTGTTTTTTGTCATAGCTAACTGTATTTTAATTTCCAAAGCCCTATAAGATCACAATAAAACAATAGGCTATGTTGTCAAGATAACTGATTTGCATTTTTTATAAATTCTTTCGAATACGTATATTACCATAAAATAGGCACTAAATTGAGCATTACTCCGAAACAGGTCAACCGATTTTATCCAATATCAATAGACATCTTCCCATGGACATTATAAATGTGAATACCAAGTTTCATAAAAATCCGGTAAAGCGTATTTGAGTTACCGCGTCTTTAAAATAGACACTAAATTGGGTTTTACTCCGGTACCGGTCTACCGATTTGGTCCAATATCAGACGTCTTCCCATGTACATTATAAATGGGTATACAAAGTGTCAGGAAAATCCAATAAAACATATTTGAGTTATCGCGACTTATCATATATTAATATTAAAGGCACTAAATTGGGCATTATTCTGGTACTGGTCAACCGATTTGGTCGAATATCAATAGACGTCTTCCCATGGACATTATAAATACGTATACGAAGTTTCATAAATATCCGATAAAGCGTACTTGAGTTATTGCGCCTTTAAAATAGACACTAAATTGGGTTTTACTCCGGTACCGGACAACAGATTAGGTTCAAATTCAATAGGGCACTTCTCATGGACGTCATAAATGCGTATACAAAGTTTCTTGGAAGTCCGATACAGCGTATTTGAGTTATGGCACTAAATTGGGCATTACTCCGGTACCGGTGAACCGATTTGGTTCAATATCAATAGGGTTCTTCCCATGGACATTATAAATGTATTTTCCAAGTTTCTTGAAAATCCGAAAAAGCGTATTTGACTTATGGCGCGTACAGACACACGGACGGACGGACGGACAGACACTTTTTGTCCCCACACACAATCTCATAAAGTATCATACTGGCACTTAACAACTAATTCTTTGGATTACCGAGGGTACAAGCCAAGCCAAGCCAACAAAATTTCGAGGGCTCTAGGCAGGGTCGTAGCCAGGGAGGGGTCCCAGGCCCACAAAAATACTATTGTAGACGGTGAATATTTTAGTTTTAAATTAGGATTAAGTTGAAAAATTATATGGTACAGAACAACGAACAATGAGATTTGAAGGCTTAATTTTCACATGGGAATATCCCACAGACCCCTGAGGGTGGGCTCCTCCCGAACCCAAATCCTGCCTACGTCCCTAGCTCTGGGCTCAGTTTTAAGACAACCTTTTAAATTGTACAACATCTCTATAACTTCCTGGCAATGTCGTGGTAGTATATTTTTGTGACTAAAGTATTTACCGTAAGTACCGAAAGTCAGTGTTATCTGATGACATTCTGAAATAGCAAAGGTTGAATTCTGTTATGCTGTCAAAGTCTAACTAAATTTGTACCTTAATTTCATTCACTGGGAACTTCTTATTTGGAAGAGGAATTTTAACAGCTGTGAAGTTCAACTCATCCTTTCCTTATTTCTTATTGATGCGATAATGTTTTTACAATAGATCTCTTTTAAAAATTCAGCTTTATGTTCTAGAAAGTGCTGAATGCTAGAACTAACTATGTACTAAATTGAATAAAATTAAACAAGTTCAGGAGAAATTGTTTGGGCACATTCTGGTTTGTATATGTGTGAATAAAATGCACTTCTGTTCCTTATCATTGAATGTTCATGCATTTTAAAACCAGACTTGTTGTTTATTTCTTTTATGACTACCCTGTAGGTCTCTCATTATATATATTGAAAGAGTCTGAGTCTTCCCAAGTTAATATCGGAAAGCGTCTCTTATCCGTAATCTCCTTCTAGAGATAAGACTGCGATATTTCTGATGCATCTACTTAATTACTTTTCTCCATGCTCTCTATAGCTTAGAATAGCAAAAAAACAGAAATTGATATATCGCGTTATTATTGCGATTCTCTTAGCTCAAGTATGGGGAACATTTCTTTAAATATTCTATACTTTTAAAACACTTTCTTCCGTAGTATTCTCCCATTGGCTGTAAAATGTATTTCATTGTACGACATTGAATTTTCGAAAATACTAATCCCTCTGCAATATAAGAATTTTATAAACGATTATTTATCCAAGAGAACTTTTTCTGGTTCTCATATACCGGAAATAAATAGACTAAAGAATCCGTTTTAGTGTTATAACAGAAGTAAGCAGTTTAATCTTTCCTTCAGGTAAAGAAAAATCTGTATTCTGAACCACCCCTTCTGAGAGTTTGCGAATTTAATGCTTTTTTTTTTATCTGTGTCCCTACTATATTATTTATGTGATCATGTAGTAATGCGGTGGATTGAGGCACTACGCTACAAACCGGAAATGTTGCGGATCGATCCCCGATGCCTTAATTGGATTTTGAATCGACCATTCGACCGATACTCGATTCAGCCTCTAATAGAAATTAGCACCAGAGCCTTCGTGAAGATACAGGCGGATGATGCACAAGGCTTGCCTGTCTTAGGTCTATCATCTTCGTGTCCCAATTATCTAAAACTGATGACCACGATTCATATTTTTCGTTCTAAAAGTTGTATCAAGTAGCATTTCTATCGACTTATTTCTGACTGTGCACACTAGAGTGCGTTTTGGTGCGATCACTACTACAATCGACATGGCGGTCGATATCTTGGAAAACCCAGGAAATGGTTTCCATAATATCCAGAGTCCAGAGTGCCTCAACGTTTATGTACGTTGTAATAAACGTTACAGATAGTACTGATGTACATTCAAAGACTGTCTTAGCGTCTATTAAGCTTCTCGACACTGATATTGTCTATCTTCTTTGTTAGTGTTCAGCGCAGAGAATCATTGTTCAGATAAAGCTGCCATTTTTCTGCGTCTTGCGGGTTACGCATGCAGAGAATGACACTCATTGGTTGATTTCATATTTTTAATTAGAAAATTAGAAACGATCCTTTCCGTTGTATCCAATAGAGTTGCATGAATAATATAGAATGAAATCGTGTGCAATGGCATTCGTCGATGTCATTTCGAAGCAATTTGATGATTATAGAAATCTGAACTAAAAATTTAATCAATTAAAGGTCCTGGAGCCTCGGCTTCCAGGAGCCGGTTGGAGGGGAAGGTGGTATGTAGATTTGGGTAGCGGCCGGATAAAGTCGGAATGTTTCTTAATGTATTAAGAGACGCGCTAAGGGGGGAAAACATAGAAACGGTCGAGCTACTTGACGAAAACAATTATTAAAGCTCCTGCTGGGCTGAAGTTTCGAACAAACAAGAAGAACAGGCAATTAGTGGGATGGTATGACCAGAAGTGTAGACTCGCGAAGAAAGGAGCAGTGATCGCCTTCAAACAGTTTAGATGGAAGGATACTCAAATTCAAAGGAGAGGGAAGTTATACTCGGGCAAGGAAGGAATATAAAGTAGTTGTAAGGGAGAAACGAACTAACTGGCAAAATTTTTGAAGAAATTCGGAAGGTCGTTGCGAGGGGAGATAGCGCAATGATTTGGCGGTTGGTTGTTGCCAGTTGTGGAGAAAATATATTTCAGAATACTGTATAGGAGAATAAAAGACTGGGTAACGGAATTTTGTAAAGTTTCAAAATTTCAGTTTGGCTTTAAAGAAGGGCATAGTACCATAGATGGGGCATTTATTACATGCGGGACAAATGTCATTAAAGAGTGAAAGACTGCCTTGCGTTAATTGTAGATCTCAAGAAGGCGTTTGACTCCATTAATCGTGATATATTATGGCATAACTCATGGGTGAAAGGGAGGTCGGGGAAGATGATTGTAGCATTATAGGCGAGTTATAAAAATGTGGAATTTTGTGTTAAGTACGACGGTACAAGGGTATCGGGGAGTTTTGTAAGCGAGATGGGGGTAAGGCAGGGAAGCATTTTGTTTTCTTTATTATTTAATATGTTTATGGACGATGTTGTTGATGGAATGGGACATGTACATATTGGGGCACCTGAAGTGGGCAATATACCGGTACACATTCCTGTGCTTTTATACATATATGACGTGGTGTTATCTTGAACGACGATTAACGGACTACAGCTGGGACTAGTCAATACTTCAAACTTACTGCGAGGAATGATCACTTACCGTTTATTACAAAAAAGACTGAGACTATGACTTTCAAGAACGGATCGGTTTATAGCAGGGAAAGACGTGGACGTATGCGGGACAATCTTTGGATAACTTGAAGAATTTCGTGTATTTAGGATTGACGCTTACTATGAATGGACTATGGGTCAAGCATTTTGACGTAACGAAATATAAAGCAGGACTGAAAGCAGTGGAGACTCTTCGGATACGTAGCAAAATTCCAGATATGCCAATAGGTGTTCTGGAAATTCTGTATGGGGTAATAGTGAGATCGACAATGACATACAGAGCTGAAATATAGGGATGGAAACAAACGGGGAATCTAGATCAAGTCAGGACGCGATTTTTGAAAGGAATTTTTGGGTAGGGAGGGCAAGCAAACTGTGGCATTCTGAGTGAGTCTGGAGCGCACAGTGAGACTAGGCCTATAGAATGTAGAATTAGTACGGTGAAATATTTGTTACAACTTATGCCGGGGATCAGTCTCTAATTAGAGCAATATCAAGAACAATTAAGGATAGGAGGGAATACATGGGTCCACCGCTGTGGCTCAGGGGATGCGTTCAATCCTCTCACGCAGCGGGCCCGGGTTCGATTCCTGGTCGGGACAAGTTACCTAGGTGAGTTTTTTCTGGGGGTTTTCCTCACCTTTGAGACAAATGTCGGGTAACTTTAGGCCCTTGTGGTCCCCAGATATCATCTGGCCGTCATTATCATCTTCATCCCATCCTCGCCTTGTTTGGAGTGAGTGTGTGTGTGTGTGTGAATGGTGTGTCTCGTCCTATGTGTTCGTGTTGTCTCGGAGGTGGCCCGGCATTGGGCTGATCACTCCGGGGAGGCCCTCCATGTCCTTGTCTAGTCAAAAAAGTATGTATGTGATCCAAAGATAATCCCTCTCCCGACAGGTCGCGGCCCTGTAAGGCCCGGGCGGCTTGGGTCGCTTAAATCCTAAAAGGGAGAGGTTAAACTACGAGAAAGAAAGAAAGAAAGAAAGAAAGGAAATACATGGGCTTCCAGTTAAGAAAGGGTTTAGAATCAATAGGGATGTGATACGTTTGGATAGATTGGCAGGGAAATAGGAGAAGGGTGTGGAGGAAGGTTAAGAACCATTTGAAGGATATTGATAGACAACAGAGAAATACGCGATGTATGGCTATGGTTTCACTTGAATTACAATCGCGGTTAAAATTGGAGTGTGGGAAGGGGAAATACATTTTTTAGGTAGATTTTCGAAGAAAAATCTACCTATTGCAATGGATACCACTTTATGATTTTCGAAAAATTCTTTCATATCTTTACGTTTCATGCTCCCCTAAGTACGAAACCACCGCCCGTTCAAAAAAAAATTTTGTGATATTTATATATATATATATATTTATATATATATATATTTATATATATCTTTACACGATAGCGGCCGTAATTTTGAAGATATTTGAACCAAATTTTATTATGTTATTTCTAGGCCCAATAGTTCGGACAAGTTCGTTAATGGGCAAAATTGGCCCAAGGGGGTGGTCGGGGGAGGGGGTTGAAATTTTTAAAAATGTATATCTCGGCCCCTATGAAGTATAGAGGGAAACTTTGTTTGAATAAATTAGAGTACTCCCTATGGAGTTCACAGTGACACCAACGATTCGGGGGTTCGAGTGAGGGTGGGGGTGGAGGTGGGGGTGGGGGATGAAAATTCGAAACTTTTGAAACCACGTCTTGTGGGGTATCGTTGAAAAGCTCTTGATGAGTACTCTACAAATCAATAAATAGTTTCTTGATAGCTCTCATATTACGCGAGATTTTAATGTTTGAAAATAATAACACTTAAAAGAATTATTATAATATAATTTTGTCTTGTTTAGCGGCTTTGCTAATTTTATTCATTGCTGATCTTGCGCACGGCCTCCCGAATATTATATCCTATTCTTGTTTTCAAAACAAATGATTGTAGGCTCTTCCTCTTTACCGAATTCAGTTCTTATTACTGCAGGTTTACCATGCCAAGGCTAAAGAAGAAGAGTGCTATGCAGCGACAATAAATTAAACCAAAAGCACTTCGAAATCTACCTCCGCCTGTAGGCCTGCCTAAAGGGATTTTTTAAAAAAGGAACCAATGTCAGTAAACTGGATTAGACTTGGTGCATGGCGAATGGTTAAGATCACAGTTGAAAACGGGATGATATTTTGTCCCATATGTTAGGGGGAAGAATCTTGGTTTCCTATTTTGGCGAATTGTGGAGGTTTGGAAAACTGGAGGGAGGAATCTACTAATATGGAGCAACGAATAGGCCTATGTTTGGAGTTACTGGCGGACAAAAAGGTTGAGGAAAGGATTGGGAAATGTTTAATGAAAGCGAAACAGCTCAGGTTTGCGAAAGCATCAAACTGGAGAGTGGGGGGTGGAGGGTGAGGGATATTCTTAGTTTGTTTCAATTATTTCGTATTTTATTTACTGTATTTAATTATTTGTTCTTTTTCTTTTACTAGTGTTTTGAATAAGCACGTACGGCCCATGCGTACCCGTGCGAATGTTTGCATTTGGTTACGTAAAATGAAAATCAATGTAATAATCACTTACTTACTTAATATATATTTTCCATGCAATTGTATTGCACACAACGGAATAGAAACATTTATAATTTTCTATCCAAAAATATGAAATCAAACAATGAGCGTCAACCATTCTCTCCCAAGCTCACGTGACGTGCTTGACGTAGAAGCATGGCAGCTTCCTCCGAAAAGGTGATTGCTCTGCCAGGGAGCATTAACTAAGAAAATAAATTGAAATAACAAGAGTCGAAAAGATTAACAGACTCTAAGGCAGACTTTTAATTTACAACGATTCTGCCTATAAGCATTACGGCATAAACATTGAAGTACTGTGGAAATTATGAAACATATTTAGCAGAAAACGTGGCCAGTGAGTGCATATTGACAGCAGAGTCTGTTATAGTGCAGTTGGTTTTTATTCGGGTAAACAGCTGACAGTACATTGGACCAAAAATAATTATTTAGAATTAATGTTACTGGATACAAGTTCTTAAACCCAAACATTTTATCGTGGAACATTAGCTATAGTCAGTTCTTAGAAGTTTTTCCTCACTAGCCCAACTATAAGGCTTTCAATATAATTATAATATTGTACCTAATTGCTAAATTCCCTTATCCTTTCCTGCTAGATGTTATTTACTTTTACTGTTCTCCATATTGTTCTTCTTAACTACCAAGTTACGCATCTTGTTGTTTTGAATATATGACAAAATTCAATATAACAACTTCCCATTCAACAAATTAAATTAAATCATTTAAATAAAAATAAATTCCAATAGCCTAATTATATTAACCATTCTAACACAAAAAATCTAATAAAACATTGATATGGATTATTTAGGCCTACTGAAATATAATTATGAAAGTGGATTGTTAATATGATATTGCTCTGGAATATGTACAGGTAGGGCGGAAAAATTCCGGACCGACTAAAATATCTAAGTTGCCGATATGAGCCACTGCGCATGCCTAGCGGCATTCACAGGATAACAGAGAATGTATTGAAATTGGTTCTAGTGTCGACTGTTGACTTAGCCCATTTCGAAACCCAGAATATGGCTTCTAATCGTATTGTTTTATAACTGAATAGGCCTACATTAATTATTAATATTATTATAAAATACTACCACAAATTATATTATATTCAGCTACAAGAGTCAGTCTGTTTATTTCCCTACCTGTACACATTGACACATTGACCAGGTCTTTTTATTAGGATGCTCTGTCGCGACGTTAGGCGGTAGGCGTATACTGACGGTAACTCTTGGCAGTATCTGTTAAAATAGGTTTCTTAGTACCAAAAACTCAACTCCTTGAAATTGGAATTTTAAGATAGACACTTACTTTGCATTTAAATCACATACATTAAGAAAGTTTTCACTGTGGAACTACTCTTCTGATCGTACCGTTAAAACCTAGCTGGAGATAGGAGGAATTGAGCGCAAAGTCTTTTTAATCGAAAGTCATTACCCAGAAGTGGAGCCGAGTTTAATTTCAGATTTTAGTCTGCCATGCACGAAGAGGCTTGCCGACTCTTTCCATAGCAATTAGTTCCCTTTAATATCTCCATTATTCTTCTCGTGAAAATGACGTGTGGTAGCTAACTTGCACCATCCATTATTAGAACATTTACCATCATAATGACCTGCATTTCTTATCAGGAAGCTAGACTATAGGATGATTTACACAAATCGTTCCTTTCGTACAGTATTGGAATGTTTATAATTGCTGCCTAACAGATCGAGCTAACAGTTTCATTTCACCTGACAGAAATGTTCAGAGACGATTGATGGATTAATTCCATAGA
Organism: Ectobius pallidus; assembly: GCA_964059195.1. Taxonomy (NCBI): domain Eukaryota; kingdom Metazoa; phylum Arthropoda; class Insecta; order Blattodea; family Ectobiidae; genus Ectobius; species Ectobius pallidus. The sequence continues at coordinate 20,148,825 of CAXKWD010000010.1, forward strand.
GACTAGAGATTAAAGGAATTTATTGAAATAGAGTCCTATAAATTGACAGAGAACGTGTTTATTTTCATTTCGAGGGCATTTTAAAAATTATCTAGTAGATTAGTAGATTCAAATTCGGGAAGTCATTGATTCATGATCCCATGACTGGCCAACCTGAATGGGCATTTCGGGATTTTTCCCTCTATCTTTGGTCAACAGATACAAATATACGAGGCGCGTCCATAAAGCAAGTTTCCCTGGGGCTGTTTACAGAATCAAAACACAATTTCTTGGACATGTATATTCTAACAGATGCAGAAAGTATTCAGCTATTATTCAACATATTTTCCACCGGAATTGAAACATTTGTCATACCGTGGAACCAACTTTTGAATACCTCTGTCGTACAAGTCTGCCGCCAGGGATTTGAACCACCGTGTGACAACCACCTTCGACTCTGTCATTCTCAGTCATTCCCTGTCATTTCTTGAGGCGCAGGAAAATATGAAAATCACTGGGAGCGAGGACCGGGCTGAAGAGTGGATGTTTAAACACCTCCTAGCAAGTCTCGGGCAGAAGTTCGGCTGGGAGGTGTTTAAATATGCACCATACAATCCGGACCTCGCTCCAAGTGATTTCCATCTTTCCCTACACCGCATGAAATGACAAAGAATGAGAGAGAATGACAGAGAAGAGGATATGTTTGTCACATAGTTGTTCTAATCCCTGGCGGCAGACTTTTACGATACAGGTATTCAAAAGTTGGTTCCACGTTATGATAAATGTTTGAATTCCGGTGACAAATATGTTGAATAATAGCTATGTCTGTTGGAATGTATGTATATATATCCAAGAAATTGTGTTTTGTTTCTGTAAACGGCCCCAGGGAAACTTAACTTTATGGACGCGCCTCGTATTATAGGCCTATATATGTATATGTAATGAATAATAGTATCCTTGACTAACTTGCCTCCGATCGCCTTTAAACGTTAGTAAGCAACAACAATAATAATAATAACAACATTAAAGAATAATTATTGTTATAATCATACCTCGGATATCATTGTCATTCGTTTTCAATAGGGTTAAACAATTAAGTGCTCCGAGCATATAGAGAGTTCTCCCATTGTTTGCAGATTAAGAGAAGCAGATGCTGCTAGGATCGTATGAATTGAGTTTTGAAAATTAAACACTGAATCGATACGAAAGCAGACTTGTGGAAATCTATTTCATTTCTTTATCAATAAGGATATGCGTATTTTGGTTCCATAAGATTCAGAATACTTTATACCTACCAGTATATCATGTAAAGTTTTTTCTTTAGATTATTTATTGGCTATTACCTTTCTGGGCCCACCTGTAACAGGATCTTCACAAAGCGAAGTCCGTAGCAATGCAACTGCAGCTACTGTCATGTATGCTCAATCAGTGATGGGACATGGCATCTTTTTGCCCTATAATAACGCAAAACTAATTATAGTCGTCCTTGTACAGATCATGAAGGACCTTGCGTTCCAGGAGTGTGATGCTCCACACTTCAGCCTTACGCATAGACTATCTTGACCCCCAAGATTGTTCCTGGTATCGTTTCTGTTGAGGCTGAGTCGACTATTGGTGTATGCCGAGATCATATTGTAACCTTTAAAGATTTTTACGTTACAAGATAATCGAACTCTGGATTTTTAAAAATGTTTTTGGTAACAACAGTAGAGTATTGAAATTAAATTGATGGTACATAAATTTGTGCTGATTGCGCATTTCGATACCAGTATCATTTTCAAGTCCGTTTCGAGCATACAAAAGATACCATGCGACAGTTGAGTTGAAGCAATATGTTTTAAAGACTTGAAATCCTGGTAGAGTGATTTAGGTAATAAAAGATTCCTTTCGTAATATCTTTTTGCCGACTCATCACAAGATGTAGGTTTATAGCAAAGCCTGGACGAATCAAAATGATAATTTACAAAACCAAGTTACTGTATATGTCAGATTATTTATTAAGTTTCTTAATATCGGTTATTGACAACGGAAAAATGAATTTTTTTTTTCCAAAATTGAAAGCAATTCGACTGTGACGTAATGCCGTATTTGCAAGTATAAGCTGATATATTATTTCCTATTATTCGTTGCACCTCATAGTAATGGCTTAAGTGTATGAAGTAAAAATAAGGCACTACTTTATTCGCGTGTATACAGTAATAATAATAAGACTTGACGGAATAGTCCGGGAAAATAACTAGCTCCATTGAGCGAAATCTGAGGAGCTTGACGTGTTTGCTCCAGTCTGCTATAACTCACACTGTGTAAGCAATTTTCTTTTCAATACTTGAGCCAATCACTTCTCATTTTTGGTATGGGGATAGAGGAGGCTGGATTTTTTAATTTTTTTTTTATTTATTCACAAATTGATTCTTGTGTCAGGGAAATGCAAGTTTCTGATCATGGAAAGTCAGGGATTTTTTATTTTTTTATTTCTGTGGACAACCTGATATGGTATTTGAAACCCCACCTTAGATTAAGAAGAATATTTATAATTTTCTTGACGATGAGTTCCCCTTCTATGTATTAATCTTAAAAAAGAAAATCCCGATCATTCACCATAGTCTATTCCATAACAGAGTGCTTTGTTCAAATTGCTTTGAGGCGTTCAATGTTAAAAGCCAGCGTATAATAGATTTCGTTTTACATTTGCATTGAGAGCGTTACCCCCATGTTGTTTGGGATCAATAATGTCAGTGTTGTGGGGGATAGGGTGTGTACTTGCTGAATTAACACGACCACACTGCACAGACTAATACCAGAGAGAACAGTAATGTATTCCTAGCGTTTCACAAATTCTGATTATTTCGTTGGGTTTTCGAGATGTAATTTTTGTTCTAATTGCGCTTTTCTGTATTAACATTAAGATTTCAATGACGTGACTTTGTTTTACTGCTATACTTGTTCACAATACTGTGCTATTGTAATATGATACGGTTTCGAGGGAACTCGATGGATCGTTTTGCAGGAATTGAATATACAAAAAATCATATATATATATATATATATATATATATATATATATATATATATATATATATGTACACGAGGGATGGGGCATAAGTAGCCTAATGGCAACTATTTGCTCTGTTGAAAATGTGGAAACATTTACAAATTTTGAAATATACAAATGAAAGTACAGGGTATGAAATGTACTGCAAATATATATTGCAGATTATGGGTACTAGATGTAGGATAGTGAAGGTTACAGACACCCATAAACATCCATAAGCGACTGCATCGTGCCATTCCAATATACTGCGGCTGTTGGAAGCATGAAAGCACACATACCCACTCCATGATCTTTTAAAGTTCGTCTCGGATGAGCATTATTCCCGAAAGATTTCATCTCCTTGTGTATTCTCTGGCACTATCTTCAGCTAGTGACTTTTGACATAAGAATGCTGTTCACGTTCTGTCATATTCATTCTACACGGTGATTGACTCGCAACTAAATTACCATCATCTCTATTCGTGTTTCCGTACATCACAGTGCTACCGAATGATGTGTTCATTTATCAAAGATTCCACACTCTCCCATGACATACTTATGTTACTTACTTTAAGAAAAAAATAGTTACCGGCTTACGCAAATCTGATATCTATATGGGCTTCTAAGGAAACACTTTATTCTATAAAAAATATGAAAATTCTTTGTAAATAGGTGCAACTATTGTTTGAAAATATAAAGGTACAAAATGTTAAGGAATAGAATTATGTGGATTTTAAAGTTGTGTTTCTCGTACCTCATAATTTCTAATTCATTGACTTCGTATTTAAATGCTTTCAAACCAGTGGGCGTAATACAAAGTATTCTTGATAGAATGTAAAATTAAAATGACAATAAGATTGTGAACTTGAAGAAACATTTAATATTGCGTAGACCTACAGTCACTTAAAAGTTGATTCAGAATAGTTGACTTCTCTTACCAATGACATAAAATTGATGAATTGCAACATCAAATTCGAGAACAATAGTGTAGGAAATTCATAATAAATAGTTATTTAATTAGAAATAAGGAGTTAAGAACGAATGATCACTTTTAGTCAATAGCTAGTTTTATTTCTTTACTCGAACACGTCTTTCGGAAGTTTAACACAAAATTCCTCCAATCTTTTTCTCTTATTCGAACTCGTTTATTTAGGCCACAGGCAATTCAAAAGCATTATGCATTCGCTCTTTTGGTAGGCGACAAAATTAATATAATAGGTGTTAATAGTAAGGATCTTTATTTGAATGATAATAAAATGCATAGACAGTAATTTCCCGTATTTTAACGTAGATATTTTCGAAGATAACGTACTAACACAGAACGGAATTCTTGTCTTGCTGGCGAACTGTACATAAAATTTAATTTTCCTTTCACATGTATTATTTTAGTTGTGCAGAATCATATTCATTTAGCGTTTACACTTCCTTCGGGTGAATGCTGTTTCGATGAATGCTGAAAGTAATAGCCTGTGTTTAGTTTAACAAAATTTGGCCGCAGGACCCTTTCATGGCGATTGTTTAAGTCATCTCATAACCTCTAGATAATTACTGTGTATCCTCTCACAAGAGAGCTGGAGAGTGGAGATTACAGAAAGTTATGCACACGATCCCCATGACTCCATTTATAAAGTCGTTTGCGAATAATGAAAGTTTAAATTTCTTCTAAAGTTATAATCTCAAGAGTATATTTTTTAGAACCCGGTTACTTTTACCCAAGTAAAACTCAGTAGCCTATGTTTCCACTCGTTCCATTTTTTTTAAGGTTCTGTCAAGTCCTCGCTGTGGACGTTAATATGCTAGAAATTGCTGCAGACGTAACTGCTGCGTTAATTTAATTTACGGTAACTAGACTGCTCGCAAAAACTATGAAAGGGCATGTGACTAATAGCAAATCACAGAAGCTGGCAATATCACACTGCTTAGTATTTTGCAGTTCCAGATGGTACGAGTCATGTGGTTGGCTGACGTTTTCCGTAATTCCATCCGTACATGCGTTTATTAGTAAAACATATATGAATTGCAATATTATAGTGCACTAGTGTAGGCCTAACATTAATTGTAACTCCAAGTCTTGTATATCTTAGGCCCCTGATAACGAGTTAACGTCATCGAGTGATGTAATTGTATGTTACAGTGAGATCTTAAAGAATCTAGATGAAAATTTCGACAAACTTGATTGGTTATTGGTAGATGGGTACCAGCTGAGGGGAAAGTTACGCACGATTAAATGGTTTAAAGAATTAGGGGTAAAAAATGGCTAGGCAGGTCATTAGTCTATATAAAAAAACAAATATTGTGGGCAAATTAAGTAAAGTAGGCCTATAAATAACACTCAGGTAAACACTTGTTAATGTTTACACCTCATGATAGAAAACTATTTGTAACACCAGGGGTGTACATTTGTCTAATTTCAAGATACAAGAATAAAATACATTACATAGGCCTAACTATACACGGGTAAAGTGGGAAAATATTTATCCAAAGGTTCTAGTGTAAATCCCAACAGAGAAATAATTCTGAAAGGTTCCAGTGTATTTTGTGGATAGAGTTACGCATCGCCCTGTAAGATTGTATGTGACGTGAGCAGAGACCAGTCTGAAAATAAATATTTACTCTAGAGGCATGCGACATTTTTATTAGGCCAGAGTGTACAGGGACACTTGTTCGCGTGGGAACACGCAGAGACGCCATGCAGCCGCATCGATCGCCTTGCTAATCCGGTCGCCTTTTTCATAATTCCCATGTGTGCTAGCTGTATATTTCATGAAACACTACTCTCGCGCGTGTGTGTATTCCCAAATAAATTAGTTTTCAAACACTCGGATTACAAGACGTTTGCGCTGTCATAACAGAGTTTGTAAACAGCTTAGAAGTTAATATACCCTATATAATTCGTAGGCCTAATTTTAGAAATGTAACTGATCACACGTTAATACCAGTCAGTGAATGGTGATGTACCACAGAATTTTCGACTTCTACCATCTATTATTTTACTTTTGGGGGGGGGGGTGCTTAGATTAATGTAACCTCTTACGCCAGAGCCGTTGAAGTGGTATTTAGGGAACAGATTTTTACGTTTTAAATATCTATTTATGTAACTTATTAAATATGCAAAATACTGTCCGCTAAAGCTTCTGGCGGACGTGGTGCGTACAGTAGTTTTCAATAAAAGCTCTCTAAATTACGAGAAAAGGGTAATATAAGGAAATATAGCCTAAAAGGCATAGTAAAGAAATTCACGTTCTCACAACTGAGTCCTACGCTATGAACAGTACCAATTCGAGATGCGGATATAGGCCTAGATGGCGGTGCATATCTGAGAGCTCGTTTCTAAACTACAATGCATACGAACCAGTATATTTATGAAAAGCTTGTGAAAATATGAGGAATTTTAGTCCGAACCAGAATCATTGAATCGGACTGGTGCTAGGAAAATCTCGTCGGCAATATGAGAAGGAATATATTTAAAGACTGGTGCTGGGAAGGTGGTGTTTATCTTGTGAACAGAGTTGATACTAACTTATTTACATGAAAAATAAATAAATAAATAAATAAACACTGAAAGTTTCATCGCTATATTCCAAATACCGTACTCAATGCTAAAAAGGAAAAAGAAATATTGAAATTAGTTTTTTCATTATATGAATTTATTGTAAAAAACAATGATATAGCGTTTCTGATTAACATAAAGAAACATTGCTGGCTTATATTAATTAATTATTTATAAAGTTTGTGTTATGATGAACTATTTTGTCTAAACTGTTTCGTTACGTCTTACAGAAAACCGGTGTAAAATATTTTCATGTTCTGTTAAAATTTAAACTATTGTCCAATCTGTGCAAACAAAGTTTCGGGACACTACAGTGAATGTATCATTTAAAATAACATTTTAAAGTTGAATAACATCCTTATGTACGTGGAAATAAACAAGTACTCCTTCTGTGTTGTAATTTTTATTTCATTTTGTACATCGTGGTGCAGTAGGTTGAGGTCTGGCATTGTGAATCTGAATACGATTCAGCCTCTAACAGAAATGAGTATCAGGAGCAATACTGGGGGTAAAGTTAGTCTGCGTGATCTTCGTGCGTTAGATGTCTAAAACAATAAGAACCTCAACGTCTTGGATAGCCTCCACGGTCTATATAAGAAACCCGCTTTACATTTTCTCGATTTGCTGGGGCTTCTGTAGTCTTTATGCTAAAAGTATAATTTTATGACAAATTTTGATGTTCATTCTTATCAAACAAGAAATATGGAAACCTTATTATACTAAAGCACAGATTGCACAGTACTGAAACAAGCGATATTACAATAGGACTGCGTCTGTATAACAAAAATTCCAGTCTTTACCATACTTTACCCCTGAATGATTTTAAAAACAGATTTAATCATTTGTTATCTATTCAGCCGTTGTATACATTAATGGGATTTCTTGACTTACCACAAAACAGTATTGCAATTTGAATATTTTATAGCTTCTTTGTTGTCATCATTATAACTGTTGTTATTAAGTTATTAAACAATGTATAACCCTGACAAAGCCGATTGTACCAAACTCGAAGGCTGAATAAAATATGTATGTATGAAAGTTTCTGTGAATGTTTTGAGTACTGTTACAGTCATAAATCTGCTTAGCTTTCATTGTCACGATTTTTTAAATATAATTCTTTATGCAATTTACTCAAAATAGGAAATGTTAATTTAAGAAGTAGCCTTTAATCTAATAATTGGTTTCTAGTTTCTACCAGATTCACCTGACCCTGCTTTACATTATTTTTCACCGTCGTAAGTTACTCTACGTGCATTCATTCGAAGATAGCTATGTTTATAATACTTTTGAGGTGATAATTTATAGACGTGATGAATTAAGGAATGTATATACGGTTAGCCAAGTCGTTCACCTCCGATATCCATAATTCAGTGTTTGTGAAGCTCATGATTATCTCATTGAAATTCGCTATTCAGCTCCTTGCTGCAGATGTCTTATGCATTAGTCCCCGGCGGCGAACCCATCGATTGTAGCCACTTGCTTGATCGACTACCTCGGCGTCAGCAAACCTGAGATTGCTTTTAGTTAGAGTGTGATCGAATAAATATTTTCCCCAACTAAAATGAGACTTACCTCTGTAATGGCATAAAACTGTAGGCTACAATAATTATTTGAACATCTATACCATATTCAGTTTAATCAGTTATTTATATTAACCTTGAACGTTTTCTGAATTAAATACAGATTAACCCTTTGTATTATGTTATTATAATATTTCTGTCTTCAGCCCCTTTCTTTCATTAATGAGAATTATTATATAAGTTGTGTGGTCATTTATTTTGATGGATGAGTGAATTGTTGATATGTAAGTGTTATAATAACAATGATAATACTACTAATAATAATAATACAATTTTTAGATCTGAAACATGTAATGTTTATTGTGTGTTATGTGTAGTTTATTGTGGTTGTATCCTTCATTCTGTTACAGCTCTTGTGGCGTGTTTCTCCTTTGGGGTTATATATCGTGAGCTTACAAGGAAACGGTATTAACTCCAAAAAAGTTGTTTGGAGAAAAATCAATTTTAAAGTTTGAATGTATGTGAAAAATCAGGTTATGAATTAAATCACCTGACATTTTGTAATTAAACAACACATCTATTAATAAATGTTTTCCCGGGTAGACAGCCAGGTTTGAAGATCAAGTGTCTCCTCCGACGTTTCAGAGGCCCACGCTGCCTCCATCCTCAGGGATACCGAAGTGTCGAGTCTACCAGACCAAATAAGGTAACTGAGATCAGAGCATTGCGGGCGAAGCCCGCAATGCGATGATCTCGACTCTGTTTCCATACCTGCATACGAAATGCATTGCTGGAAGTGAAAACGGGTTCCTATCCTATAACTTGAATTTGCTTACGCTAACGGTGTTTCGCATAGGACTTGAACCTATGCAGGGCAACTGCAATGAATTTAGGGGTTCGGGCCGTGGCCCTTTTTTTGTTTAAGTTCCGGTATTTACCTTACAACCAGGGAAAACCACGGAAAACCCTGGTCGGAACTGTCAAAGGGGATTTGGTCATGGTCCTCCATTCTATAATGCCTGGTAAGGGTTGAACCAACCAGTTGGGATACGTGTCAGCTGAAGGCTTATACGTATTGGGAAGGGGTATGTTTAGGCTGAAGGCCTCCAAAAATTCTGACGACTTTAATCGTCCCCTGGGAAGCGCAGGCGCTTTCCAAGTTGCCGTACTAAAGGGTTCTCTGCATCTTGAAGCTTGGAGTCAATCGAATGGGTCGAAACAGCCAGATATTTGGGGGTAACCCTGGACAAAAGGCTGACCTGGAAACCCCACGTTACCCAGGTTAGACGAACAGCCATGCAACGGCTTGGAATTTTATCCCCTCTGCTTAACGGCAGAGGAGGACTTTTACCTGCGAATGGAGCGCTGCTCTATAAGCAACTCATCCGACCTCTGCTCGACTATGCCAGTCCAGCTTGGAGGGCCGCAGCACGCACGCATGTCGCAAGACTACAAGTCGTGCAGTCGAAATGTCTTCGCCTCGCTACGGGCGCACCTTGGTACGTCAGTAACAGGCAGATCCATAAAGACCTAAAGGTTCCACTACTTGCCACACACATCAGAAGCCTTGCACAGAGTTTTGACTCCAAGCTTCAAGATGCAGAGAACCCTTTAGTACGGCAACTTGGAAAGCGCCTGCGCTTCCCAGGGGACGATTAAAGTCGTCAGAATTTTTGGAGGCCTTCAGCCTAAACAACCAGAGGTGTACAAATCTCGATTTTAGCTTGCCCATACCCGCTTGAACGCCAGGCAAGCAAGTTGCCAGCGTCATAGCTAGGAAGCAGGCAGGTTTCTTTAAGCCCGATGGGTCAGGTCAAACCCAGCCTAGGCAAGTCAGAATAAGCTTGCGACATTCCTATCAGCAAAACAACTGTAGTTGCTGAGTGTAGGTAATACTTTCTTGCTTTTCTACATGCTGGTAGAAGAAATTCACCATGCAGATAAATAAAAGGTGGATAAAGTATTAAAAATCGTTTTAGCGTCTTAACACAATTATTATTTTTATTATTAGGTAGATTTCGAAGAAAAATCTAATCTACCTAATCTACCTAATGACTTTCAAAAAATTCGTTCATATCTTTACGTTTCATGCCTCCCTAAGTACGAAACCACCGCCTGTTAAAAAAAATTGAGATATTTATATTTATATACAGTATATGTATATGTATATGTATATATATATATATTTATATATATATACATATATATATATATATATATATATATATATATATATATATATTTATATTTACACGCTAGCGGCCGTAATTTTCAAGATATTTGAATCAAATTTTATTATGTTATTTCTAGGCCCAATAGTTCAGACAAGTTCGTTAATGAGCAAAATTGGCGCAAGAGGGTGGTCGGGGGTTGAAACATTTATATCTCGGCCCCTATGAAGTATAGAGGGAAACTTTGATTGAATAAATTAGAGTACTCCTTATGGAGTTCACAGTGACACCAACGATTCGAGGGTTTTGGGAGTACGAGTGGGGGTGGGGGTGGGGATGGGGGTATGGGGATGGAAATTCGAAATTTTCGAAACTACGTCTTGTGGGGTATCGTTGAAAATCTCTTGATGAGTACTCTACGAATCAATAACTACTTTCTTGATAGTTCTCATATAAGGCGAGATTTGAATGTTTGAAAAAGTTCTCTTTCCTCTTTTTTGCAGTTATTATTGCGGGTTTGTCATGCCAAGGCTAAAGAAGAGGAATGCTACGCAGCGACAGTAAATTAAAACAAAAGCACTTCGAAATCTACCTCAGCTTGTAGGCTTGCCTAAAGGGATTTTTGTTATTGTTATTAATGATTTTATGATGTTTTCTCGAAAATGTTTGAAAATTTTTCCCATGCCGGACTAGTACTACCTTTGTTCATTGTTAATTCAAACTGTCCACGTTTTAGTTTCTCGTCGGCTTCCTTCAGGGTAAAATTCTCTAAACACATCTGAAGTTTCTCAACTACGTAACTGCACGACTTACCAGTGCACTGCTATACCCAGTTTCATATTCTTTCCGCCAGGCCTTGCAGTTTCCTTAGGTCCTGTGCAACCCATCAGGTTATGAAGAGCTTGTGACTCATAGCGACAGCATTTCTTATCATCGTTGTAATCTGGCTTGCTTTCAAGTCAAGCAAGTTAAAAGCTGTGACTGGTTGCAGAATTTCAAAGGGGCAGGCAAGCTAAAATCAGAATATGTACACCTCTGGTCGGGAAATGCACCTCGAAGCTGGAATTTTAATTTTTGGTTTCGTTCGTGAGTTATGAGTGAAAAACGGGCAGAAAACGTGTATTTTTTGCATTTTCGAAGCATCAGTTTTCAGTATATTTCAATGCCAAATCAATTACAGTAGGCCTTGGCTGTTTTTGTCATTTTTTGGGCGATCGCTTGAATGTTGTAGCTCACGCTGATCGATTCATTTGTTTTTAATATCACGGCACGCAGACATGAAATTTTCAACCTACACCGAAGAGGATTATTATTATTATTATTATTATTATTATTAAGTTGGATAATCAATATAGGCCTGATTATGGTCAAACGTTCGATTTGAACGAAACTCATTATACAGGGGTTTTCTGGGCCAAGTACCTCGAATCTGAGGTCGCTTTTACCAGGCGACGCTATCTAATCGTGGTATGTAGTCCACGTGATTTTGGTGTTAATAAATATAATGATTTAACCATTATGCTCTTAATTTTTAATTTTTGAAATAATTATCGCGGGCGATCGCTTGATTTTGTAAGTCCATCCTGGACGATTCATTTGTTTAGAATATCAAGGCCTGCAAACGTTGTTCGCTATCTAATCGTGGTGTTTAATTCACGTGATTTAGGTGTTAATAAATGTAATGATTTAACTATTATGCTATTAATTTTTAATTTTTAAAATAATTATCGCGGGCGATCGCTTGATTTTGTAACTCCATCCTGGACGATTCAATTGTTACTATCAATGATATTATGATATTATGAATATCAAGGCCCGCAGATGTATGAAATTTTCAACATAGACGGAAGAGGGATGTTCAATATAGGCCTAAATATGGTCAAACGTTGTTCGATTTGGACGAAACTCACCATCATATTTATCTAGCCGCTTCCTTAACCTGTCTTCTCATCACACCCTAAATACAAGATCAGAACATAGTCATATACTCTCTATTCCTCTCCATCGCTCTTCATCCTATTCATCCTCATTCTCTGTATCAGTAGCTCGCCAATGGAATTCCATCCCCCGCACGGTCAGAGGCTGTCGAACTCTTGGTAAATTTCAGAGAGAAGTTAACATATTAATTTTAAACCATGTAATTTAGTTTTGTTTTTCATCGTAGTAACTAGAAATCTTAATTGGAGCTCGTTTTGATATTTGTAACCCGTAGCCTAACTTCTTGTAACTATACGTTTTTCTCTTTAGTATTAGTTAGTATAATTTTAAATATCTTAGGCTATAATCCTAATTATTTTCTTTAGTATTTTTATATTTTGTAATTTAATTTTGTAATTTTCTTTTGTAATTTAATGTTTTATAGCACTCTAGTTTATAAATTATAACTATGTTTAGTTCTTGGTATTAAAGTATTAAGTATTAATTAATTATCTGTAATATTATGTATTTGTGTTATGTAATAGTAATGTAGTTTTTTTTTACTGGTAGAGCGGAAGAGAAGGCCAAATGGCTTTAGCTCTGCCAGAATAAATAAACAGAATAAACAGAATATACAGGGGTTTTCTGGGCCAAGGACCTCGAATCTGAGGTCGCTTTTACCAGGCGACGCTATCTAATCGTGGTATGTAATTCACGTGATTTAGGTGTTAATAAATATAATGATTTAACTATTATGCTCATAATTTTTAATTTATAAAATAATTATCGCGGGCGAAGCCGCGGGCACATGCTAGTAGTCAATATGATCTAAACTACAAAACTCTGTAGCGCTTCATCCCTGAAGGGACTAGGCCTACCACCCGACCGCTGCGTCATCTACCACAGGCAGATGGCAGGATTTGGGGCATGTGGTCAGCACCCACACCCACTGTCGTTAATGGTGGTTTCCGTGACCGGAGCCGCTACTTTTCTATCAAGTACCGGTAGCTCCTCCCTACCTCAGAAAAATCCGAGGAGGTACCAGGGATCTAATCCGGGCCTATGGATCTGAAGTCAGCAACGGCGACGCTAACCACAAGACCACGCAGGCGGTCATTCAACATGATCAATTACCAATTAAATCATTCTCCCTGTAAATATATGTTATATTTGACATTTAGGTATACAGGAAAAAGGTATGAAGTGGACTAAATTCTTTTTCCCTGAAAACATTCTGTATGTAATGAACTTAGGAGTTTGTGACAGTTTCATTGCTCAGTAACTATAAGGGGTAGAATTTGGTTCGTTTTACCTGACCATAGAGAACAATCTGTTGTACTTATTACCATTTTTTTTCAGTTTTGGAGTTAATACCTTTTTCTTGTAAGCCCACGATATATGATCTTAGCTCTGGTACCACCCTGTGTTTCTACTCTTATTCACACAGGCTGTCTTATGTTATTCTCACTTCTTTCTCGTTAGGTTTATTAATCCGTTATAGTAATAATGAAACCAAATGCATAGTAATTGATACACTTTAAGATTACAATTAATATTTAGTAGAATACCATTGTAAATTATAATAGTTGAAAGCAACTAACATATACTAAATTATAAGAAGACTTATTGAATCGAACATAATAACCTAAAATAAGAATTTAACGAATAAGAAAGAGGGCTCATTTAATTAGAGAATCTCACTTCTTGAACACACCATTTAAAGAGCTCCTCATACTGAATTTTCTGAATCTCAATTAGCTAATAAATGTTACAAATGAAATTCTCTTCTTTTCAGGTATGTATGATCTAAAACTTGCATTGCCGGGCATACCCCGAGGTCCGATGGATACACTGCATGACTGGTAGGAGGGAAAATAATACGGAAACACACTTCCATAGATATTAACGTGAAGAAAAGACAAAATTAATAACAATTTTAATCATTGGGAATATAATACATATATGCTGCTTATATCAGTAAAGCTAGAGAGATATGAAATCATAAACTTGAACTCGATGGTAGGACAGTGAACTTAGATTGAATCGCGTCTTACGTTAGGAAATATTCTGTAGCCTACACTGCAGGGGTACATGATGATACCGTCACATAAATATTATGATCTAGTAACATTGATAAAGGTTCTGAACTGCGCTGACGAATTGTATAGTTTGTAATGTATTAATCATGAATTCAAATAGGTTATTTAAATCATAATAACCTATCTTTTACCAATTAAGCTAAATAAATGTGAAACATACTGTGCATGAGGAACTCTAATAATAAGATGTTTTTAGTTACGAAAGCTATATAATTCACAATGAAAGAAGCTTTAGCAGATGCTCATTTTGGCCATGTTAAATAACTAACATGATCCACTTCCCTCGTAATACATTTTTAAAATATCTCCTGCAACCAGCGCAGAGAAAAATACTAAATTTATAATCCCAGTGTTCCATTCTCACCTAGTAGGCCTATCGAAGTACTTTATTAAAGACATTTAGAACCCAAACAACAATTTTGATAATGCCGAAAATTCAATTTAGAAGATGGCACCATACTTTAGATCAAATCACAATATTGTTCCATACGTAGGGGAGATCGCCCCGTTGCCGGTCAGGTCTCGTTACCGGTCAACAAGTAGGTACACATTAAGGCGCTAGATAACAGCAGAAAACAGATATGAAGTGGTAGGCAGGAATACTACCATTGCGTTATGAAGTGGTAGGCAGGATCACTGCCTATATGGAGAATTGAGACATGTGAAGATTTTATATCTAGTTGATTCATATAATTATGTTATGTGATAATTTATTTAATTTTTCTTCATACTTCGAAATTATGACACTCTAGACCTTTACATACAGCCTGCTTCATGTGGGAAAGAGGTCTGTTAAGCATTCTGAGAATGATTCATTGCTATCAACTTACATATTTTTTATTTTTTCATTTCATTTATAAGAGTTTAGAAACAAAAATCAAATAATATATAAGTCAAACATCTGTAAAGCATTTGTGAATTACTCTAATATAGTTTACATTTTTCAGATGTGATCTCTGCATATTTTACACGAGGAGATTAATTTAAAAATTACCAAGTTTTCAGACGTTGTATAACGTGCGTAGACAGTGGACTGTAAAAACAATTAAATTAATTAAGGGTGATAAAGATTGTACACACGCTATACATTTCGCTTAGAATGAACGGTAACAAGGTTATAAGCTAAATAAACCATAGGTGAGATAACACTGACACTTTGATCTTCTTGAATCACAAACACTCGTTGGAAATTTCATCGACGTCTTGATGTCTTCTTATAAGTAGGGATGATTGATTCCGCCAGTAAATGAAAGAGCTTGCTGATTTAAAAATATATTTAATAACAATTCCGGAGGACCTTTGGAGTCAATATTCCAAATAAAATTATGTGAATAACAATGAAATACACACATGTACCAATTATATGCCGTATTAAGGTTCACAGTCAATCTTGTGATATTTTAATTCACCAAATAATACGCAATAATAATGTTACTGAATTTATATTGCGTGTTAAAGTAGATACAGCTACGTTGCAATAAAATCAATTTAATATTATTAGCTGTATGAAATAATTTTAGAGCTTTAATGCACTCACTAGGTAATAAGATTCCTTTCGTAGCTAATATTACCTCAAAAATAGTCCTGAAGTCCAAATCAGGTCATAATCAAGATAGTCAATTCATAATCAAGATAGTCAATTCATGTAGAAATGCCTGGTGGAAGCACTAAACGAATCCAGCCTTTTCTGAGACGAATAAATGTGAAAAATTGCTTCTGTGCAATTAATATCAATTATAAATAAGCCTTAACTTGCAGGAAGCGAAGAATAAGGAATTATGACGTTAAAAAACCACTGCTAGTTAAGTCCAGATATGGACAATGATCCTTTAAGAGGATTTAAAAATGGCGAAGACGAAGAAGGAATGTTTGAAACAAGAAGAAAAGAAGAAAGCTAACAATATAAAAAACATATTGTAGAGAAATTCAACTGTCCTTAAAAATAATGAAGAGAATGCAAGGCCCCCTGAAAACGGGCGAAAAGCAGAAAGAAATCAAACCAACCATCCATCATAATAAAATTAAACATTTAGCAATAAAAATATTAACAGCTAAAAAGATCACAACATAACTGAACATATTGCCCGCGATTATTCACTAGGGAATAATCAAACAGAAATGCGAAGTTATGTTGGATCTTCAAAAACACCAATAAATCCTAAAAGTTGAGAAATAAAAGTAACTAAACAAAGAAAAAATGAACGACTGCTTTAGTCGTGAGAGTCATATATGGGAATTGGGGCTAATTTAATGATGGGTCGTTTCAGATAACTTGTAGAAGTCCTGACCGTGACAACCCTCACAAGACCGTCTGGGCCTGGGTGAGTTTGAGTTATGATGCCAACAACCCATTTTAAGGGAGGCATATTGTCATCCATGATTAAAACTGGCGTACCTATGGTAACATTAGGCATAGCCTTCAACCAGTTTGAACGTCTCTGCAAGGAAGAAAGATTTGAAGAAGAAGATCCTCTTAAAATAATATCTGCATGATTTTCCTTAGAGGCGACATGAGAACAAGAATCAATAGATGTAGTCTCCTGAATATCAGCGGCTCTATTGACCACAAGAGTTTTCAAAGTCGTGGGTGAATGAGTAAACTGATTACTGATACCCTCATCAGACGTAATGAAGGCTGAGTAATTCACAGAAGACTCAGTGTAATTAAAGGGTCTATCTGATGAAGGCCTATTCAACTCACAACGTTTCCTTCGCTGCATTGAAGGCATGTTATGATGCTTAAGAGGGAACGAAGGCAACTTGCCGGAGAAGTACCAGCCTAGCTGGGAGTTCTGAATAGTAGGCAAATTGGGAGCAGATATCTGTCCAGATACCATGATTTGAGAACATATCTCAACACCCAATAGCAAATCAATAGGCTTAGGAGAATTAAAGCTGGGATCTGCTAAGGGTAAGTTAGGAGGAATGTTCCAACCTCTAGTATTAACAAAGTTTTTAGGGAAATTAGAAGCAGAGATCTCAGGAACTATAATGGCCTTTGTATCATAGCGCCAATTCGTAACCTGAGATCTGAAAGAGACTTCTGTAAGCCTTGAGACGCTTGCATTGGTAGAAAGGATACCAGCGAGAGAAGTACGCTGAGATAATGGCGACAAACCAAGCTGCTTGAACAACCTGTCAGTAATTAGATTACAGTCTGATCCAGTATCAAGAAGAGCTGTGGCCTGTACGGCACTGCCATCGTTACTTAAAATTATCACGCTAGCAGTAGGTAAAAGACATTTCTGCCGTGACTGGCTGGCAGACATGATATTGGCCGTATTTATGGCTTGAGAATTGCTTGGCCGTGAAGGGTCATGCAATAAGTTGCTGTGCCTGCCTTGACATTGTCTACATCTAAAAGTGTTACAGCTCGAAGTGTGACCATTTGAGCTAAGGCAAACACGACAAAGTTTGTGATTTTTCACGAATTGATCGCGGGATGAATAATTCAGCGATCTAAAGGCGTCACAATAAATTATAGTGTGATTCGATTTACTACAATAATTGCATTTCGCTCTAGGAGAGGAGAGGTTAGCCTTGACAGAAGGAGCAGATGAGGGCTTGACGGACTGACTTTTCAGAACCGATTCTGTCATCTGCAGCACCCTAACCCTAGACTCCAAAAAACTGAATAATTCCTGCAACTTGGGAAGTTTTCCTAACTTAATTGAAGATTCCCATTCTTTAATTAATTCTACTGGGAGCTTATCCACAATGATACGTGAAATAATTAAGTCAGACAGAGGAACATCAGTATTTAGTACGTTCAATGCATGAACCGTACTTGTAAAATGATCTAAGTATTGTTGCAATGAGCTTGCAGAATCTCCTTTAAGGGGCGGTGGAGAAAAAAGGTTATCCAAATGCGTGTTGGCAATTAACCTGTCATTATCGAATCTTTCAGCTAAAGTCTTCCAAGCTACATCAAAGGTGGCATTGGAGACCGGGATATTTTGAATTACAGTCATTACCTCCGGGGATAAACAAGATTTTAGATATTGAAATTTATCCATGTTGGATATATGACTGTGCTGAACAATTAATGAGTTAAATGTATCCCTGAATTCAAGCCAAGCTCTAGGATCGCCTAAAAAACTTGGTAGCTTAATTTCAGGCAATTTAGGTAAGTTCGGTAAAGGTGCAGACAAAGAAGAGTTGTGATTAGAGCTCTGCTCTTGATTCGGCTCATATAACAGTTTTGCATCTGCAATTGAAGAATTGATATAAGCTAAAGCCCTTGAACATTCTGACTGAAGCTGGCGCTCTTGAAACTCAGCCTCTTCATCGTAAATGTTACGATGCTGAAGACTTTCAACCTTATACCTATTAAACAATTCTTCTAGCACCGACTTAAGAACAATGGCCTCTTGATAGGATATTTTGTCCAGAATTTCAAATTCAGATAATGTTTGAATTTGAAATATGAATTGATTTTTCAGAAGGTTAAAAATAGCTTCGGCTTCGGCCTTGGCTCTAGCCTTAGCTTCAGCTGCTTCAGCTCTAGCTCTAGCTTCAGCTTCTTCAGCTTTAGCTATAGCTCTAGCTTCAGCTTCTTCAGCTTTAGCTTTAGCTTCAGCCGCTTCAGCTCTATTGAAAGCATTAATCTGCTTGCTAATATGGGAGATGGCCCTTTGTATGGTTTTCTCAATTTCTGCCATATAGGCATCTTCGGATTCAGAAAAGGCTAGTTCATTGATCTCAGACTGGACTCTGTTATATTCAGATTCAAGCTTGCTTAAATCAATCTTAAGCTCAAGAAGGTCTTGAGGAGAGGTTTCCTCATTGATAACGCAGTCTAGAATGTAATTAACTTTGCGAGTGATTCTCGACTTAATAGGTGTTCTTTTTGCCTTTAAAGTCTTAAGGGTGCCTTCTACGTCAGTCATGATTTGACAATTGATTGTTCAAATAGTATTCGACTTAACGTGATTCACTGTTTATGACTTAAATTGACCGCACTGAGAGCTTATTGAGCACTAAAGTTAGTTGCCCGCGGTTAGACAAAATGTGACAATAATGTGTGTGTACATGGATTCACAAAGGTGAGTGCAATTATGTAAATAATAACAGACCCTTTTTACAAATTAGTTTGAAGAGCTGTTGTCTGAATGTTAGGCCTCACACGTGCAGATTAAAACACGGAGGCAGAAGCACTTAATATGAGATTAAAATTACCTTTTCAATAAGAAACTTCAAACTGACTTAAGTCAGGAATGTCAATTGTGCTTCAAATAAGTCAATTATTTGCTTGAATGATATTTGTGTTCAAACAGCATGAATTGCGGAACACCAACAGCTTGAATTATCTCAATAATGTTTACTACGGGCGGAATAGAACGAGTGTAGGTTTACAATGCGTGTTACAATATTGTGGTTCTATCCGGCCTCGGAGGTACCAAAAAATGTATAACGTGCGTAGAAGTGGACTGTAAAAACAATTAAATTAATTAAGGGTGATAAAGATTGTACACACGCTATACATTTCGCTTAGAATGAACGGTAACAAGGTTATAAGCTAAATAAACCATAGGTGAGATAACACTGACACTTTGATCTTCTTGAATCACAAACACTCGTTGGAAATTTCATCGACGTCTTGATGTCTTCTTATAAGTAGGGATGATTGATTCCGCCAGTAAATGAAAGAGCTTGCTGATTTAAAAATATATTTAATAACAATTCCGGAGGACCTTTGGAGTCAATATTCCAAATAAAATTATGTGAATAACAATGAAATACACACATGTACCAATTATATGCCGTATTAAGGTTCACAGTCAATCTTGTGATATTTTAATTCACCAAATAATACGCAATAATAATGTTACTGAATTTATATTGCGTGTTAAAGTAGATACAGCTACGTTGCAATAAAATCAATTTAATATTATTAGCTGTATGAAATAATTTTAGAGCTTTAATGCACTCACTAGGTAATAAGATTCCTTTCGTAGCTAATATTACCTCAAAAATAGTCCTGAAGTCCAAATCAGGTCATAATCAAGATAGTCAATTCATAATCAAGATAGTCAATTCATGTAGAAATGCCTGGTGGAAGCACTAAACGAATCCAGCCTTTTCTGAGACGAATAAATGTGAAAAATTGCTTCTGTGCAATTAATATCAATTATAAATAAGCCTTAACTTGCAGGAAGCGAAGAATAAGGAATTATGACGTTAAAAAACCACTGCTAGTTAAGTCCAGATATGGACAATGATCCTTTAAGAGGATTTAAAAATGGCGAAGACGAAGAAGGAATGTTTGAAACAAGAAGAAAAGAAGAAAGCTAACAATATAAAAAACATATTGTAGAGAAATTCAACTGTCCTTAAAAATAATGAAGAGAATGCAAGGCCCCCTGAAAACGGGCGAAAAGCAGAAAGAAATCAAACCAACCATCCATCATAATAAAATTAAACATTTAGCAATAAAAATATTAACAGCTAAAAAGATCACAACATAACTGAACAGACGTTGAATATCAAAAATAGAATTTCAAAGTATACTGTACTTGCTAATTGAGTTATATTTGTAATTGTGTTCCACGCTTTAACCCAGACGCCTTGACGTAGAACTAAACTTGGTGGTCTGGTGCACATTTATAGTGATAAGGAAACTATATTACAATAAGGCTATAATGGAAACATTTGCACTGAGCGTCTGCTGGAGTCGAGAGTTTTGGTATTGCAAAACGTGAACGAAGCATTTATGTTATACTCGTTTGTTTAATTTCCGCGTGTGAAGCTTTATCTCTTAACTTGCCTTGCCGATGAACGCTTAGTTTTGTGGTATCATGGATTCTCCTTTCATATGCAGAGGGGTTTGCAGTAGGACTTATTGATGTATTGATCGTGATAATTGTGTCAGATGCTTTAGCATGGCCTTTTGAGCTTTACATCTGACTGTACTGAAAACATACCACAGGCAGGGAAAGGGGATAGAATACGAAGTTGAAAAGAGTGAGGTTGAGGGACATAGTCGAAATGTGTGTTTTTGTGTGATACAGAATGGACGGAGAACATGGGTATTCCCTGCAGTAAAAGGGATTGAATAAGCAAAGGGCTGAAATAGGTTATCTGTGGGTTTCATCGTTTCATTTTCATTTTAGCATATTTGTCAAGAGAGCGAGACTCAGTGCAGTGAATATGACAACATGAATGAACGAATGAAGTGCTTTTATTGTTAACAAGAATAAACTAACTTTTTACATTATTCGTTGCATGAGCCTTTAGGCTGTCCATGCTTACTGTGCTTTGCACAAAAAAAAAAAAAAAAAAAAAAATATATATATATAACCTAAAATTAAAACTGATCACACACACACGAACACTTAAAACTAACAAACACACAAACACAACTCCACACATTCCACCCAAAAACAGCCAATACACCAACAATACACTTAAACACACCAACGGAATTATCAAACATATATTTTACACACATTCTGTATGCAGCTGTATAGCTCCGCGGAATATTCCTACTCCCTCGGTCCCACTCCTTCGGCCAGTTTCATCCTAAGCTGCCTCACTTTGGATATAAATTTCTCTACCCCTCAAAAAATCTAGTGTTAAGCAGCAGATCGTGAGTGGGTATAGGTGATCTCTCCAAGAAGCAGTGAAAGACTCTGGTAGATGCCGTTGCCTCAGTGTTTCAGTGACTCCACGTAAACGAGCTAACGTACCTGGGTTCGGAGTTAATTCCCACATTATGATAAATTTACATTGTACATTTTATAATGCACAATGCGCAGATAGAGAGCCATAGTTCTCTCGTAGAGTGCTTGCCAGCGAGGAGTTGGCTTATTCAGCAAACTGTCCACGTAGCAATTTAAACCCATAGTTAAAACTTGTCTTTGGTAGTTCAAAGCAGTTTAAAATGTCACAGTGATGGTCCAAAATAATGTATCATGAGTGCCGTTTCATAGTAACAAATACGATGTACACTCAAAACTATATCAACCCTATATCAAGCAAGAGCAGTACAACTTTATCTTCAAATTCTGATATAACTTACAATTAGGGATGATATTATATATTCAGTTGTCTCAACCTCATGCAAAGGTATTTTTGTCATGAAACACCTAAAGCCTGAGTTTGTACGAACATTGGTTGGCTTATAATGAGGGTTCGGATGTTTATGACCTAAAAATGTGGAAAATATGACTGCAAATATGGCTTTAAAAGTGACTAAATATGACCCAAAAATCCTAAATATGACCTCATAATAGAACATATTTTCTAAAAATAAATGTTCCAATTTAAAACGTTTAATGACACTAAATTATTAAATGACGTTAATTCAATCCGACAAATTTTAACAATTTTACAGGTGAGTTACATTTTTACTTGTAAAGAACTTCTGATCTGTTAATGTTTCCAGATACCACTGCAGATGAGTTAAAATATGTCTAGTGGAAGTTCTTAACAGCAAGGAGGAAGAAGTAGTTGTGCTATTACTTGTTATTGTCCTTTCACATTTCAGTTACAGTAAAACCAAAATATTCGTGACTCTTTTTTGGAAAAATTTTAATTCGACAATTTAGTTCATTTACTGTATAATACCGAATTTATAACTGAATTGTGACGTTAAATTACAAATATGACCCAAATATGGCTTTATATGCAAAATAAAAACGGTCCGATTAGGATAATAAATGGTCAGTCATGTTTAATTTGTGTTTTTGGCGAGGATGGAGGTCAGGATAAAAATATGACATGTCATAAACATCCGAACCCACCTACCCATCTGATTTTTTTTTTTGCTGAGAAAATGTCATCAATAAAATTTTTAGCTCTTGGTATAATCTTCTCGCATTTTTTAAAAAATAATTTATTTTGTGACGTGATAGTGAAACTAAGAGGAAGTCTCCAATCTATAAGCCACATTGAGTTAAACAATCCAAATGTAACTTTCTCGAGTTACCCTGTTCGCAGAGATAAAGCGCGCATACACAAACAATGGGAGAAAGAGAGAGAAAGACAGAAATACATGAATCTGTTCTCTTATTTTTTTTTCAGAGGGCCTCAAAATGTGTTTAGTGCTAAAAACTCGACATCAAATTCAGGACCGATCACAATACTTCCTCTGCGAGTAGAACATATATTTCTGACATGTGTTATTGTAATATCCTTTTTGGTTTCTATTTTCGCCCATACGAACGTTTTAATTTCCTTTCATTAATTGAAAGCGCTCGTTTTGACATGCTTTATCGAATGATCCGCTCCGTAATTCAACAAAAATGTGAGTGTTGTAAAAACGACTTACCGCGGCTTATTAAAGAATGTTGAATGTCATATGATTTTTTGTTGTTGCAAAAACCTTATCAATTAATACGTACCGTAAATTCCACTTACGTCTACGAAATTGAAGGTCGAGGATGACAATAATGACAATTTTGTCTTTATATATTTTTAACATATGTCACGGGGAGTTATGATATGGATTTATTTATATTTATTATACTGCCTTTAGACACATATAGATATTCAACTCTTTAAAAATAAAATACAAAAAAGAAAAACTACAACATATTGATATTTACAATGATTTTTAGGTATAAAAGTCCAACAAGAGTATATAAGGGATTTCTACTTAACCATTTGTAGAATGTGTTTAAAACTTCTGTTTGTTGTAGTTTTCTATTACATCAGGTTTGGGACCAAAATATAAATATGAGAGTACTGTTTTACTTGGTACAAATACAGACATGTCTACAGGCCAGGCTTTCCTATGGCACTCTGCATCTGCACAGTAACTTGACCGTTTACTTCCTTGAGGTGCCTCGGGCTTTCCACATTGCTGTAATTTGACGAAGCTCTGTTGACCTCATCCGATTGTTGCATTACTTTATGATTGGACCCACATTAGCGGTCGGGCTCGTCTTGGGTGTTTGGTCGCGAGAACCTTACGATTTTGTGGAGAGGACGATTCCCCATGTTGGTGGTGACTTAATATCATGGGTACCGTATCTGGCTAGGGCAGCGGTTCTGAAACATTTTTCCCCGTAGCACCTTTGCCGGGTAAAAAAATCGCGGCACAGCTACCCTTAACGCGATTTGAATACTTAGGAAAAGAAGAAAAAATCTGATGTGAAATTCACATAACTTCCTCTGACCATAAAAAACGTTAGCCTCTTAGTATAATATAATAAGTATTGTGTATGACTTCCTCGTCATGTAAATTGGTTGTAAAATTAAGAGAATGTCACATCACATCCCCGAAACATACATAACCCAAATAAAATCTGATTAATGTAGCCTACTATCATTACTTCCTTTACTTTAAGCATGGCCAATACATTTTTCTCACTGTACATTATGATGTAGAACAAGAGGCCATATTGCAAAGAGCACATATTCAGAGTGGGTGGCTTATAACTACTGTTCAGACAATTTTTTTCATGTGATTTTCCGTTCTGGAGCTAGGCTGTTCAGAAACGCATACACAGACATTTTTTTTTTCGAAAATAGTGTTTTTGGATTCAGGGGACCTCAAAACGTGTATTTATGTTAAAATCTCAACTTCAAATTTGGAGGTCGAAAACAATACATCCTCTACCTATAGTACGTATGGTATTGGTAGAGGAAGAAAAAAAAACTGTGCAAATTTAATGCTCAGTTGTCTTTAATGCGATTAATTTTTCATTGCTTCCTTTATGTTTATGGGAATTTTATTTAATTTTACCTTCAAATAACTTCACCCGGAAAGTTTGCTTCTTTATTTGTGTTTTTATATTTTAAAATTTTTTTTTTATTATTTTTTATGTAGGCGTATGTTGAGATTTCTGACTCACATAGATAAGTTGAACACACATGTCTTTCCACTGCAGCCTTGCCAACAGCATTGTTTTAATACACCTGCATCCAGAATTGGCTTCCTTCACTGTATTTCTGTTTTAAACTGCTGTCTTCGCTGATCTATTTATCAGGCTTACAGTTAGCCTACAGCTGTACAGACAAAATTTCCATCTCAAAATTAAACGACAACTTTATTTATCGACTGCACCTAACCTAACATCAGTAAAAGCAGGGTTAGGTACTTCCATCTCTCGTTATGGACTTTCAAACTAACAAAAGATGACCTGTAACGCAACAGAGGGTGGTAGGCAGGCCACATTCCTCTGCCATTCCTAAAAGCTCAAAATACAGAAATACACACAGGGGTGACTAAACTACTTGACAAATAGAGATTATTCGTTGAACGCTTGGCGAATTTTTTTAAAAGTTAAAACGCATGGGCGAAACTATTAGCGCTGGAAGTTCCCAGTGCACGGACTCGGCCTCTTTAACGCGTCTCCGATTGGTTGAATGCAGGTAGAAAATCGGTCGCACCTCGAGATAAATTAGAATTAGATTTAGAATTAGCCTATATTATCCATGAAGGGCAAGAGCCTCTTGAGTGGCAAGGTGGCTGTTCTGGCGATCCCGCCTAGCCGTTGCGGGAATGATCCTCATTCCTCTCTTGTTGCTTCTATTAGTAGTCCCCATTCACCTCGGTCTTTAGTGTTTGTAGCCCAGTTGGTCCCAAAGTGGAGTTTTAAGTCGTCTGTCCATCTTCTCTTTTGTCGTCCTATTTTCTATGGCCGATTCTTGGGTCCCAAGTTGTTGTTTTATGTGTCCATCTGTTGTGATCCATCCTCATGACGTGGCCTGCCCACTTCCTTTTAAGGTACACCAGGACAACATTCTTAGCACATTACGGTTGGCATTTTATGCAATATGAAACATGTCTGAGTGTGAAACAAGAAGTAACTCTTTTTCGACAGACGCGATGGAAGATAACTTTAATTTTAACTTTTAATAATTTCACAATTTTTAGGCGACTTTCCTTGATTAGTGCCGCGGAACCCTGGGATAAGCTCGCGTACTGCTTGATCCCACTAGTGAAGACACTGGGAAGGATCTTCGTGCCTCTCGAGCATCTGTCCAACCACAGGTCCAATTCGAGCCGAGATGTTTCTGATTGGTGGCAGTTCTACTAAGGCACCTTTACATAATGCATTTGTTCACTCACTCGTTTATTTTGTTGTTGTAGAAGTTGTTGGGAGTCGATGCATTTGTGTTAATGCATCTTAGTTGCACTTATATTTTATACACATTTTTAGAACATGTTTCAATTTCAAATTATTCTTTTAATATAAATCACCTTGAAAACAATCCTCATTATTTTTAAGGAAGGATCCTATTTCAACTGCCCAAGACCATTCTATTCCAAGTAGCCTGCCGGTTTTGTGAGTACGCTTCATTTTCGTACTAATAAACCCGCCTGAAGCTCTCGCACTTCGCCACTTTTGCAGGTGCCTAGGAAACTGGACATGGATAATTTGATACTCTTACACAGTTGCATACAGTCAGGAAATCCTTAAATATGTTTGCGCAATGTATTTAAAAAGTTGACAAAAACTCTTTATAGTCTATGTGTTATTTCTTTGCGAAAACTGAGTCATTATATGAATGAAGCATATATCTAAATGTACCTAGAAATATTATTGCAGTAAGCATGTTGATGAACTAACCTCGACGCTCATATGAACATCGCTTATTATGGACAGAAACATTGAAAGATACAATCCAAC
The DNA here is from genome assembly GCA_964059195.1 of Ectobius pallidus. Taxonomy (NCBI): domain Eukaryota; kingdom Metazoa; phylum Arthropoda; class Insecta; order Blattodea; family Ectobiidae; genus Ectobius; species Ectobius pallidus. The sequence continues at coordinate 20,175,673 of CAXKWD010000010.1, forward strand.
GATTACATACTTAGCAGTGGCGTAGCTTGACATTGTGTTCTGGGTAAACTATGTTTTAAAAATTAAATTTATAATGATTGTTTAAATGTCACACGAATTCTCAAGTATTAATAGAGTTTTAAATACCGGGAATGTTTACACGTCATGTATTCGATTTCATATAGGCCTATACCTATATGAAACATTACTATTAGTGTACTAAGATGTTTGAAAAGTTTGGTTATTTTCATGCAAGACGTCAAGCTCAGGAGTTGATCATTTACTTTGTTTCACACTTTTTTTTTTCCTTTCTTCATAAGACAAGAACCAAGAACGGGGTTTTAAATACGTGATCAACTGTATATCGGTGGAACTGTCCACGCAACACTAAGCGGCCTGTCACACTGAGCTACGATCGATCAAGACCAGCCGACTGCCATCTTGCGCTCTCGACTAAATTTCTGTTCCTTGTCAAACTGCATCGAGCGTCATCGATCAACGAAAATATTATAGGTTATGTACCTATATGATTTTACTAGGTAAAATCATCACTGTATATTAGAGGTAAAGTATATTACCTTATTAGGATACGAATGCCTATTTCCTGCACATTATCATACTACATGTGTTGGGATGTAAGGTTTAATATTATGCCTACTATATCAGGCTACATCTGTTTACTTCAAGCTTCCATCAGTCGGCCGAGCGAAGAAGTTTGTTGTTTGTTGTAGTTCGATCGCCCACCGCTAGGTGCTTACAACTCGATCTATTTTTGTGTTTTAAAAATTAAATTACATAAGAAGATATCGTTTTAAATGCCTTAAATGATTCGTGCAATTATATTTCATTCAAATATAAGTTTAAAACGACATTATTGTGTAAGTTAAATCTTCCAGCATCAATTCTGAAATTCAGGTGGGTACGAAGTTTGCCATCGACTGGCGATTGAAAAACGGACAGGTTTGATTTCACAGACCAGATGATCTCTCACCCTCGTTGTTGATCGCTGGCGATCGATGCTATGTGACTGGTACCACTGCTGTCTATAGGTTCATTATACCAGTCAGTCGGACGCTGTTCCTCGATCGATCCAGTGTGACAGCCCCTTAAGAAATCTATCCAGTCTCAACTCGCCTCCACTGCCGCATCATGAGATTTCGATGCTGCCTAAGCACGCGGAAACACAATTGACGCATAATAACAGTGGAAGTGGGGTATGCAGCGGCGAAAAATATTTTAATGATAGTACTAATGGGTTTATAATGATTAAGAACTTGGATGATGATGCTTTTATTTATTTCTTTATGATTCCACTTTTCTTAGCATTTTATTAAGGTAGACTCAGTCTCAAAGTCTACCCTCACGCTACGCCACTGATACTTAGGCCTACGCATGAAATAATTATGTTACCACTTCTCTACTGTCTAACGTCTAAGTTAGTTACATATTATGAAACTTTACACTTAACTAGTTCCGTACATGGAACTGTCAGGATTTAACGTTCCACACCATGCAATTCAACATTGCTTGTTTAAAATATACAACACATTTGGATTACTAATAATCTCTCTCTCTATAAAAGTAATGAGTTTGTTACTCCTGTTGCTTTATTAATGATATTCGGGTATTCATTTCAACGACGCCCTGATCTAAAGTCCCCTTGGTACCGGTATATATCAAAACTGGAAATCTGATTTTAATTTAAAATGTTAGATAAAAAAAGCTTATTAATACTCAAAACTATACAAATTCTTCAAACGGGAACGAAAAAATCTTTCGATTGATATTGACCCAGTATTCCCTTTTAAAAATGTAAAACGACAACACAGCTATGTTAAATCCTTACTGTAGTGCAGTGTTTATATTTCACGGTGCACTTAACAAGCCTTCTTGAACCTAAACACTTCACTTGCATTATAGATTCTCCACAACTGGGGAACGTGGCGGGGATGTTTTAATTAATTCAGTGCTTTTTTTTACTCCACAAACAGCATTTATCATGTCATTAAACATGCACCGGGTTCTCGGTTCTCCCTTTACTTTGCATAAAAAAGCTGTTTGCATGTTACAGCAGTAACAAAGGTAGGCCTATAGTTCTCTCTCAGTGTGTGGCGTACCTTATACTACTTACTCATATTCTCGGACTTTATAATAACACAAGGGCTATTAAAAAAACCTAGTTTCGGGTTTACACAAGTTTCTAGCTTGTGTTAGTCTCAGATGCTTACTATAAGAACGAGGTCCATTTACTCAACATAGGTAAGAGTAGCAAACCAGCAAGAATTTGCTATAACATACCCATCTGGTTAGTCAAAATGAAAACCTGCTTTTGCAACTTCTATCCAGGCGGTTTATCAAATTAAGATAAACACATTCGATACTGAAACTAGGCAGTAAAGGAACGATGAAGGTATTCTCGAAATACCTATAGTTTTCCTTGTGGGGTTTCGAACCACTGCACTGTTTGCTTCTTCATAATTAGACTTTGAATGTTCAGGCACTAAAACTTTGCATTACATTCGCCGAAAGTAGGCATAAATAAAATTAATAAATGCATTTATGCAAACAAAGTCGGCACTCAGGAATAAAAACGTAAGTTAAAAAGTTTGTCATTTTACTTTCTTGCATACAGAGAAAATATTGTGATCATGACAAAAAATCGAAATCGAGATAACACCAAGAAAACATGTTTCACGATGCCTAGAAACCGAAAAAAGTGTTTTTGGAATGACGTCTGTCTATCCGTCTGTGAACAAGCATAGCGGGTAAACAGTTCATTGTATTTACTTCTTTTTTTTAACTAGGAACTTTTTTTGAATTTTATTGAACCACCCAGAATATGGTTTTTATAACTGAAATATTAAAGGGACTTTTCATTAAAACTTAAAAAAAAATTATTTAAAAAAAAACGGTTCTAACGATTTTAATAAAAATGTAGAACTAGAAACTTCTATCTAAGACTAATAAAATGACTTATCCAGTTTTCTGTAAAAATGACTTGGGGATACTTTACTCTATCCAGTTTCAATTTTTCTAGGCTAGATCCATTACAGTAGGCGATACTTGAAAACCTAGCACAGTAAGGTTGTAGAGAAAATTAAATGAACATTTTGGTTAAACATATTTCTTTATAAAATTAATAGGTATCAAGATAAAAACGAAATAAATGCGACTTAAATGCAGAATGTCCGAACATAATACATTAATTAAATTATGAATGATATTCTTTGTTTTTCATAGTTACAAGAAAATTAAGGTATAATCAGTCGTAATGAATACACTTTAAAACAAATCAGAGCTAGGTGGTATAGGCTAATAGGCAAGAGCTCCTGAGTTTAATTCAAACCTCGTGGCCGGCCAAATTGACTTGGATACTTCATGGTTTTCTCATTCTCAAAGGCAAACGCCATATTTGTAAGACTTGTTTACTTTCCATAACTCATCGGTCCTATGTCACCGGATATTATAATCGTTTAAACTGAATGTCAGAAAAGAAGAAATCACTGAACAATAGAAGCGGATGCACACGAATGAATTATTACAAGAGACTATTGATAAACGTAAACTCGAGATATGACCATTATATGGAGGTTGTACATTCATTTTTGAATGGTACATTCGCCTACCGATTTCTTTCGTCAACCTTGAAACCTCAAAATTGCAATTCTTAACACGTATAATTATGTGATAAAGTTTGTGCAACATATTTTGCACCGTTTATTTAGATTAAAAAGGCACTAATAAATTTAAATACTAAAATGACAACGAGAAATTAACTTAATTGGCCAATTTTCCATGAATGGGAAACAACGTTTTTGGCGTAAAACAGCAATAGTTTTGTTTTACATTAATTTTATGCTAAGTAGCCTATATTTATAATAGAAAATTTTATTAGAAAATATTTGAATATTAATTAAAAGGATGCAGCTAACCTTAGCAATACCTCAAAGACCTGAAGCCCACGAATTGTATTCCCTTACATTTACTCGTTTTTATTGTTCTCATAAATAATTCCTTGCATTTACCCAAATTTTAAAATTGGTCATATAGCATAAAAATCACAATATAATTGTTAAAAACAATGATGATAGTTCTAGTGAATAAAAGGCGAAATACCACGAAAATAGACATGACAATTATAGTGGAAACATTGATTAAACATACTTGAAATGTCTAAAAAAAAAACAAAAAGTGGAATTTGAAATTATAATAAAAACACAAATTAGGTTTTTTAAACTACCAAAGGGTAATAGGGTTACATTTTAAGACACCATTTTGACTTCTGACTACAGCAAATGTATTTTCCTCATGTAGGCCTATGAACAAGAATATATGGCAAATATTTCTCTCCGTATTTCTCTAACCTTTTAAAGTTGAATTCATGTATTAATATAAATAATCGTCAAGTGAAACCATCACTGGGCTGTTAGTTTAAAATCAATGAGGAAAATTTCAGTGAAATAGCTGGTCTCCATAAATGGCAAACCTAACTTGTGGATAAAAAATATTCACACTTTGTATAAAGCACTACTGCTTTATAAAAGTTTTGGCTTTTATAGAATTTTTACGTCAGTTGCGGTGAAAAGGCTAAATGACATTGTGTCCACCGATAAATTGTAACTTCCTGTTGAGCGGAAGAATATATGAAAATAATAAAACCCTGTGGTATGCACTTTCGACAGCATAGATTCATTCGTTTATCATTCACAGCATTTTTTGGTAATAGGCCTAAATATCTTTTTTAAAAGTAAACACTGCTCAGTTTGTTCATTATTTTGTTAAATTAATTAAAATGCACGGTACTTTGTACATGTGATTTTAATCCGAATGACTCAATTTGTTGATATATCACGTTGTTGCGAACGACTTCGATAAGGCAGGATTAGAATCCGCCCTATGGCTATATTATCGTGCCTTGTGTTGGAAATATCAATAATCTTCTCAAACCTCATAGTTAATGTATTGTGTTCGTGCTGTCGTCCCGATGGAAAACCCATCAGTTAGCAGCACTATTGAATAATGGAGTCTGCACTGAGTCCCTTGTTCGTTCACGATGTAGTATATTCTTTTTCGTGCCTGCGAAGAAACAAGCGCTATGTATAAAATCTGAATGTTCATAAGGCACAGTTCTTGTAACATAAGATATTAGAAAATGGTTACCAAATAATTGAGTATTAAACTTATGTGATTAAATAATCGAATCTTTCAAACATTTAGTTTATCATACCTCAAATTAAGGACAATTTCTGCATTTTGTTTATCGTACTCCAAATAAATGAAAATAGTTACATTTCAGCGTAATGTATGTAACTTCCATTTTAAAGAAAAATATAGACCCATAATATGTCAGTTTTAGGGCAGGTAAAAATTTGCTGGCTAGTGATTCATAACCATTTTTCGAAGTGACAATTTTCAAGTCAAATGATTTTTTTTGCGATTTTTTCGAAAGTAACTCAGAGTTTTAGATTTTATATTCTACCTCTATATTCAATATTATAAATTACTTCTCTTTATGAAGTAGAGGTGAATAAGCAGCCTTTATAGGTTCTTTTTCAAATACATTTTCTTGTGGTTGGTCAGTTCTGTCTTAAACCCCTTGTCTTTGTGGAGTGTTTCTTACTCACCTCCCCCACCTAACCTGAGTTGAGTGATGTTGGGATCACTGACCACATCTCTTATTTACTTCATTGGCAGAGAGCAGAGTGAACTCCCAATTTTCTTTAGCTTTTTTCTTTGGAGTGGTTTTTAAATAATATTATACAATTAGTGCGTGTTCTGCTTTTGGTCAAATAATAATTGAGTTTACAACGAAAATTCATATTTTTCAATTTATTCACTATCGCATTTTAGATATAGCAAGGCAGACGATAATCCGAGTGGATCGAGTGTTGTCGAAAATAGTATTAAACTTATTACAGATAAAGTTCCCTGTACATTTGAAAAAAATCAGGAACAGACAACGTGGAGCCAGATCTACGGCTGAAATTGTCCATTTTCGATCCAGACATACGGAAATTGTCTGAAAAACACAGCATCAGCCATCACATTAGGTGAGCGTTGAATCCATAATAACAATAGGCCTATGGCATTATCACAAATGACACTTTTACCGTTGTAAAATTGTAATTTATTATTTCATTTTTATCGTAAGTCAAATCTATGTAAAACATACTCTTTTTTTTATTTCAAGGAGGGCCGCAGAGAATTGACAGTCGCTACAGGGGATCCACGACATCAAAAAGATTGGGAACTTTGATCTAAAACTTTTATTCAAAACACTCTTCCCAAGAGATTCTCTGTAGGGTAGTTATAAGGTAGTCCCTCTTCCACAAAATCAAGGAGGCTGGTTCAACTGAAAGCGCATATCATGCATTGAAGACATATTCTACGTGGGGAAATGAAGCGAGACTATCACATTGTCTGTGGTTAGGGTAGAGAAAGTCGTGTGAATTTATTACATCCTATGTTTTGGTTAAAGGGTCTGTAGCCTAGATGAATTTTAATGAAATAAGTTGAATTTTGTTATTTATGACAAGCGCTTATTTGGTATTTATTATAATAGTAAAATACCTTAATTCTATTTATTTAACGATAGTAATGTTTTGATATTAGGCCTATAACCGTCGCCGGCTCTGCTGAAACTGTCCCGCAAGTGTTCTTTTACATGTAACCTATTTGCTATTCGTTCTACCGCCTAAGGTTAAGTACATGCCGAAGGTGCCTTACTGTACTACCTTGCGGTCACTACCTTGCTGTCGAGCCTTGCGGCTTTTAGATGGATGTTGGGGTGAACATACCGGTACAGTCGATCCTCGCTGTTTTTAAACAAAATGCTGGGGGTGGTGACGTGCTGACTGCTGATACTAGTGATGGGAAAAATCGAATGATTTTAACAATCGAATGATCATTCGAATGCAGAACTAAACATTTCGAATGAAATCATTCGAAGTGTTTTGTTCATAGAGGGATAGTTACATGCAACCTACGAGATGTTCATTCGCTAGCGTCAATATTTTTCGAATGAATCTTCCGTTCTCACTCACTTCACTTCATTGGCATTCGAAAGCGGGTAGATTTCAATTTAGTGCGCACATTTCCGGCAGAGAACAATGCGGCCAGCTTACAACAAACACGGCCTCCAGAGATGTTTATTATTTTAGTCATGTATTCTCGAACAGGTGCTGTAGTAAATACAGTAAATTAGGCCTAACATGAAATTTCTTGAAGTCCTACAAATATAAATTGCTTAATGCAGCAATAACCAGACAACTTCGTAGTTATTATTTGAATTTGCATACCTGTGGTGTTTAATAATAACAAGCATAATACGATCAAGTACAAAATAATCTAACTTTTCAATTTACGAAAAAGTAAAAATTATGTAATTTCAAGACACGTTCTTAAAGCTTTAAATCAATCATAAATTACAAAAAAATCTGTTCATATTAGTTTTCTCTTTGGACTTACAATTTTAAATAAAATATCATTCAATCCTTTTGTCTTGCAATAAAACTCATATGACTATCCTAATAGCCTAACAAAAATAAGTTTGCATCATTATCTTTGACTATAAAAAAATAATTTGTCGTAGGTTAATTTTAGTATCCCATTCACAAAGGATTGAACATTTACTTATCATGACTTATCGTTACTATTCACCTAATAATACCATATTATCATAATCATTATAACTGTATAGGCCTATCAATCCCAATGAATAGAGAACATAACGACAACAGAAACAGATTATTATTATATTATTATTATTATTATTATTATTATTATTATTATTACACGGCTTATTGGTATACCCTAAGCTCCTAATTAAGCGATGTAATATGTAATATGCAGTTAAAGCATGGAAGGATAAATATAATACACGAAAAGACAATACTAGGCCTAAAATAGACAAATATATTTTCACGACAAAATTTGAATACAACGAAATGAAATGTATCTAATTTTAGTATTAGGTCCATTCAAATTTTCAAGTTTAATAAATAGTAATTAAGGTAAATAAGTTATTAAATTGATTATGTGCAGTGTATTCTTCAGTTTATTTTATTACGTTCGGAAATCCGAATAACTATATTGTCAGTTATATGCGATGCTGTAAAGTAATTATATCTATAATTCGGTAAGATCTCCAAATCTATTTAAATCTGAAGATTTCAAATTATTATTTAATAGGGTAGACATCGTTCGTTTAACTAAGAAATTCAATAACACATATGCGAGACCATATGTGAAACACATTTAGTACTATTTATTTTATTACTGTGTTATAATAGCATACTGAAGGTAGTGTTATGTCATATTACAGTATTTTTGCATAAATGCAGACATAACTGTTCAAAGACAAAGAATCAAAACAAGACAAGAACGAACATTTCAGTTAATAAACAGTAGAATAACGTTTAGTACAATGCTATTTTCATGCACTATAGGTCGTGGCTCTTTAATCTGTATCTCAATAATTATTAATTTTATAAAGATGTATGTTTGTTGTTTTATATATAATTTTCTTGTATAATTAGGAACCAACAAAAGCAATTCAAGGTCTCTGCAAAGCCTGAGTAAATTGAGCCGTGATTGAGCACATGTAGGTTGGCGATGGGGTGAGAGCAGTCTGGTTTTTTTCCTTCCTTTCTTCCTAATTTTTTTCCCCTTTATTAGGATGTGGAAATTGAAAAGACTGCAAGTCCATTCACCTTCTGAACACAACCCTTCAGGGGCGGATGATTTTTTTGAAGATTTTAAAAGGGAAAAAATGCAAGCATTCCCACTTTGGTGGCAATACCATTAAAATAAATTAGATGTTGCCAGTTCTCTGACATGTTGGAACACTGCAGATCTTTAGACAAAAACAGTAGAAACAACAGAAGTGAAAAGGTTAAATTAGTATACTCATATTACAGTTTGTCGCGGAAAATATGCTCTTACTTAGATAATTTCTAAAATATGGAGGTAATTGGAACATGTCTCAGTTAACTAATTCAACAGTTCAATGTGGTATAGAATTATTAATTATGATTGATATATAAATTGACTCTAAACAACATGTTGCCTCCTGCTTAAGTAATCTGATCTCGAGTCAATAATTAAAGAACCACTGAATCCTCCAAACGTGTACGTTATATAAACGGTTTATGGATTTCGTGTCAAAATATTCCTTCCAATTCTACATTCCGCCAAGAACTTGAAAGTATATAGAGTTAAAGCTTTAAATATTGCTATCAAAAATATATCAATATGGTTGTAAGTATTACATGTGTGATATGTAAGTATATTTTATTCATTTAGTGTCACTTAGGCTATGGCATTAGTACGTATAACTTAGAATATTAATTTTGACTGGTATAATTAACTTTGTAAGATTGTAAATACTCATAGCTTAGGTTGTTGAAGATATGTATTTATGTAAATAGCTAATGTGACCGATTGCAGTTGGTACTGCTTAAAAATCTTATAAATGTATCAAATATAAAAATTTGAATGGCTGTATTTAATACCATAATTCATAACATACGGTAATTAATCAAATAAATAATCCATTTGAGAATGCATATGCTTCATGTAGAAGCTAATGATGGATGTAAAATAGGAACAATCTGCGAAAAATTGTGCTTTTTAATATTCGTGAGAACGGCTATTTTATTATCAAAATATATTTTGTAGCCTGGGGTTGAAACTCATGAAAATAAACCTTCTAGCTCTGCGTCATGCCTTCCGTGCTTGGAATGGGAGAGACGGAAGTTACTAACTGGGACACGATGGAACACGAAAACAATCGAATGAACGAGAGAACGAGCCGAGAAGCCAGTTTCCGAGAGGTTGAAGAAGCATTCGAATGAATTCATTCGCTTTCACATTTCAGTTCAGTAAGCGAAGCGCTCTAACCCTAGTCTGGAGAGAGCAAAATCATTCGAATGATTTTTTTAACATCTCGAACATTTCGAATGATTTTAACAATCGAATATTTCGAATGAATTCATTCGAATGGTTCCCATCACTAGCTGATACCTCTGTCGTGTTATTAACATGTGGTCACTCTCTTGCCAACACATGTCTTTTTTGGTGATTTCTTTCACGTTTACACCAAAAGTGCAGGAATATTAAATACCAAATCTAATAAAGCGTCTTTGTTCATTTTTTACACACAAACAACTAGGAGAGAAACAAGAGACGAGTCTGGACTTCAAAACACAAGTGGGTCACATAGTTTAAAATACCCTAATAGACGGGTGGAGGGTCCTCCCTCTAGGCAGCAAAGTAAAACAAATAATTTTGATTTGACATCGACCTCATGGTAAACCTTTAAACTTTAAACCGCTCAGTAAGGTAGTAGGCCTAAGGTATCTTTGGATATGTACGGGCGCGTCATTATCTATACTTTTGTTTTACATGGAGGTAGTGACCTAAACTGCGATCGCAAGGTAGTACAGTAATAGACCATTCAGGTAGAAACTTAACCGTAAACGCAAGAACGTAAACTTAAACGCAAACTTTAGCACTGCTTTGAGCATTCGCAATGAAAACTTAAACGTAGTTAACAACCAATCACAAACGAGAACGTGAACAGCTGATAAAATGGCTGCAGCAGACGAAAATACTTTCGTTTCTATTAAACATGTGTAGGCCATTAAAAATTTAAATCATACAAGCGTATGCAGACATATAAAAATTAACAGAATATTATATGGGCTGTAGTTCATTTATTGGGGAACTAATGTTCATATATTTTCCTTCAATACCGCATCTTTATATAATGGATGCCATTTATCGTAATGACGAATTTCTCATTCAAAGACGCCATCTCTTGGCTACTTCCACTTCCGTCTCCTGTTCTGTTCTCTGATTGGTTGTATCGTTATTTTTCGCATAAACTTAACGCAAAAGCTTGGTGTTTGCAAGGTTCTACGTTACGTTTAATTTTACGTTTAAGTTTCATGTTTACGTGATGCATTGTGAATGGTCACATTGAAAAACATGGCCTCAAACTTTTAAGTTTACGTTACGTTTACGGTTAATTTTCTATCTGAATGGCCCATCAGGCATCTTCGGCATGTACTTACCCTTACACCCTCATATTATCTTCCTCGGAGCTCACAGTACCGCGAACATTATTACATTTGTTACTAGATACAAGTATTGTGTTCACCCTAGAAAGTCGATGTCAAGTATTCAACAGAAATACGCGTTTAAGGTCCTCTTTTTAAGTGAGACATAAAGAGAAAAGACAATGTTTGGAATATATTTTCAGAATATTATATATTTATCAGAACTATGCAATGATTGCCGTTGTTAGGATATTACGTGTACTCCAAGAAGCATTTTATAACTCGGGTTGTCAGGAGTATTTTAAGTTATACCACTTGAGAAAGAAAAAAAAATCAGACCCTTACACAATCGCTTCTTGCTTTAAATAAACCTATACGTTAAAGATGAATCTAATAGAGTTCAGTAGCGAAGCGTATAACGCTTCTTGTGGCACAGTTCTTATTTCCTTTATTAACTTATATTATATTATACTTTTCTGTATGACTTAACACTATCAGTACCATCCCACCGCACAGCTCTTGACTCCTCTTCATCCACTAATTCCACAATTAGATTACGAAACTCTTTGTCCATGAATGTTAGGGACTATCAAAATGTCAAACACTTCAAACAACAACAATTTGGATACCTAACCCTATCAGGCATATCGTATGGACATTTAAAAATAATCTAAAAAATAATTGCTAGATTCCATTTTCCCCCCATTAATGTATGATTTTTCATTGCAATTATTATTATTATTATTATTATTATTATTATTATTATTATTATAGTTAAAGCAATAATTATAGTAGCGGAAGTGAAATATGCTCATCTACAAATATTTTAAAGAATAGTAAGAATTGTTATTTTACTAACACGAATTGGTTTTTGATGTGTATTTAATAACTTATATTATTAGTAGGAATAAAGTTAAATTATTTATAAAGTTTTATTAGTTTAACTGGAGGTGTATTAGTAAGTTTAGTTTGTTTACGGCAAACTGATTTAAAAGCATTATTATTATTATTATTATTATTATTATTATTGCTTGTAATTTTATATCTTAACTTAGTGGCAATATTATTTTCTTTTTCTTACTGTATTTTTCTTGTAACTTTTGTATTGTAATTGTTATCGGAAATAGATCAACCATTGATCACATATTTTGTATTCCCCAAATCTTGGAGAAAAAGTGGGAATATAATAAGTTTGTTTGCCAGCTATAAATAGATTTAAAAAAACGTGTGATTCAGTTAGGCGAGACAAACTGTACAATATCCTCATTGAGTTTGGGATAACAAAGGAGTTAGGCTGATCAAAACGTGTCTAAATGATACCTTTGCAGAGTCAGAGTAAGGAAATTTATATAAGATAGCTTTGCCATTAGAAGCGGCTTGAAACAAGGTGACGCATTTACTTTTTAATTTCGGTTTGGAATATGCCATTAGGAAAGTTCAGGAAAACAAAGTAGATCTCGAGTTAATGACAATCACCCGATTTTAGCTTATGCAGATGATGTTTGTCTGTTGGGCGATGCCATAAAAACAATCGAGAGAAATGCAGAAAGTATTTTCAATGCCCGCAGAATTGGAAATTAATACAAAAAAACTAAGCAACGTGAAAATTATTCGCTACAAAGTATTAGAATAGCCAGCAAATCGTTTGAATAAGTAGAGCAATTCAAATATCTGGGAGGAATAATTGCAGACACAACTAATATTATTGTATACGTTAAGTGTAGACTGAAATCAGGAAATGCTTGTTTATATTTAGCTCAGAAATTTTTATCTTCTCGTCTTCTGCTCAGAAATGTAAAAATAAAAAGTGTAATATTGCTGGTTGTATCAAATGGATGTGAGAATGGCCACTTACTCTTCGGGAAGAACTTAATTCGAGAGTGTTCGAAAACAGGGTGCTTAGGAAAGTATTTGGGCCTGAGAGAGAAAAAACTGCATAACGAGGAGGTTCGTAACATGTACTGTACTCTTCTCCGAATATAGTAAGGATAATTAAATCACGGGGATGAAACGGATTGGACTTGTTGCGCCTATGGGGGAGGAAAGACATCTAAAAAATATTGACCGGGAGACCCGAAGGAAAGAGATCACTTGTAAGACCTAGACTATGTGGGAGGACAATATTAGGATAAATTTAAGGGAAGTAGGATTTGCGAGGGAAGGTTGGATGGAGATAGCACAGAATAGGGTTGAATGGCGGGCTCAGGTAAACGTGGCAATGGACCTTCGGGTTCCATAAAATAGATAATGCAGTATTCCTTTAACTTGCTTTGGAATTGCCTATTGTCATTGAATAAGTAAGTATATGTTTTTTTTTAATTCAAGTAGAGGGAAAGAGAAGACCTTATTGTCTTATCTATAGCAGGCTAAATTACGGTAATTAATAACATTTAGGCCTATAGTGAACTGGTCCGAGTGGACACCTCACTAATAAATTGAATATTCTTAGGCTTATTTTCCTTTCTCGCAGTTGTGAGGATAATGTATCCTAATGTGTGTAACAGCCTAACATAACAACATGCATCTAATGATTTGTTAGAGATATCATTTTTTCTCATTAGTATTAAAAGCAGGCAATATATATTCATTTGCTAAGTAGACTTCTCAGCAACTTTTCTCAAACTAGCTGTGTGTTTAAAATAGGAATCGTCCATAAATAAAGCTCACGTTTGAACGTTTCCATTACCCTTAGCTCATAATCTATTAAATTTCTGAAATCTAAAATAAAATGGTTGCGTAATGTTGTTGTAAATACAATGGTTCGGTGTATTTGGATAGCGCCCATTAACAAATTTCCAGTGCTAACTCGTGAAACAAAAATGCTTTTTTGCTCGCATTCCTACCCAATAGTAATTGAATTCACAAATTAAAGTGGAAGAGGAAATTGGTCCTTTTTTTCATTACGGCGGGATGTCGTGTATGTGGTAGATAACAGTTTAAACTGGATTCTGTAAATTGAGTTTATTTGCAAACAACATAGAGTGCCAAGTCTGGTGAATTTACAAATGCGAGTTAATTAAAAGCTTGTATTACATGAGGGAATCCCTTATAGATGAACAATACGTGCTCAGTGGAGCCTGGTGCCCTAACAGCGAACAGCGGTAGTAGTAATAACAACGACCAAAGCAGCTGTGGTTAATAGTAGCAGGTAGGTGTGTAGGAAAAGTAGGCCTATTGATATCAGTAATAATAATAATATATATATATATATATTATTATTATTCTTGGAAATATAGAATGTTTAGTTATTGCCATTTCTTCCTGCTGCACTACGAGCTCATTCCTCGATAAAGAATATTGTTTGTGACACCGTTCTTGTAGGAAAGGCTATCGATGTAAATCACCGCAAGTTATTGAAGACCAATTTATAGAAACTGGAACATCTTTCTTTCTGTTTTTGCTTTTAGAGGTTAGCTTGTGATTTCTGCACGTAGGCCTACTTTTTTTCTTAAACTCAGACGCAGAAATTATGAATTGTTCTCTGTGTTTTCTCTGTTTCTTGTTTGACCAAGATTAACGTGAAAATCAATTGCTATATTTATTTTATTTTATTTATATATTTTTTTTATATTTATTCCACCTGCCTAAAACACAATGCAATTATGACTGGTGACCGAATGAGCAAAAGCTCGTGCTTGGGCACAGTTCAGCACAGTAACAGAAAATACAACTTTTACTGGAACTACAAATAAAAAATTGAGAGAAAAGTTACTCTACATACAATGCATACCCAAACACATATGGCACACACAAACATACACGCCAACAGAACAAACAGTACATACTACAGACCGAGAGCAAAATAAACATATTAATTGTCACGCATTTTTCAGATAAATGATATACATGAACAGCGAAAATGAGAAGCAAAACACTAGGACAATGCAAAATGAGTCACACACTAGGCTGTATAAATTTTACAAATTTGTTTCTTGAATCTGCATAAATTTTGTTCATAAAGTACAGGATGAACTCTTATTAGTGAGTTGTATAATCTTGGACCGAAATTTATACTGTGATTTAATCCAGCAGAGTAATACATTTGGGTTCTTAAAGAATAGAATTTTGATTCTGTCTGGTAAGGTAATGATGAGGATTGTTGAATTTAAAAATATTTCTATTTTTATGAAAGTATGATGTGAAACTCTAATAATAGAATATAAGTTCCCCTCGTATTCATTGTTAGCTGTATAACGTTCCGAAATAATTTGTATAAGGATGTTTAAACCGCGAAAGCTCGCGCCGTTAGATCTTAACTAACAGTTGTGTATATATTTTAATAACTCCCTTATATCGTGCAAGAGAAAGCTGTCTTCCTAGCAATGCCTTCAACAAACACCTATAGTTTATTATTTAAGAACTCAACTCAAACATGATTTCACATAGGTGTCAGCAGAGGTATTATTAAAAGAGGCACTTAAATTAATAATCAAGACAACTCGCATAATATCGGGATGCGTTCGTTTTTCTCAAGCAGCGGTCCCGGGTTCGATTCCCACTCGAGACACGTTTGCTACGTGGGGATTTTTCCTCACCTGTGAGACGATTGGGAAACTTTTGCCCCTCATGGTTCCCGGAAATCATCTGGACGTTAACATCTTCGTCCCATCCGCGCCTTATTCGGAATGAGTGTGTGCGCCCGTCTGTAGTGTCTTGTCCTATGTCTCTTAATACTACACCTCATAAGTCAGTTAATTTTGCGATGTGCCGAAAACCAAGGTCTGGAAGCAAGTCGGCTGGTATACGTCTCCAGCGGCACGTCGCAAAATGGCTTTGTACTTCTACGATATAATGTAATTTAACGACAGCCTATTAATGACAGAAGTAGCAAAATAATTGATCGCTGTATGGTGTATTCAATCCACTTTGATACATATAAATGAATTTAAGTAATTAAAAATTCATAAAATCTACAGGTTACGTGATAACGGCGTCTATAAATGGAAAGCAGATCCATTGTATCCTTTCATTTATGAGATCGGCGCCGACCTATGACCTTTATCAGTCAGCATACTTTGAATGTGGTGTGTGATCCTCGGCTATTTCAAAGTGAAATAGGCACATTGTATGCGATGATGTAAAAACAGCAAAGCTTCAGTGCATTAACTAAGTACAGTTTACAGCAATGCTTGCTTACAAAGGATTGGTTTCACAATTCATTTAACGCATAGTGTACTTGAATTCCTCCCTTCAGCTCGTCGTCACTATGTACGATTTAAAATGTAATGGTTTAAAGCTAAAATAAGCTACAGATTGGACAGGTTTTAGAATATTGATAAATGATACCATTTTCTTAAAATAGTTAACTGAAATTTAGATACGGTTACGTTTTGTGTCAAGTGCAACTTTTTGCGCCAACTTATATACATATATATACATATATATATATATATATATATATATATATATATATATCATCATGAAGATTGTGAAGTACAATTTTATAAATGGGCTTTATCACTATCTCTAATAATGCTCTCTTTGTATTCTTTCATCCAACATTTAGTAAAAGTAATATTACAGACACAAGTGCATAAGTTATAAAGGACATGGAAAATTTTCCGGATATTTTAACACATTTTAATTTGTGAGGAAAATTTGTGTGTCCATATACTGCTTCAATGTCCAGTATTTTACAAATGCGGCAAGAGCTCGAAATGTTAAAATCAGTGGAGATACTTTCATTATACTTTTAAGAGAAGTATTCTCATGAAACACCAGTCATAAGTATTTAATTTTATACCTGCAGAAAGCTTCTTTAAAATTCAGTTGCTAAATTCATTAAGTTTCAAAGTATCTTCAGATTAATTATTATGCCGTCTTTTATGTTTCATTAAACAGTTCTATAATATTGAGTTACTTGTCGAATTTGTAATAAATTTAGCCATAATATACCTCAAGGTAAAAAAGGGCTCACTTTCCTCTTGTATAATAAATAGGGAATAGGTTTTAATACAAAGTTTTAACATGTAGGCCTAATGTTTGTGTCTTGTTTATAATATAACATTTCTATTTCATTATAGTTTTAATAAAATATCGGAAAGGAAACTGGTAGGAAGCTTTAATTTTTTTGCAAATTCACAAAATAATACACCTCAAATAAACTATGAACCTAACATTGTGTTTTTTTTCCAATACGTCGCGGATTTATTTGGTAGAAAACTGAGTCTCGCGAATAGGGTTAGAGAGTTTTGGGTTGTGTTTACACAATGTAGCCAATTTTTTATTTCCATGTTTATCTCGTTTCTATTTATTAAATTGGTACCAAGGTATTTAAGTGTTTTGTCATTTTCCAGAAGTAGGCTACTTTCGTTAACTATTTGTAGCCCTGAATTATTATTAACAGCTTCGTGTGTTTAAAGTCTGTAACCGTGTATTTTGTTTGTTGTGCATTGAGCCGATTTCACTGCAAACCTGCTGGAACGCCCTGCGTCCTTCACAACTTTAATTTGCTGTTGCCTAGTGATACTGTATCATCTGCATGCGCCATTGCTAAAGGTTTAAACGTTCCACTTAATCTCAGACTTTCTTCATTGTGAAACATATCTCCTTGCATGTTCCAATACAGTATTGAAGGGAAGGTTTGAACCAGGAAATCCCGAATTTCCAAAAACACTAAAATAAGCATTCGCGTTCTGTCGCACGAAAGTAACTTCTAAGAATACTTTCCGTGTGCGATCATAGACCGAAAACAAGACGTGTGTATGAACGTTAACTCTTTGAGCGGCAAACGTGTGTGTGTTTTTTAAATATGCATATAAATATTACTACATCACTTAGAAAATTCATTCGCAAATGTATTTTTGCTATTTTTTGTTCTCGTTTCTGATAACCTAACTGTATTGTGCCCGTACTTCGCACTCAAAACACGTTATTCTTTACAAAATTGTGGTTAGCGTAGCGTGACCACAACACTTCAAAGAACTCATTGCGTTCTGCGCGGGTCAAGTGAACTTGATATCGCACTCTCGGTGACAAGTGTTGTAATGAAACCCAAACCCCACTGAGTTTCTCGGGAAAGGTTTTTTTATGAACTGACACCGTATCGGAGATAAGAGTCAGTGTATTCAGACTGATTTATAGCCTATTACAGTTTAGCCATGATAAGGCTAAAAAGTGCTGGAATATTTGATGATTTTTCCGGGGTAAAAAAATTAAAACATTACCTTTTTGGGATTTTGCGATCGGTTACAAGCTAAGAGGTATAAGTCTGCCAAATCTCAGGTTTCTAGTTCATGTGGACATGGGTAAACTTTAATGTATCCAAAAAATTTCAAATTTTTCTTTCGGGGGTGAATGTTAAAAAAATCAATATTTTTGGAATTATTTTCCATCGGTTACTGACTAAAATCTAGGCTATAAGTCTGCTAAATTTCAAGTTTGTAACTCATGTGGAACCTTCGAATAAAAGGGCTTGCAGCGGGTTTAAAAGCTGCGTCCGCTATTTTAAAGGTTGTTTAGGAGTAAAAAATAAATAATTTATGTTTTTATAATTTTTCCATCGGTTGTAGGCTAAAAGCTATAAGTGTGCTAAATTTCAAGTTTCTAGCTCTTATGGAAGTGGGTAAAGATTAATATCAGTGAGTGAGTAGGTCATTTATATTAAAGGGATTCTGTATCTTAATGGATATCATTATGATTCTGTTACGTCATATGTGATAAGCGTATTTTGCTATGGTAAGAAAAATCAATTTTTCGGATACATCCCTCTAGTTTGGTACAGTTTCGTGCCAATAGCGTTAAAATGGCGTTGGTTAAGCCTCTGGTGGAAAAGCGTGGTGAAACGCATGAGTCACAAAGAAGACTTAACATTTTAGCCCGAAGTTAGCACACCAGGGTTCATGTAACTCATATTTAACCCCTGTCGATGAAACTGGGTGTAAAAAGCGACACTGACTTTTAAGATCTATTTAGCCAGTCTTTTGAGTATAGCAAATTATTAGACAAGCACCATGAACGATTAAACAAATGTAAATTGTCATAGAGCCCCAATAATTATAATACTTATAATAATTACAATTACTAGTTTCTGAGCAGCATAAATTGTACCCTGGTCCTAAGTGTGAAAATTGTTTCCAGTGAGAACATGCCACCAGAACTGACAAGATTCTGTTTACATAGTGTGATAATTCATCGTTGTATTACACATGAGTTGTTCATAACGAGAACCTGCCTATATTTTTAAGAACAGTGCTTGATACCTTTGGTCTATTTATTATTTATTTATTTGATTTGTTAGAGGTAGTCCAACGCTTTGGCGCAGGGGGCCCGGGGTCGAATCCTTTTCGGGATTAGTTTCTTAGGTGGGGTTTTCCAGGGGTTTTCCTCGTCTGTGAGACAAATTTTGGGTACCATAGACCCTTGTGGTCCCCGGATATCATCTGGCCGTCATTATCTTCTTCATCCCATCCTCGCCTTGTTCAGAGTGAATATATGTGTGTGAATGGTTTGTCTCGTCCTACGGAGGTGGCTCCGGAATTGGGCTGATCACTCATCCGGGTAGGCCCTCCATGCCCTTGTCTGGTCAAAATCACCAGCAATTTTGTATTTATTTTCCATTAGATTCTTACTGTGATACTAATTCCAGAATATTAATATAAACCACACCATTGCAATATGTCGTAGCCTATATAGCCTATGTTATAGGAAGCAGATTGTAGGTGTATTGGATGCAGAGCGAAATGGAACAGTGTAGTGTCCACTGTTATCGCCATTCAATTCATATTCCCTATAGGTCACAGCATGCCAGTTTATTTCCCGAATAGAGGTGGTGTGACAGACGTAATAGATGTATATATATATGCATACATTCACAGCTTCATGCTGTCAAGCTATCTCGAAAAGCAGCATCAAAAATGTTTTCATCGACTGCAAATGAGTATTTTTCTGTGCTGCCTCTTTGTGTGTCGTCGTTTGATCATCCATCAGATCCTGTGAAATGTTATTAACATCGCTTTGCTTTGAAGATCCCATAAAAAGTTGTAATTGATTGCTCATGCAAACTATTTTAACAGTTTGTAAACCCTTTATTGTAAACAAGTCTCCCATACATTATAGTTTTACTGGTCAGATATGTGCTGTACTAAAAGGCGAAATTTCCTTCTTCCAGTATCATCCACTCAATTTTATCTAGCTTCTTTGTTCTTTTCTATAGGCTAATCCGTGGTAATAATCACCTGATAAGCTGAAGAAAAAATCCTTCACTGTATGTTTATTAACTTCATTAAGGAATAGAGAAACAGCGATTTGTTTTAATTAATGGCAAGCTCTGGATACACCATGTAAGTTACGTACCAGTAGAGGCTGAGTAGTACCTAAAGTATTGCCGTTACCGGAAGGATTAGATCAACGCGGAATTCATGTGACCATTGGGATCTACTTCGTAACCTTCCGGTTTATCTCCATCAAAGAAATTACATTTTCTTTGCAATCCCAAAACATTGTAATAACGCGAAAAACTTAGAGCAGTGGTTGATGTTTTACTCGTATTACGTTCGCCAAGCCGTTCGAAAGCCTATTTTCGGATGGAAGATGGCAGTAAACGTGTTCATAATTCCCCTTTAGAGGGGGTATAGTCTTTCTCTAAACGCAATAGCCGTCAGAATGTTTCAAAACATTCATGAATCGTGTCAGTGTTTCTAAAAAACGATCATCATCCATACATATTATTTATGTTGTCATTTTAAACTCTTCAGTGCGAATACCGGATCTATACGTACCAGTGAGATGTCAATCGACTATTTTTTCTACTCCGGTTTGACGAATTTGTATGATGTTGAGTTTTAATAATTTGCTTCAAATGTTTAATTTAAATTCGTCAGATTTCCTATTTTGATATACCAGATATATGTTCTGGAATTTGAAAAAAAAAATTATTACCATTATTATAGCAAAATTCATTTACAAACTCATTACAGTTAGCATTACTTTCATGAAGAAAAAGAGATTTATTGTAATATAAATAAATATTTTGTTATATATAAGCAATATTGCAATGCACATAGCCCGTGTAGACACCTAAATTCTCAACAGTTCATGTATGGAAATGGTAAGTCCCCACAAATTTACAGATTTATTTCTTGTCTGATTAACCTTAATGTTAATGGAAACCGAAATTAGTGAAGGGATGAGGATGAGAACATCTCTCTTTGAGGATGAGAATAGTTCTGTCCTTGCAATGCGATGCTCATATGAACGTTGATGTTAGCTCTTCGATACATTAATTGAAATAATATTTCTACAAATTCTTTTTGATTGGTGCTTCATGCATGCGTGCTCAGTTTTTGCACATCATATCACATATACATATAGACGGTAAAGAGAGTTGTAATTACTTTTAATACATTGTTGTAAGTTATGCGCATATATGTTTAAGGATTTTGTTTGTGACTGTATAATTATCATTGTATACTCTGGTTATTCATTGCATGGCCAGGCGGCTTCCTTTCGTTAGGAGGAAATGTTTGTTGACAGCTCAACCCATGTTCTTTGTTTTACCGCACCAATCGGCAAGTTACCCCAGCCAATCAAAATCTAAGAATGTCCTGTGGCGATTTTGACAGCAAGTCGTCTACTCCGCGTGGAGTGAAATGCCCAGTTTACTAGTCAGTTGTTACTACTACAAGGAAATCAGCTTTGACTGTGTGGCATGATTGCTCTTTTTACTTTTGGATTGAAAAGTGGAATTTCGCACCAACCCCCTTTTTTAATTTTGTCTATCACTTTCTTGTTATTTTTCTTTATTTCTATTTCTGTTTCATCTTTCCTTTTCAACGTGTCGTCGTTTCATCTGCGACACTGTCATCTCCGTCAGTGGTCATTATATGTGACGTTTCCGACAGTGTCATGCAACTGTGCAGGAGGTTTTCCCAATAAAACAATTATTTTCCGCGTCATTTGCGACAGTAGAACATTCTTAAGAACTCAACTATTCCCCCACACTTTTTTCTAGGTTTGGGGCCAGCTACCCTTCTTGATGTGAAGAGGTAGGCGATTTAAAAAGTTATATATTGAAAACTATGCTTTTATGATCCCAGTTTGTGTAGACGTGCACCTGTTTTCAAGAAGTCTTTGGTATTAGCCTATATCTGCCTGAACCATAATTTCCATAAGCCATACACAAAGTTTCGAAATTGTTATATGTTTCGTATTTCTCTTTTTCTCCTTCATATTAAGGGCACACCTGTCATACAAAGGAGTTGTATTCGTTTTCTTTTTTCAGCTTATTAATTAAAATGACCAAGATGGGATGTGGTCTTCTTGAAAGGTGATTTTGGCTGAGAGTCCATCCTTCCACTGAATTTCTTAGTCCCTGTCTTCTCAGTATAGAAAGAGTAATATAAATAGGGCTGATCACTCATCCGGGAGGCCCTCCATGTTCTATCTGTTCAAAAACGGATGTATGTGGTCCAAAGTTAATCAATCTCCAGACAGATCGCGACCTGTAAGGTCCGGGCGGCGTGGACCGTCCGAACGTCCCTACAACGGGAGAGCTTAAACTAAGAAAAAGAAAGAAATTACTGTCTGGTTATAGCCTATATTTAGCTAATTTCATAGCTAGTGCTGTTGACATCTTAGTAATCATGTAAGAAATTGCAGAATAAATCACAGAAACGTGCTTTCTTGAGATCTTCATATATTTTAGTAAGCTTTGAAGCGAATGACAAATCCTTAATGTTTCCGGAATTTTCCTCTTATTTTATGACATACCCCATATATTGTATTCTGGCATAATGCAAAGTTTATATTTTTATTTATTTATTTTGTAAACACAATTAATCATCATATTATGACAAATTCAGTTTGTCACTCAAATTAGACTACATTAAATAGCCTAACTACTAGCCTATTTGTCGACTTGTTTGCCAGCTTTAATTATATAGAGTTTGGAAATAGCAATTGGGAGAACTGTAATTGGTTTTCTGTGTTCTGTGGAGATAGGAACCAACAAGCTCGTAATGTAGTGGTCTCTATTAGAATGCTTGCAGCCTTTGACATCAGACATCTGAGTGCTATTATCAAACCATTACAGTAACCAAACCCTCAAGGATACTTTCCAAGTATCGTCACTTGAAAATCAAGTAGTCCTATTGCAATATAGCACTTCACAATCATTCTCTACCAGCGAACAAATTGATTCCGATACCGACTAGGTTTTCTCCTCTACGCAGTGGCGTAACTGAAGGCCCCACAGACCCCGCGATTCAGGGGGGCCGAGGTTCTAGGGGGCCCAAAATGAAAACCAGAAAAATAATAATGGAGGGAAAACATTCAAGGTAGTAAAACAAAAAGAGTTTACATATTCTGTCAACACGCCTGTCGCTGCACCGCGAGTCAGCCTACAATATATACAACGTCAGGTTACAGTCACATTCGTGAACGTATTGGTTTAATAACTGCCAGAATGATACTTTATAATATTGTGTGGGGGACGGGAAAATGTCTGTCCGTCCGTCCGTGTGTCTGTACGCACGATAACTCAAATACACTTTATCGAATTTTCATGAAACTTTGTAAACGTCCATGGGAAGAAGCTTGTTGATATTGGACCAAATCGGTTGACCGGTACCGGAGTAAAGTCCAATTTAGTGCCTATTTTATGGTAATATATTAGAAAGAATTTATCAAATGCAAATCAGTTATCATGACAACATATTGTTTTAGTGTGTTCATATACGGCTTTGGAAGTAGCAATACACTATTCTTTCATGTATGCATGTATGCTTACCAAACTGGACCGTTAAACTGAGCGAGGTGGCCGAGATGGTAACGCCTTGGACTAGCATTCTGGAAAACCTGGCAGAACACCCTTCATATTCTAATTTGACATCTGTGAATGATAATTTATCTTACCAAACCTTCCACAGTCACTACCAAACTTTCTTGACTGAAGTTAGAGAAGGGACATTGGGCAAAACAGCACAATTTTGGATTGGTAATATGGACAAAGTGTCATTGATTTTGAGGTTTCAGCGAGAAACTAAAAAATAAAGAAAACAACTTTGACTTACACATGACATGTTTAGAAGATATGATTCCCCTTTTCTTTGCATGTGACCGTCACAATTATGGCAGATATCTCGTAGTACACATACTCACCCTTTTGAACCTGCAAAGGACACACCTGAAGCAGAAGAATTACTTCGCAATAACGGTTTCAGTGACTGTAGGTCGCAAGTTCCGAGTTCTAGAAATTCTGTGGATTTCCGTGGTTTTCCGGGGATATGCTATAATTGATAACGGGCAAACAACCAGAGGTGTACAAATCTCGATTTTAGCTTGCCCAAACCCGCTTGAACGCCAGGCAAGCAAGTTGCCAGCGTCATAGCTAGGAAGCAGGCAGGTTTCTTTAAGCCCGATGGGTCAGGTCAAACCCAGCCTAGGCAAGTCAGAATAAGCTTGCGACATTCCTATCAGCAAAACAACTGTAGTTGCTGAGTGTAGGTAATACTTTCTTGCTTTTCTACATGCTGGTAGAAGAAATTCACCATGCAGATAAATAAAAGGTGGATAAAGTATTAAAAATCGTTTTAGCGTCTTAACACAATTATTATTTTTATTATTAGGTAGATTTCGAAGAAAAATCTACCTAATGACTTTCAAAAAATTCGTTCATATCGTTACGTTTCATGCCTCCCTAAGTACGAAACCACCGCCTGTTAAAAAAATTGTGATATTTATATTTATATACAGTATATGTATATGTATATATATATATATATATAATTATATATATATGCATATATATCTTTACACGCTAGCGGCCGTAATTTTCAAGATATTTGAATCAAATTTTATTATCTTATTTCTAGGCCCAATACTTCAGACAAGTTCGTTAATGAGCAAAATTGGCCTAAGGGGGTGGTCGGGGGAGGGGGTTGAAATTTTAAAACATTTATATCTCGGCCCCTATGAAGTATAGAGGGAAACTTTGATTGAATAAATTAGAGTACTCCTTATGGAGTTCACAGTGACACCAACGATTCGGGGGTTTTGGGAGTACGAGTGGGGGTGGGGGTATGGGGATGGAAATTCGAAATTTTCGAAACTACGTCTTGTGGGGTATCGTTGAAAAGCTCTTGATGAGTACTCTACAAATCAATAACTAGTTTCTTGATAGTTCTCATATAAGGCGAGATTTGAATGTTTTAAAAAGTTCTCTTTCCTCTTTTTTGCAGTTATTATTGCGGGTTTGTCATGCTAAGGCTAAAGAAGAAGAGTGCTACGCAGCGACAGTAAATTAAAACAAAAGCACTTCGAAATCTACCTCAGCTTGTAGGCTTGCCTAAAGGGATTTTTGTTATTGTTATTAATGATTTTATGATGTTTTCTCGAAAATGTTTGAAAATTTTTCCCATGCCGGACTAGTACTTTTGTTCATTGATAATTAATTAAAACTGTCCACATTTTAGTTTCTCCTCGGCTTCCTTCAGGGTAAAATTCTCTAAATACATCTGAAGTTCCTCAACTACGTAACTGCACGACTTACCAGTGCACTGCTATACCCAGTTTCATATTCTTTCCGCCAGGCCTTGCAGTTTCCTTAGGTCCTGAGCAACCCACCAAGTTATGAAGAGCTTATGACTCATAGCGACAGTATTTCTTATCATCGTTGTAATCTGGCTTGCTTTCAAGTCAAGCAAGTTAAAAGCTGTGACTGGTTGCAGAATTTCAAAGGGGCAGGCAAGCTAAAATCAGAATATGTACACCTCTACAAACAACTGAAACCTTAACGTAGATGACAATGCAAACAAAAAATATATAAGTCAGAAATTCCCTGGGAATAATAGGATCAAAGAAAAGGATTTTTAAAAAATCAAATCTTACTCATTTTCTGCGGATTTTCGTGGTTTTCCGAGTTTTATGGGGAGATGCTGTAGTTGAAAAGGGGCAAACAACTGAAACCTTATTCTAGATGGCAACACCAACACAAAACCATATGAGTAACCAATTATCTTTGAATACTAGGAGCAAAGAACTAAGATTTAAAAAAATAATTAAAACAAAGTAATTTTCTCCGGATTTCCATGGTTTTCCGAGTTTTATGAGGGTATGCTGTAATTGATAAGGGGCAAACAACTGAAACCTTAATCTAGATGGCAATACCAACACAAAACCAATATGAATATTCCATTCCCTTTGATTACTAGGAGCAAAGAACTAAGATAAAAAATATTAAAACAAAGTAATTTTCTCCGGGTTTTTGTGGTTTTCGGAGTTTTCTGGGGATTTGCTGTAATTGATAAGGGGCAAACAACTGAAACCTTAATCTGGATGGCAATGCCAACAAGAAAACATATGAGTCAGAAATTCCCTTTGAATATTAGAAACAATGAACAAAGATTAAAAAATAAAACATTGTCATTTGCTCCGTATATACGTGGTTTTCCGGGGATATGTTGTGATTGGTAAGAGGCAAACAACTGAAACCTTAAACTAGCTGGCAATACCAACAAAAAATATGTGAGTCAGAAATTCCCTGGGCATATTAGGAGCAAAGAATGAAGAAAAATTAAATCAAACTCATTTTCTCCGGATTTCCGGGGTTTCCGGGTAAATGCTTTAATTTATAAGGGGCAAACAACTAAAAACTGAAACTAGATGGCAATACCAACAAAAGAGTCGGAAATTCCCACGGGGGGGGGGGGGTATACAGTAGCCTACGCTCTATAGAGAAAGTTATGTCACTGCATCGCATTGTGCATTATTTTCGTGGATTTCATTTTCCATTATTTATTTACACCATTGAATTATATCGATAACCTCTTTAATTTGTCAAAGCCCAGTATTAGGCCTATGCACTTCCAAAGCCACCTGTGAACAGCGAAACAATAATGTTGTAATGAGAAGTAAATGCATCTGATGAATTCAGTATAATATTTTCAGAAATTATATAATTTTTCAAGGGAAAGGGTGGTTTCTTTGAATTTTATTGTTGACCGCGTTTCTTTCCGGTTGAAGTGGGTATGAGTGCAAAATTTCGTAAAAATGGTCAAAGCATAATTATAGATTTATATAGGGAATATACATACATGCCCACATAATACATACATAGGGCTCCACACTTTCAATTTTATGTAATAAACTCGCTTTGTTGGTTTAGGCTCTACCCGGTTACAAACTAAAAGATGTAAGTCGGCCAAGTTTCAGGTTTCTAACTCATCTGGAAGTGGGTAAACATTGATATCAAGTACAGTGCAGGTGAGAAAATGATGATGTCCCTGCCCAGGGATGCATCACACCCAATATTTATTATATGAATTTCACTCAACAAGTGAACTTCCAACAAGCAACCTCCAAAGCCCTATGTGAACACTGCAAACAATATTGATGTCATGAGAAGGAAGTGGGTAAACTTGTCAGTGAGTTAGCCATGTGGCTTTATATTATAGGGATTACCTTTTGCTTTTGTTTTTGAAGTGAAACTTCTGTAGCCGCGGTAGGGGTAATTCGAGAGCTTGTGTAACGCTCAAAATCGTCACGAAATTAGTGTTACGCTCAAAATCGTCACGAAATTAGTGAGGTGTGACGGAACGGACTGCAAAGAAAACAATCAACTCAATGATTAGGCTTATCCAAAATTTAAAAAACCAAAAATTCAAAAGTAAAAAATCCAAAATCCAAAATTTAAAAATCTAAAAATCCAAAATAAAAAAATCCAAAATCCAAAATTTAAAATCCCAAAAATAAAAATTCAAAGATCCAAAATTTAAAAATACAAAATTTAAAAAAAAATTAAAAAGATTCACAGATCCAAAAATAAAAAGTCCAAAAATCCAAAATTTAAAAAATAAAAAATCCAAATATAAAAAATTTAAAAAATTAAAAAATTAAAAATTAAAAATATCCAAAATTAAAACAATCAAAAATTAAAAAATCCATAATCCAAAATTTACAAATAAAGAAATCCAAAGTTAAAAACCGAACATTGAAAATTAAAAAAAATTAAAAGATCAAAAATTAAAAATCCAAAATCCAAAAGAAAAAGTTCAAAAACCCAATATTAAAAAGTCCAACAATTCACAATTGAAAAAATCAAAAAATTAAAAGAAGTTTCACTTTTGTCGCGTGGCGTTCCCCGCACACATTTTTTTCTACTACAGCCTGGGAATATCTGTTGATTTTTTTTTTAGAAGAGTTGATTGTAATTTGCACATCTCAGAATAGAATACAGTTTGCCAATAATTATGCAGGTTACTTAAAACTACAGGATGTTTCCTCACACGGTAGAACAGGAGCTCGCCTATCTACCAGGCAGTAAGTTGTGCGTCCTCTTGCTGAAATGGACGTAGTGAACACGTCTCAGCTGGTTTTTCTGGCTGAGGAACCGCATATCCTCTTGAAGTGATAATTAGTGGTCAGTACACATTGGGTTCTTGACGTGGTGGCTACAGGGATTTACTTTCTTCTGTTGACAGGCCCAACAGATGTTTTGCGTGCGGACAAGATTGGTTTGGGCGTGACTGGGCACGAGGACATTCGCACGTTCCATGTTGCTATCATACACATTAAGATTTAGCTAATTAGTAATTATACCATAAATTCTTTCTTGGGGGGGGACATGGTCTATTCTATATGGATGATATTATTAATTTGGTAATAGCAGATATCCTTTGTGCATAAAGCATGAATGTATAGAGCAGTGACCTCATATTTAATATTCCATTACTTTTTTGGAATCTATCTCATTGCATCGAATTACCGCTATGCATAAAACACTTAAACATAGTGATACGAGTAGGGCTTTGAATCTCTTCAGTGTATTTTTTTTTTAAGAATGAAGATATCGACGTAATTTATTTTGTTTAACTGATCTCAGTAATTTTATGAGTTACAGGGTTGTTACACCAAGCCACAGAGTTAATCCCCTGTGTTGTAATTATGTTACATAAACCCAATTAGGCGTGCTATCTTATGAGCTGGTCTGGTAGAATATGTATAACGATAATTTCGATCTTCTAAAGCATGAAGGCTTCATAGGCAATACCTTGAACTGTTGTGATAATAAAGAAAGCCTTCAATTGAAAATTTATAACTTTGCCAGATGAAATAATGCCTTTAAAAAAGAAGTTTCAGATGATTTAATTAAAAACACTTTGTAAACCTTTTTTCTAAATTTATGTATGGTACTGGCAGATTTTGTAGACACATTTCTTCACTTATTGAGAATGACATACAATGTTGATTGCATACGAAAAGGTATCCTTAACATAATTTCCATAGTAATATTTTATTATTACTTGTTTCTAAAGTGATTTTTTTAAATTGAATATAAGTTCTAGAAAAGAAAATAATTTAGGAACTTAGACTATATCATACACTGGAATGATAATTCTATTGCACTTGTCGTGTGTAGGCTATGGTGGAAAGGTAGAGTCAGACTGAAAAATCCAATGCCATAGCCGGGATTTGAACTAGGATCTTCGACTGTCCCTGCCGCTGCTCTACCAATTGAGTGCCGCTGCAACTTTACATTCTCCAACTGACTCACACTAGGCCATTCGTACACTTTTTCTTCTACAAATTTACAGCAGACATAAATATTTAGATTTCCAGTAAGTTATTATTTCAAAATAGAGCTGTTAAGTAACGGTTTCATATCCGTCAGAACCTCCGGCTTCAATTGCATTTTCTTTTTAATGCGTAAAATGAATAACTGCGCATAAAGATGTAACTCACCCTTGGCACTAGCAACAGTCAGCCAAATTAAAACTTCACGCACTACCGTAGGAAAAACATATTACTATGGTGTAAATTACTATGGTGTAAAAAGGGTACAATTTACAAGAGTAATATTCAGCTCTATGATACGAAGATATTACAATATCGAATTATCGACTATCTATGCCAGTTTTATCGAAGCTATGATAAATTAGACAAATAAAATACATACAAGGAAAATACATACAAATTTAATTCAAGTGTTGCGTCACTTTATTTATTGATAATAGATTTTCCTATGATTATTCCAAAATGCGTTATTTTTCAATTTCCTCAAAAGTTGTAATACACCTTACTTTCTGACTTACTTATAAATATAACTTACTTACTTGTATACAACTTTTATGTTTTCCGTTTGAAGCGTGCAAACAATTTCTAAACATGCTTGAATGGTATGCTGAAGTAAAAATACAGATACCAATAATGCAGGTTCATATACGTTAATGTCTATTTTAGTGAATGGGTAACAACTTCATAATTAAGATCTTTGTTAAGGGGAATAGGGAAGTTGACTGGAGGAAATATGAACGCTCGCTCTTCACTGTATTTTTATACACAAACATCCATCTTTCAATATGGTCTGGAAAAGCAATTTCCTCTGAAATCCTACGGTGTTGTCTTTGCCGTGACCTGCGCTGTGCTCTGTACCGGGAATTAAAAGCTTAGCGTACGTCGTGCTCGTTAGCTCAGTATTCAGCAAGAAATTTCAGTTTTAGAAAAAGGCTTATTCCCAGACGCTGTAGTAAATATATAGGAGCCTATACTTATCTTACTTTATGTGAATACAGCCACTTCCTCTGCATCGAGCGTAAAGAATCAGAACGTCCAAAATAAAGTTAGTTGACCACTTTTTTTTTTTAATAAGTTTATTAACGGCATGTTCCATTACATCATAGTAATACTACATGCTAGATTTTACATTCTTTCATTTTTTTGTCGTTATACACATACAGTATTAACTTACTTTTCTTTTACAGATGGCTTATATTTACATTAGGCTACAATAAATCAAAATTTATTTTGTTTACGAATTCAGCAAAATCTTTCCTATTTTCTCTAATCAATTGAGTTTTCTCAGCTGGCCATTTTCCCCGTTTCACTATAATTTTATGTGACCACCAACCATTAACATTTATATTATATACAGGTGTCCACATTCTGAAAAGTCAGTGAAAGTCAGGTAAATTGAAATCGGTCAGGGAATTTTGTAAATTAAAGGAAAAAATCAAGGAAATTTGCAAAAAAATGAGATTGTCATTCTTTTATTGATATAGAACCGGATTTCTACAAATCCTCAACTATACAGTAGGCCAACACCATATCTGATACATAAATGCGAGTTTATTGTCCTAACAAATTAGCTTTTTATCGGCCATATGCACATGTACATCAGAAGCAGTGAAACGCTGTTAACCTTTTCCAACGATAGACAAAAACTTAAAAAATTCTCAAGGAAAGTTTCCCTCTATCCGTGTAGGAACGAGTTAGTTGGCTGAGACTGTAAAGTTGCGGACTCACGTTCGACAGTCACGAGTTCAAATACCGTGGCCGTCCAATTCAAGTGGAAGGTTTCGGTGTTTTTCCCCAATCGTAGAATTGAATGCCGGATTGGAATTTACTTATACTTGACTGCAGAATACATTTATATTGAGTGTAGTATACGCTAATGACTTTCTATATTATGCATATGGCAAGAAATTACATAAATCAAAATATCCTTATTGACGAGTGACGGTTTTTTTTATAACTGTAGATCTACGTCATTCAGTAGGGTGCAAAATGCTAAACTCTGCAATATGCCCTGAGTTTGCCTGTTCTAGAGTATTTTTTCTCCAGCTGCCTGAAATTACAAATTGCCTTTATGAGTTTTCTTAGCAAACAAATTGAATGAGGGACAGTTAGTCCCCCCCCCCCTTCGTTGATCAGTGTGCGATCTGTAAGGGGGGAGGGGAATTTCCCCACAGTGGCTTGAGTCATCCCAACCTTTATATGGATGAAATGTCTCTGCTAGGGGTAATTATTTCCCACCCGCTGCTGATTTTAAATCCATAGAAATATTTAATTACTATTCTTATAGTTGCATACAAATTTTGTTTTGCTGAAAAAAATGTATTTTTACGACATAGGAATTTGTCTGTCTTTATTTTCTCTGTTTTATTTTCAGCAGTTGTTTTGTATAGTACTCTTGTTTAAAATATCGACCTGTGTAGAATGCACCATGTGAGAATGCATGAGACTGGCATGCCACTGATTCTGGATTGTTGGTTGTTCTATTCACACCGCTTAAAACTTGTACTTCTTATTCGATGCAGTTAATTTTCTCTCAAGGCAAAACTATAAAGCTGGTTAAAAAAGTATTGGGGGTTTCGGCTAGGCCTACATACCTTACTGAGCCGAGAGGATCTGTAACCAATCGATCATTGAAGTTAATAGAAATAGAAAGAAGTTAAAGAACTTAATAGAAATAGAAAGAAGTTAATAGAAAGAAACTTGTCACTGACATGTCTACTAATACTTTTACTTTATGCTCTGAAATTTAATTAAAGACACACTTCCCCTAAGTTTTGCTAAGGAAAACCTACTGTGAAGGGTTTTTAAATAGAAAAATGGTCATATATACAGTGCACGCCGCTTATAGTGATCACTTCGGGACGCAGCTAATCTGATAATATTAACAGATTGATAACAGTAGCCGAAGGAATTAAATGGAGGATATTTATTCATACATCAGATAAAACACTACAAAAGAGAATTAAAATCTAGTTATGCATACATACAAGATAATACGTAACTGAATCATTCAAAAACTCATAATAGCCTACAATCAACTATTTTGGCAATCAAAAAGTTTTATTGTTTCTGTTTTCCCTTTGGAGTCCATATTTCATACTCATAGTGTTTCTTGGAAGTTTACTGACCTGTAGTTTACACCGGTTATCAAAACATCTAACGCCTCCCTGTTAGAGTCTTCTCATTTTACACTAACCATCACTACATGTCATCACTGTGATCTTTACAAATCAAAAGCAACAGCTAAACTGAGAGTGAAACATGTTTTATTGGTCAAAAGAGAAAGTTATGGAATGCCACCCCCTCGAACAGGTCGTCCTATGAGCTGGGAACACTACCCTCACTTCTATTACAACACAGTAGCCTACAGTTGAGTCAGAAACGAAATCTTTAAAAACAAAATTCTGAATGACGTACAGTACTTGGAAATAAAGCCTCAAAACGGAAAATATGATATAAACCGAAAATTGATCACATTAAACAGAATTTTTTCAATGTATGAGTATTAATCCGTACGGGACTTCATAAAAGTGATGACATTACCTGACTGATTACATTAAGCGGCGTTCGCTGTATTACATAATTATAGTATTTGTAAGCTATGTTAGTTTTCAGGGAGGCATGGTATAGGCTACATGTTATTTAAAATTTTAATTCTGGCAGTGAAACTATTAGGCATCCCCCCCCTCTGGTAAAATAACAAATCTCACACTGTTAATAATTACTCGGTTAGCTGTACATGGGGAATCGCACGCCGATTCAGACGTAAAAACAAAGAGGCAGGCAGGCGGGTATGTGAAATCGAAAAAAAAAAACCATTAAAGCAGCTTGACCCTTATTCTGTTTGAAACACAGGGGATAAGCTTCTATATTCCCCAACACAACCGAAGGCGGTAACGATACAAAACCAGACGGCCTATTTGCTTATCCCCACAAAGCCCCGAGCTATCAAAGCGACATGGTTGTTACTGAATGCAGAACGTATTATACTTTCCAAATTGAGTGAAATTCGGAATAAAATAATGGAAGATAGGTAGGTGGATGTATGGTTGGTTTGTATGGGGCGGTCAGCGTGAAATTGCATCGCAAGAAGCCTTATTCGATCCGTGTCGTATGTAACGGGAGCACAAAGGACCAAAGCAAATCTACCCGAACTCCCACCTTCTGAGGTGTACTCGTGTAACCGTAATTAAGTGGGCGTTCTCGTCGTTAACTCTGTTGAAACCTTCTGTACAGCTGAGAAAGAGTAGAGATATGATATTAAATAATACGAAATAGATAAGATTAATCAATTAGGTGCCTGAAAGTGATTAGAATTTTTCAGAATTATCGCTATGATGTAAATTCAGTAATCTTGAAGATATTTCCGTTGGCTGTAATCCAACTTAGCTAAACCATTAACTATCCAGACCCTCCAAATTTTCCTCTAAATTACGTGGAAGTATTGACATACTTCCAGCTCTGCGAAAATATGAATCTAACTTAGTTCTGATGTTAGTTCATTATTATTATTATTACTATTATTATTATTGTTTTTATTGCGATTATTATTATTAACGTACTATTATTATTAATCAAGTCTTATACGGGCACGATTTACGAATAGGCCATTTTAATTTTTTTTTCCACTCATATTATTCCCTAGGCAGGACAAGTTTTCCCATAAATAAAACAAATTCAATAATAAAACAATAATGTAACAATATTAATAGTAACACATAGTAGTACCGGTGTTCTTTTTATTTCATAATGAAACTAAAAAGGTCCTTTTTTCATTACGGTCTTCTTAAGAGTTAGTAACGACATTGAAAATAAAAGCCTACTGGGAGCTTAATTTATACTTCTCGAGGAAACTCAGAATCGAAGCTTTACACACATGCATCACTGCAGTGCCAGACCTGGTCCCTAACAGAAAAACAAAAGAATTCACTAGATATTTGTCAAAGGAAGATAGGGCGGAAAACCTGAACATTTCACTATGTGGCAGAGTTTCAAACGTGAGACTAAATTAAATTCCCTCATCCAAGAACCTTGCGCAGCAAGCAGTAAGAATCAAATCCAAATGGAAGTGGGCACCCATTGCGAGGCTCACCACGACAGATGGACGCAGAAGTCCACTATGTGAGACACCTATGCTGGGAAGAAAAAACCGTGGCAGACCAAGAATCAGATGGGCAGACTATTTCAGACAGCTAGTAGAGCCATAGTGGTTCTGTGTCCCACAGCGTAGAACTGTTTGGAAAGATTGTGAAATGTAATTGAAAAGCAGCAATAAACTATGGAAAATACATGAAAAATTAAATTAAACATAAGAATCATTAGTCAGTGTGAGGATCTACGAATAGCTCCCTACGTGAGTCTTCTAGTTAGTTTCCCTCTTGCAGGAGGTCTGTGCCCGTTACAGGATACTAAAGGCTCAATTCATTCATTCGGTATGGCACAATATCTTGAATGATATCGAAATCAGAAGTACGGATCCATGCTACCCAATCAGGATGTATCCCTTTGCTAAAAATTACGAACAATATCTTTCTTTATATCCAAGCTTTAGAAGTTAATTATTTTGCTTTTTGGAGGAGCGTGTAAAGCTATTGACAGCAATGTATGACTCAATCGAAATAAGTCGAACGATCATAGCTAGCCAATCAGAGTGTTGGGAGACAATCTACGAGCCACATAACCCACGTCGCAACATCGAGCAAACTTCATGCCGTGTAGAAGTACACCCTAAATTCTCCTTTAAAGAATACAATATAGTCTTTCCAGTCAGATACAACTAAAAATCTATTTAACTGATCGTTTTCAAATTATTCTGGAGAGATTACGTTTTTCGGACATGATACGCTAAGTTTCGTTCCTTTTAAGATAGTTCAGTAGATTGAAATTGTTTTGAACTAATTAATACGATGAAGTATGTTAGCTTAGTTATCTTTAGAAATTAAACTAAGAATATTTATTTACAAGTAGAAGATGTAAGGAAAAATAATTTTACTGTTTTCAATGCATGGTAAATTATATATTAGAAAAACCCTGTTGTTTCAAATCTTGAGCATTGTTTATATGTATGTGTATGTTGTTTCTCTTTTCTTCTGTCGGTGTTCATTGTGGGGAAGGTGGTTGAAACGTATCGTCCCTAGAAAAGAGTATAGTTTAAGTATAGGTTTCACCCCCCCCCCCTCACACACACAGATCGATACAGTGAAAACGCGACCCACACTACAACAAACTGAAGAAGTTGTATGCCTTTAAAGCGGTCAATAACATAGGCCTAAACTTCAGATCTTAAACAAATTTCTTAAAAGTTCGTACAAGCATTTCTGTCATACCTTGTATAGCAGATTACAATCTCTTTAAATTAATTATTAGAATTTAATTAAAATTTATAAAGATTTCATATTTCGCTTCCGACATTAGTCTTGAAATTTGAATATCCTGCTATTATTCTGCTTAATTGATTGTAAACGAGAATTTGTATGCAAATATAATTGCTTGTTGAATAATGTTAGCTTGACCTTACCAGTAATTTTGTGGTTGCTTTTGGGCTTTGTCCAAACCACCCAGCAGGGCTGTAACGCTGTATCATCCATATAATGTATACATTAAACGTAATTAAATCCCAGAATGGAGCAGTTGCATTTCTCCATTAGTATTACTGTATGTGTCACCGTCTTATAACACCTAATATCTACAAATCCAGGACTTTTTTTTTTAGCTGTTGCAGTATGATCGAACGATTACAAATTAATTTTATTAAAAAATTGAAAGTTTTGATGATTATCAAGAGATGTCCCAACTGTACCCTGGAGTATTAGGATGGCCACATTTCCTAAGTCCAAACGAAATAAAACATAATAAGCAGGGACCGGATTTTTAGGTTTTTAAAAACACTGTTTTAGGTTTTCTATTAGGTGAAATAGTTTTTTTTTAGGTTTTTTGTCCAAAATATCGTTTTCGGGTAGAATAATTGGTTTAATGAATTTGAATGTGCTACATAGGATTGAATGCATAATACTTGTAAAGTTTACCTTCACAAAATTGACTTAAATTTGTGTAAACTTGCTTTAAGACAATATTATACAATTGAAGAAAGAATGCATAAACAATCAAAAGAAGCAGTGAAAATAAGATTGCCTCACATTTCCTGGTTATAGTATATCACTAAATATCTTTCAAGATTCTAACCAGTGAAGTTCTTCCTGTCATCTCTTACAATTGGTTAATAGTTAATACTGTATCTAGACACTACCCTTCTTAGGATTCGAATCCGATGCTTCTAATTTAGTGAGTAAAATACTTTATGGTTGGATGTGGATAATGTGAAACTGATTATTTTCCTTTTTTCGGTTGTTACGCATGCTAACCGCACAACAGATCAACTAGGGACGAAAACTTCCCCCTTTTCTAGAAAGGTAAACTGTGTTTCTGGCAGGCTTGACAAAATATTACTTTGCCATCTGTCGCGAAATTCAGATCGTCGCCAATCCACTGCCGTTACAAACTCGATTTCATTTGTTTCGGCATAATTAACACGTCTTCTTAAAACTCACAGTATGACCACTCAGTATGAATAACAGGGAAGTACTAAAGGCAAACAAAAAACAAGCGCTTTAAAACACAGAAATCTATATCCTTGTTCATACACGGCAACAATCGTTGTTCGTACGAATCTTTTAAATGCCGGTACTCTTTTCCTCTCTTGATACTGTCCAAACTAGACGACAATGGGTTGAATTAAACGCTGGTGGTATTAATTTCTACCCGACAAAAATTATTCTCTCCTTGCAAAATATCGATTTCTTAACTGACAAACAAAAAAGACAAAAAAAGGTGCCTAAATTAGATATTTTAGGTTTTATATCCCGTTTAGGTATATTTAGGTTTTTATACCCCATTTAGGTATTTTTAGGTGCCACAGAATTAATGTGCGTGAATCCTATGGACATAATTCGAAAAAGTGTATGAGCGCTTTTTGTTTTGGAAGTAAGGAAAAAAATAGGTAAAAACCTAAGAATCCGGTCCCTAATAATAAGTTTAGTTCGTGTGATTTGGAAGAAGCAAGTAAATAAAATATGAACTGGGTACTCATCATTCTGTTTCAAGTAGGCCTAGGCTTTTCCACATCAGTCAACAGATGTGTTCATAAGAGAAGATGCTTGAGTGTGATTGTTTTAATGCCTTCGAAAGGTAGTGATCATGGAACTTTAGTTAAACAAACTAAAAATTTCTGCACGCAAAATGCTGATTGGATAAGCGCTTATACATATGGGCGGGGGTACTTTGTTTTCGAGTGCGGAGACATGTGTGTATTTGCTTTTCAAATATGCCCTTCGGATTAAACAGTTACCTAGGTCAGTGTAATCCGACTATTTTCATGTGATGACACTTTTAAAATTAATTCGTTAGCCGGAATAATATAATAATATTCAAAATTAAATGATTATAATTATATTAGAAAATGGGAAGAAATATCATACATCAAACTATATTGCCTTAGAGGCATATTTTACAAGCTCAAATAATCACATACACTTCATGAGAAATTAGGCTGTAGGGCCTTTGTTGGCTTACTGCAGATTCAGTATCCACTTCCGTTTGAGTAATGACGAGCCGCGGTGGCGATTTCAGTAAATCTTGTGACAACTTGTTCCTCTTCTTAGTTTTAATAGTTTCATGGTAGAAAATTCACACTGACACATATGCGTACTACCAAATGTGGATTGTATTTTCAAGGCACAATTTCTCATTGAAAATTGTCGCTCTGCATATCTCGATCATCGGTCGGAAATGCCTCCATAAGGTTGTTAACACTTCATCAAAATCAGAAAACCTTAAAAGAAATCTCTTCTGGATCTCTGTCGAGTATTTGGGAAATGGAGAAAAATCGGCATCTTCACAATCTAGCTTTATTGCAGAGCAAATTACAAAGAAAAGAGTTCGGTGGCCGGTTTATTAATGAACGCGGACCGGAAATGGCCTGTGGAGCGCCAGTTGAACCACACTGACGAACGTGAATTAGTAGATACCTCTTTTTTCTTCATAAGTTGACATTTAATCTAGAATTCTGTGACGGACCCACCAGTCGAGTTACATTATGTTCGAAGCATGTTTCTTGTTTTTAATATCTCGGTTATCCATTCCAGGCGAAATCGTCGGCAGTTTGTGTTTATATCGTAGCAAATTATTTTAAAGAGGAGATTATTGAATTATAATTAAATATAACGTAGGCTAACTAGTGCGTGGCGTGACTCGCATTCAGACAGCTTTGAATTTATTCTCGAAATGGACAGTTGTAAGTGGGCCTAGAAAACTCTTTACTTGGCGAATGTGATTACTATAGTTAAAGAAACATGAAAAGATCACGTGACTATGCTGAGGAGAGCAGGCGCGGCGTGGCAAACATTCACGTATTGCATAATGCAACGTGTAACATGTACTTGTTCGGAGACGTGGACAAGTTCGTTTAGAAATTATTTTGCTTTCAACAAGGGCTCCATTTAAACAGTATTTTAAGCGCAGCCCCCTCCCAGTTTATTAATAAAACACCAGTTATTAATCTTAATATTTTATCGGAATGAGATATAAAGCATTCTGGCAAGAAGGAGGGATCAAAAAATTCGTATTACTGCACATCCAATTTCCAGGTTAATTACTATTTCAAGTTAACAATTTTCGAATACACGGTTATTCAAAAATAAAGAGCAGATTTCACAAATTTATTTCTCGCGAACGACACAAGATAGAAACACAATTCCAACACCACTTAACTCGGGACGTTTCAAAGTTTTGAATAGACCATCTTTCCATGGGTCGCCGCAGGGGCGCTGGACGCAGCTCTGCCGGAAAACGTGTGGTTCTCGAGAAATAAATTTGTGAAATCTACTCTTTACTTTTGAATAACCTTGTATATTTTTTTTCGGATAATGCCAGATCTAAGCTTTACAAAAGTGTTCGGAAACCAGTGTTTCAATTAGGCTATTGTCTGTCTGGTACCCTATGATCCCAGGTGGGGCGAAGGGGCCTCCAAGCGGAGGTTTAATTAGGCTATTACACGTTGCAAATTCATTTAGACTTGTATGAAACAGTTTATTGGGTACTATTCGCGATCATATAGACAAAGATACATCGTAAAATTAATATTTGACATAGCAGCTAGGTTGGTGTGCTTAACCATTCTTAATGTGTTCGGCATGCTCCATTGGCATTGTTCATGATTTATTATTATTATTATTATTATTATTAGTATGAGACTCCACCGTGAGTGGACGTGTTGTGTGTTCTCTCTGCTATAGTGGTGACCTACTTACTATTTCATTGACAGTGCTTCGATTTTTCAATGGCGCCTAGTGCCGACCTATGCCCTTTGTGTAACAAGGGATTTCAAGGTAGGCAAAAACATTTATACTGTAGTGGGAACTGTAAGGCCCGCTTTCATTTAGTTTGTCTAAATATAACTGATATAGAGGCTACACTCTACCACAAGGATGGTGAGAGCACCTACGTTTGTGATAAGTGCACTCAATTAAGGAAAGCCCTCAGGAATGATGATACTCCTGTTAGATCTAGATCTAATTCAGTTCCTGATGAGAGTATATCTGCAGCTCACATTCACCCAGGGAGGTGTAACACCTTGGATAGCAAACTTGAAGCCATTATTGAGGCTAATAAATCTTCATCAGTAGCAGTGTCAGCTATTACTGAACTGCTGACAAAAATCCTCTCCGAGGTCTCTGACCTAAGAGAGGAAAACAAAAATCTACGGAAAGAGATCTATGGCCTCCGAGATCTCCTAAACGAATCTTCACCACGAGTCCAACAAGGAGCTAGTTCAAGTGGTACCAATATTCCCCAGCAGCCTAGCAAGAAAGTTGCAAATATCATCCAACCGGCTAAATACTCTGAAGTGGTGGCTGCCATCAATAGAGAAACTACCTCTGCCAACAGTGGAAATCCTACCTATACCAGTAATGGTTCAGGTGGTGTTTCAGCTTCCTCAAGCCGCAGTGTCAAACTGCCAGTGCCCAATCGGGCCACTACAAGTGCCAGTTCCAGTGCCAGTGTGTCTAGTGCCATTAATTCTAATCTCGCAGTGCCCACTGCACTCAGTGCCCCGGAATCCGATAGAGGTGACACCAATGACGGCTTCACAGTTGTATCTAAAAAACCTAGGGTTAAGAAGGCCCCGCTAATAGGAGTTAGGAATTCTTCCTCACTACCAGTAGTTGCCAAACCAACTAGAGGTAAAGCCTTATTCGTGTCACGCTATGGTAACACTGTAAACGCGGAAGATATTGCAGAATCCTTACGTACCCAGGTAAATCTCAAAACATTTGCAGTAACAAAGCTGAAAACTAAATTTAATTCTTATGCCAGTTTTCATATTTCTGTTTGTGAGGAAGATTTCCCTCTTATTAATAATGTAGATATCTGGCCTACAGGGGTGCTGTTTTTTCCATTCCGTGGCCGCCTACAAAAGGAACAAATCGCGCCCACCGGTCCTGACCCAGCTGTATGTAGCCCTACAACGAAGTCGCAGGGTAAACCTCCTGAAAAAACTCCTGAAAAATCCAGTAGATCTTCCCCTAGGAAGATTATGGATACACTGCTAGCCAGAACATCTTCTAAAAGCAGCCTTGGAGGGGGCTCTCCTTAACCCTAAATGGCAAATAGTTGTGATCATATGGATCAGTCTATGTTTAGTAACAGCAATTTAGGCACTGAAATTTATTACCAAAATGTTCGTGGTTTAAGAACTAAATCCACGGACCTTTTCGACAATATTAACACAAATGAACCCATCATCATTTGTCTTACTGAAACATGGTTAAATGATGACCATTATGATCACAATTATTTTCCTGAAATATATCAGGTGTACAGATCTGACAGAAAATATACACTAGTTAGCCAAACTCGGGGAGGAGGGTCTTTAATTGCCATCAGCAACAGTGTCAGGCATAAACGTAGACCTGAATTAGAACAGACAGATGAATGTGTGTGGATTGAGTTAACTCTCAAAAATGCTCAGCCTATTTTAATTGGATGCCATTATTTTGCGCCCAATACGAGTATTGCTGCATTTCAGCAGTATTTTAATTTTCTCGAAAATAATTTAGATTGTAACAACTTTCAGGTCATTTTACTCGGTGATTTTAATATCCCTGGTTTCAATTGGCTGGCAGGTGTTGCACCTAACTTATATCACTATCATAAAATTAAAGGTGAAATTGTACACCAAACATGCTCTTTCCTAAATTTGTCTCAAATCAATGACACTGTCCCTAGTAAAAATTTATTAGACTTAGTTTTTACAAGTCTGGATGAGATCACTGTATCA
This sequence comes from Ectobius pallidus, assembly GCA_964059195.1. Classification (NCBI taxonomy): domain Eukaryota; kingdom Metazoa; phylum Arthropoda; class Insecta; order Blattodea; family Ectobiidae; genus Ectobius; species Ectobius pallidus. The sequence goes on from CAXKWD010000010.1 coordinate 20,217,556, forward strand.
ATACCGGATTATGCACTGGTGAATATTGATAACTATCATCCCCCTATTGTCATGAATTTAATTAGCCAAGTGAGTGAAGGTACTCAGTTCCCAACAGAAAGTTTATGCTATCACAAAGGTGACTATTATAAACTATACAACACATTAGCTTCATCTGACTGGTCCGCAGTGTATAATCAAAAATCACCTGACACTGCTGTTGAAAATCTTGCATATTTAGTTAGTGATGCAATTAATAAGTCAATCCCTAAAACATTTGCTGTTAAACCAAAATATCCGGCTTGGTTTTCAAGAGAGCTTAAATTATATATAAGGAAAAAGAAACATTATCATCGACTTTTTAAAAAACACTCGACTGATTTGTATTATCAATGTTTCTCAGATTACCGAAGATTGGTAAAAGTAACTAATAAAATTGATAGGCAAAAATGGTACAAATCAATCGATCAAGATTTAAAGTCAAACCCTGCTAAATTTTGGAGTTATGTTTCGAAGTTACGAAATAAAAACGATCCCGTATTGCATGTTAAAATTAACAATACCATTGTTTCAGAACCATCAAAGCTAGTGAATATTTTCGCAGAGCATTTTCAGATTATAAATACGCCCACTAATGAAGTACCTGGGCCCTATGCTCAAACTGTCACATCTGAATGCCTACATGTTCCAACTATCGTAGATTCCGATGTCTTGGTAGCTATTCGACACTTGAAACCATCTAAGAGTTCGGGACTCGACCAGATACCAAGCTTTATTGTTAAGGGGTGTGCCCCAATACTGACACCTGTACTTACATATGTGTATAACCTTTCGCTGGAAACAGAAACTTTTCCTTCAATTTGGAAAATTTCTGCTATTAGACCGGTACACAAGAAAGGCAAAAGCAAAGAATTGGCAAATTTTAGGCCCATAGCCATATTAAATACATTTTCAAAAATTTTTGAAACCATCATTCATAAACATATTTCATTTTTCAGTAAAAATAAATTAAATGATTTCCAGCATGGTTTTACCAAGGACATGTCCACAGCAACCAATATTATCACTTTTCTCAATGACATACTTAAAGAAAATTGCTCACAATCGCAATCAGATGCCATATTTTTTGACCTGAGCAGAGCATTTGATGTAGTAAATCACGATCTTCTTGTTAAAAAATTGAGTAATTTAGGTCTACATAACAAGTATGTCAATTGGTTTTCAAGTTATTTAAGAAACAGATCTGCTCGAGTTAGAATATCTAACTATTTTTCAGAGCCTTTTTACATACCAGATGGTGTACCCCAGGGGTCAGTGTTGGGTCCTTTCTTGTTCTTAGTTTTTATTAACGACATATCTAATATGCTAACATGTAAGAAAATAGCATACGCAGACGACCTATGTATATGGAATAAAATATCTACGGCTTCGGACTGCAAATTACTGCAAAGGAATATCGATTACATACACCAGTGGTGTAAATCAAATTTAATGATAATTAACACCAGTAAGACTCAGAGCATGATATTTAGTAGAAAAACTAACCAAATAATATACAATTATCGTCTTGGCCAAAACATAATAGCACGTTCAGAAAATATAAAATACCTTGGAGTTTATCTTGACTCAAAATTATATTTTCATGTCCATATTGACCATATTTTCACACAGGCTTTAAAAACTCTTGGATTAGTTCGTTTAATTTCTCAAAATTTAAAAAGCATAGAGTCATTACTTACTCTTTACAAATTTTTAATTCGCAGTGGCTTAGAATATTGTAGTGTTGCTTATAACAGCATTACAATATCTGACAGTAATAAGCTGGAACGAATACAAAGAAAATTTGTTTCCCTTATACGTAATAAGTTTAACAGAAATTTGGACTATGAAGATATACTTAAGTTATTAAATTTGGAAACATTATATAATAGGCGTGTTTCTGCAGATGCTAATTTCATAGCTAAAGTCTTTCGTGGGGAAATACATTGCAAATCAATTTTAGATAGCATAGGGCTCTCTGTCCCATATGCACGAGGAACAAGAAATCGAACAATTTTTTCTGTTCAACAGCCATATGTGATTCCTTCTAACAGAATGGCTATTGCTTGCAATGCCCTATTTAAAAATTCTGATATATTCCACAAGCAGTGATTATTATTACTGTTATCATTATTATTATTATCACTATTATTATTATTATTACTATTATTATTATTATTATTATTATTATTATTATTATTATTATTATTATATACACACAAGACTGACAAGGACTCATTCATTATTTTGATAAAACGGCCATATGCTCTACAAGTTTAACAAGAAATATAATGACACAATCTTTAATTAAAGAATGCGACCTGCTTTCCTCAAATATAAACATATAAACTAGTGTCTGCATTGAATTATAAGTAAAGAATGTGCTGACGTAACGAAGTTCATGCTATTGACATAGCACTGCTGACCGCACAATCAATCATGTTAAAACTGCAGACTTGTCAGTTAGGTAGTCAGATGTCTAATTATGTGTTATCTTGTAATTCCTGTTGTTATATGTAATTCTTTTATTATTGTAAATAATATATCATCATCATAATTCACCACTGCCATTCCTTTATCATAATTCATTTATCATAATTCATTCTAATATTAAGTAGAAGCCTACTGTTTAAAATTTGTAAAAATTGTCTGTAGCTTCTATAAATAAATAATTGAAATTATTATTATTATTATTATTATTATTATTATTATTATTATTATTATTTGTAAATGTAGAAAAACAATGTTTAAACTTGCTGTATCGGTATCTGAAAAGTTCAGCCTCAGCTCTCTAACCATCTCATTCATATACTCTTCTTTACTGAAAAGTTGATAAGTCGGTGGAAATAGCTGAATGAATAAATTGTCAGCCCTATTAAAAATTTCTAAAACACGAAAAATCGTGAAATATCTATTTTAAATTGACTCAGAGATATTTTAATTACTCTCCAGAGATTGAATGTTTCGACTGGTTTTCTTTCGATACCGAAACCAAATCTGTGGTAGACATACTATAGGTAATTATTTTCTATCTTTCACTATTTAACTTCCCCTTATTTGGAACAGGTTAACCTATGGATTTAAAATATGAATGTATCAAGACTTGGTGAGATCCCTGATTTATGTGATCGTCACGACGCAGGGTCCCCTTCTAAGACATTACAAACGAATATAGACAACGAACAAATGACGTTTCAAGTAGGTTGCAAGTAAATTCCTACTCTGCATTCTTCTTTGCTGTTGGAGAGAATGTCCAGAAGAAAAAAAAACCGCGTTAAGATTGGCTGACCCCAGGATTGAACCCGTTACCTCTCGACTGTGATTCCTTGACATTGCCGCCAATTCACTCAGCTGAATAGACAATACTAGGAAATAAATCAATTAATTACCGGAGGAAATTTTTCCAGTTTGCCTTATTTTCTGGTGTCTCCTGTCTTTTGCGTTACGTGTGACATTGTGCAGTGCGAAGGAAGCAGAGTACTATTACAACCATGCCTTTTTAAGGATCGAGTGACACTTAGATTAAACTCTGCTATGAGCGTGAGTTTTTGCAGGAGTAGCCTAAAATGTCCAACTTTCTACGAGCGTTGATCCTCTTCCCTAGATTTATAGCACCCTGACGAGAGAGTCCATGAACGCTTAGGCTTCCACGGCCGGGGTCTATATTATTAGAATTAGAAGCTTCTTTCGGGCTGTTTTGCCGTGGTCTGCTTGGAGTAATATCCAGATGTTTTCGTCCACAGCTGCGGTGGACATCCTCAGTGGTAGAAGTTTTCTATTTGAAAGTATTAATGTTATGATGTGGTTCCTGGCCTCCGCGACTGGGCAGTGGGCGGGGTGGGGCGGAGGCGGTACGAATAGTCTGGATATATTACTCCCAGATGGCCAGGCAAAACAGCCCGAAAGATTCTTCCAATTCTAATAATCCCACCTCTCCTTCCTGATCCTTCCATAAATCGTGACTGAATGCAGGAACTGTAGAACTACTCAGATTAAATAAGCCGATGAAACCGCTCTCACAAACCGTTCCCCCAAACACACGCGCGCGCGCATTCAATATTATTAATATGCATAATTTACTGTTTATTTTTATCTCAGCAATTTGCAATAATTTGCGTAATGTACTGTGTATTTTTTTCCCGGAAGTTAACAGTGTATGTATATTTTGTTCGGTTTTATAACATCCTTTCTTGAGGCGGTATATTTTTTCCTTCATTCAGGGCCTAAAATATGCGTACATATTGCAGCGTGGTTTACAGGGAAGTCCTTAACTTCTCTTTTTGACTTTTATATTTCAGTGTGACTACCATGAGGAGAGTGTGGAGTGCTCTAGAAGTTATCGTGACTGGCTGGCAAGAACCTGTTGGAGAGGCTGTGTCACGCTTCATTGCCTTATAAGGGCTCATAATGTTTCCTACACGAAACCATTAAACTTCCAAAAATACCCGACACGCATGTCTTTCGTGAATGCCTATGTTCCTTAATTATACCAAGCATGTCCTCCGTATAAATTAACGTTCTCTTTGCTGGTATCTTGGAATCTTCTTTCGCCACAAATTCTATGCACATATTTTGTAACTATAATTTTAATTACGGTTGAAATTGTAGTTCTGGACTATCTGAATGGAAATTGGAAGACCTCGAAAACAAAATGACGTAAAACAGTCATAATTTTACATATGAGAAGGCTTGGATCCTCAACAGTTTCTTATTGAGAAAGGTTAAATTTGGAATTTATATTTTCTATTTTCGATTATCTCTTTATCTTTGTATTTTCATTTATCTTATTTTATATGAAGATGCGAGGAACTTTTTTGAATTTAGGTTTATTGATAAAGTCCTATCAATAAAATCTTTGCCTATTGTAATCTGCTAGCTTTAAAATTATTATATAAATAACATCGGTATTAGATGTGGATACGACCTTGAAGTTTGATGTAGAGTTTTTTCTATATTGTATTGACATTTTGATTCTAAAATGCCATTTTGATTCTAAAATGCCATTTTGATTCTAAAAATGCCATTTTGAGGGAAAGAAGGTCTGTGTGTCCATGAACATCATAACTCAAAAGTGAAAAAACTAACTTACCAAAACTACATTAGTACATTATGCAGTGATAATTGTATTGACATTTATTAAGACATGAGTATGTTTTTATGAAACAAGAAAGCGAGTTTCATATTTTTCATACGAGAGTCATAACTAGAGACGAGACTTTCATGCACTATAAAATTGCGAAATATGCATGCATTCATGCATTATCAAACCATGAAACATGCACTATCAAGGGAGAAATACACTAAAATATGCACTAACATTTATGGCCCAATTTCCTTACTTTACTTAACTTTTTTGGCACAGTTGACAACCAACAGCATTTCTAAATTGCTTTCTGTAAGGTTCCTGCGCTTGTCAGTCAATATGTTTTTGTAGACAGAGAATGATATTTCTACATCACACGATGTTATGGGTGCAAACTTCAGTGAACACATTTGTGAAAGTGTCAGGTCAAATTCTTCATCCACGTTTTCATCACAAAGAACCTTCTTTAATGAGCAAAGGAATCCGTGGTCCGGGTTCGCATTTATGACCCTGGTTTTTAGTATTGTTTTACAAAACAAATAACTGCCATACAAATTATTCGGAAACCGAATAAAAGTGCTTACCTCTTTACTGCAACAGTCGCAGAAGACGACTTTCCCATCTGATCTAATAAAAACCTTACCCTTACGCTTTTTGAACATTTAATTGGAGGCATAGTAAAATCACAGAACAGACAACCACATTAACCACTGCACACCCTGTAAAGACACTGCAGGTTTCCCGAGCTCTGACAAAGTACAATGCACCCCAAGTGCGAGCCAGAAATAGCTAAGGGTGGACAAAGGCAAGGTCAAATTCCTTCCTCCTTTTCGCACATTTTTGCGCCACTTCACAAACGACCTTAAAAAAATGGGCAGTAAAAATCGAAGATAGAGAAACTTTGCCACGATGTCACTTTCTTGAAAACCCATTAAAACATGCATTTAAACTGAATATGATGTATATTATATGCATAATTTAGCCAAAAATACCCTAAATATGCTTTATGCATGTTTTTTCCTCCAAAAAGGTCAAAACATGCAAACATGCACGGAAAAAGTATGCATATTTGGAACCGGAAAGTAATGACATGGGTAAGTACTCAGTTTGAGCTATGTCCTAAGTTCTCATAAAAACATGCATTTGCATGAAAGTCTCGTCTCTAGTCATAACTATGATTACAGTAAATTCTTTCCTTACTGGAAAAACACGTGTCAGGAGAAGAGCATTGAGAGGTGGAAGTTGAATTCAGAGAAACAAGCCACCTTCCCCTCTCGCATGTCATGAGCTCATGACAGCCATAGCTGTGTATCATAATCAGCTCAATGTGACTCTCCTGAAGAATGGCATTCGAATAAATCATCGCCCCTTCAAATGACAATATTTCGGTATAGACTAATCCATGATATTGTGCATTTCTCCGAGCAGGGCCAGATAGAAAACATTTCACTGTAGAGTCAAGCTGCATAAGACTTTTTGTTTGGCGATAATTATAATTAAATGTTAAGTTTTGGGTTTTAGAATACCTGCTAATTAATGAAGCAAATGACTCTCGACCAACTGCTGTTAGTATTTATCTTTTCCGATAGATGGCAGGTTATAAGACATACTAACCACAGGGCTTCTTTTGAGCTTTAAAGACAAACAACCCACGAAATGACCTCAGTTTAGTATAATATTAAAATTTACACTAACAGAATTGATTTTATTTTAAATGCAGGTTGTTTATTATGCATTTTTATTTCTGCTCTCAAAGTTTCAAGATCGTTCCATGTTCGATAATAATAGATCCCACACCTATGTTATAATGAAACCCTGTATCGTAATGGATATCATTTTGATACTATTATGCCACATGTAATAGGTTTTTCTTTGTAGGATAGTTGTACATAAAGTTATATTATGATACTCATTTTCTTGTATACTTGATCCCGAAGTATGGCAATGACTTCCTCTAACCAGTTTTTTTACTATTTTCTACTTGCTGATGTTAATGATCGTATTTAAATGTTCCACAATAACTGACTGTATTCTCTTCCACAACTTTTAATTGATACTTTTCCCATTATCTTCCCTCAAGTCATAATGTCGACAACACTAAAAGCCCAATTCCTGCTTTCAAGGAACTTGACGTTTCATGAGAAGAGGCAGGAGTACTCAACCCAGCTAGTAATTAAAGATTCATCCTTGGGATGATAAAAGTCCTCATAAGATCTTTTCTGTTAGTCAAGCAATAAACAGTTATTATTTGTGCTTAAGTTTTGCCATAAAGCGTTCCTTACAACTTTGCCTTTATTTACAGCTTTCGTGGTTTCGTATATTGAATATATTGTATTTTGACTTATATTCTTACCTTAGCGTAATTGTTGATGTTAAGTTTCTCACAGAATGCAATTTTTGATTTCCCACTTCTTTTGTTCCTAATTTACTGTCATGATTTAGATATAAAGTAATCAAAGAACAGTGGCAAAGGGAAGGGTGGTGCCAGAGGGTCCGCACCCTCCCCAAAATCAAAACCTAAAATTCTGTTTGTTATTTAAGCTCCATTTTGTCAAATATTTAATTTTATTTTATAATAAAATACTGAACTTGTAAATGTAGGCCTATTATTTCCACTGTTCCATGTGTTGTTTATAAATAGAAATAAATAGTAATAACTAATAATAAAATAAAATATAAATAGTAATAAGTGTTATAATTTAGGTAATGATTGCTTGTTTAAGTTGCCATGTCTTAAAGTGTAGTAAACACATTTACTAACTAGTTTTTCAGTGCTAAAATAGCGTAAAAAGTTATTTTCATTAGTTCAGTATTTAAAAATTTTCTGGGGTGGGCCCCCATACCCCTTCTTCCTGCCAGCATTTTCGACCCTCTACGAAATTATTTTCTGGCTATGCCACTGTCAAAGAAGGTTAGTGCAGTCATGTTCCTTGAACCTCAGAATTTTTTTATTCAAGGAAAAGGTGACTAGACTATGGTTTTGGAACTTAGTTAGAATAATAATCATTAGGTATGGTAATACTATAGTTTTGAATGCATGCTGAAATGTGAGAATTATTGTAACTCATAAATAGCATTTGAAGAATATGAGTTGTGATCATAGAAAAACATTTAAGTCAGGTTTATTTTTCTAGGGGGAAGAAAAGCTAAGTATTATCCGTTTACATTACAAAGGCTTCTATGGGAAAATGTTTAATAAAGTGATGTTTACTTCTCCTGCCCTTACCATAGGTGCTTATATGAGTAAAGGAAGTATTGTGTTCGACACCAATATTTGGTGTCAAATTTTTATCATTTCGAGATACCCTGATTCAAAAAACAAAACTATTACCAAAAATATGTATATGTGTGTGTGTCTGTAAGTCCGTGAACAGCATAGCTTGAGAACAAAAAATCATTTCAATACAACATTTTGCATTTCGGTTAAGTATCTTTGGGGAACTTGATACAAAGACTGGCATGAAGAAAAATTCATTTCTTGCGATTTTCTCAAAAACTGCTCTAACAGTTTTGTTTACATTTTGAACAGGTAGGGAAAAAAAGTGGGTTGACTAAAATATCTAAGTTGCCGATATGAGCCACTGCGCATGCCTAGCAGCATTCACAGGATAGCAGGAAATGTATTGAAATTTGTTCTACAGCCGATAAATAGCTTGAATTGAGAAATAATTTCACGTAATTTGCATTGCTTGTGAAAACAAACGTTTCCGTTACATATCTTACATTTATTTACGTATCACAAGGCTCTGAAATCATCTACAAGAGTCGGTCCGCTTTTTTTTTCCCTACCTGTACATGAGTTGCTTATACTAAGAACTAAAGTTTTTGTTTGCAAAATTTTCATAGAAATTCTCTGAAGTTTATTTATAAGGCAGCCACTGTTCATAGAAACTGTCTTGCCTCATGAACAGTAAAGCTTTTCATGATGTTGAAACAGTTGAGTTGAGTACGCACGCCTTTCAACACTGCCTCTTATGGTTTTTACATTGAAATCTTTTTACTTATGCCTAATATTAATTTTCATGTTAGAAGTCATATTTCAAGTTACTCTATTTAAGTATATTGTTCAGATTTTCTCTGTGACATATACTGAAGTATTATTTACCATATTTACACTTGCACTTTTGATTTGGTTAGAGTTTGCTACCCTAATTTTGAACATTATGCAGTGTACACTTATTTCGATATATTTTTCAGATAATTTCTCTAACTTATCACATTATTACAATGTTTTCGCCTCTTTTTCCCTAAATTCTTAACATTATTTACATTAGATACTCTTGTTTCACTATATTGTTTAGAAGATTCTTCTTACTTTTAATATTTAAGAAAATCCTTCTCTTTCTCCTTGAAACATTGTTTACTTGTTTTACTATATTGTTCAGAGTTTTCCTTCATAGTGATTTCTTTTCAAGTGTTTCTTATAGGCTAATGTTATATCCTTAGATCTTTGTCTATCTCACCATGAACTTTATGATCTACGGCACTAATGATAGCCTGTCTTCACTGTAATATGTTTGCACATGAGTTATCATTTCACTTATGGGATTATAAACGCCTGAAGACACCTGTAAACGTATGGAATGACATATAATATTCATCTTCGTGTGAAGTGGCTGTATCCTACAATGTAATCACAAGCTGCTAAGTAAAATGCACTCTAACCTGGCATGAATCAGAACTTAACAGCAACAGAGGAACACTTTTATTTGTATAAAAATGTGATACAAAGACAATGCTTTACATAATTTAAAATGTTGATAATACTGCATTATGTATTATGAAGTAAACATACTTAATAATTGTTCATAATTGTAAACAGCAGTGAAAACTATTTTTCAAACACGTAGACATCAACACATAACAATGAACTGTTTTTATTTATGCAGTATTATCATAAATAATCAAAATAACATATTGTTGTTGTTCATGGCATTGATGGCAGCATGGTTGGACTAAGCGGGGAGTCGGACCTTCAGAATTCAGATTAAGAGGTTCTACTGTATCTTATTTAACTAAGTACCCATCTTTATAAAGTGGCTCTCATTGGTTAAAACTGAGAGTTACAGTTTCAAACTTATGTGAGGGCTTGGGTTTTACAGGTGTCAAAATGTGCAGCAGGCCTTATATAGAAGGACAGTAAAGTCATGATCCATAGTCGTGCCTGACCTGTTCCCTCTTCAGGGGAACTCATGGTATTGATTGACTCTTCAACACTGCTAAAATTACACATTTTCAGAGAATAAAGGAGCTGTAGATCTTGATAGATGCCTATTAAAAACTGTGTAAGCAATAAGCCCATGCTTACATACACTCCTCCCTTATTCTCCCTCCCTCCTTCGCTCTCTAGCATGCTTGTTCTCTTCCACTTTCACAAACACACACTCATGTGCACAGGCATATATGTATGCACTCACATACTTGTTTTCTAAGAGGTGAACAAATCTGATTGTCACATTTCACTTCATTTTAAATACTTATTGACTGCAGTAACTGAAGGCAATGTTCTCTTTGTTTTCAGGAATTCCTGTTGGCTATAGATGTCACATCCTCGGGTACACCAGAGGAGAAGCTAAAGTGGGCATTCCGCATGTACGATGTTGATGGAAATGGTGTAATAGATATCCAAGAAATGACCAAAATAGTTCAGGTTAGAATTTATTAATGTTGAAAAGTTGAGTGTTTAACATTTCTTAAATAAATCCATTTACAGATATCAGTATCTTATTTATGCTATTCCACCAAGAATAAGTAGCTTGGATTGGAGATGTGCGAAGCATGGACTGACCACTTTAGTCATTCTGTTGCTTAGGAATGCAAGACACCATTAATAATTATATTATCAGAAAAATATTTGTATGCAGCCCAACTTATTTTATAGTTTTATATTTTGATTCTCCTGTCCACTTCGATCAACTTATGCAGAAGGTCATAAATATTGTTACACTGCAAGCTAATTAATACTTATTAAAAAAGGAAACCAATCGTTTCAGCAACAGAAGTTGTTGTTAGTACTGCAAAGTATGAACAAAGCAGATTTATTTTGTACTGCAGATATTTTTCTTATTCTTTGGAACAGCAAAAAATGGCACAATCTTTTGGAATGCATGATGATCATCAATGTGGTTAAGTTTAGCACCTCAGTTAGGTAACTTAATGGTAGCTACTGCATAACACAAACCAGACTTTGACGTTACATTATCGAAAAGGACTTGTGAGATTTGCTTATGATCAGTGCTTTTTTCTTTAAAAAAAAAAAAAAAATGGAGTACTTGATGGAACATTGCTTACCCACATATTTAGAATGAAAATGGAATCTCACAATATGCAGAAGATTAAAAAATTTAAGTCCTCTGAGATGGAATCAGTTCATACACATCAATTGTACCTGTAAGCTGTAATTTAGTGTGGTATGCCCACAGGGTTTCTTGAAGCTTTCACCAGATGATGATAGCTATACCTCTATTTTCGAGAGTTGGGTCCTGATGACAGGTTTGCGACCAACCTTGGAACTACTGCGAGATATTGCTGATCATCTGACATGTATATAAGCGGAGTCATTTTCACAAGGGTACATCTGATTTAACACATGAAAAACAACTGCAGAATAGCCAGCATTAATGCAGCAGCATTAATGCATATAAATGCAATTTGAAGTCAAGAGAAAAGGGATACAACAAACACTTGAGCAAGTGCTAATGTTGAATCAGTAACATTGGCAAAGTAGCCATGGTTACCATTGTAACGGTGCTACAGCGCTTACTTGTTTTCCTGATTGCAGTGCTAATGTCAGGCCCCTCCTCTTAAAAATCATGATATAGGTAACAAACATAACACTAAAAATGGCAACTTTAATGCAAACAATGCATATAATCACTTTCTTTATTTTATATAGCACAAATAGATTTAAAAATTTGAAAATTAATCATTTTTTCAAATATGAAACCTCAAATTTTTAAAGGGGTATGCATAACCCCCCCCCACGTACCCACAGATATGGCACTACTCCGGTCTGAACTCAAATCATTTTCTGAACTTAGATCATAATTGATCTCCAGTCATTGATGTTTATACAATCGGTCCTAAGAACACACTAAACTGATGAAGTTTTTAAAAAAATGTAATTTTGAGATAGCACTTCAAATATGTAGTCAGCCGCGGTGGTCTAGCAGTAGCATGCCCGCCTCTAGATTCGAAGGTCTCAGGATAAAACCTGGACGCAGTCGTTGGGTTTTCAGGACGTAAAAATCCTGGGCACGGAGTCCTCCGGGAGGGACTTTAAGCTGGGCACATAAAAGAACTCCAAGCCTAAATTAGAGCCTCTGGACAAAATTTCTCGGCCCTTTCACGTCCAAGTAATACCTTAGTTTCCTGAGGGGGGTTGAGAGGCGATGTGCTTACTACCTGGCCCTCTGCCCTCTCTCGGAAAATAAGGATAACAAAATTCATATAGGTAACAGAAACCTCCACTTGGAGGCCCCTTCATCCCAACATAGGGGCTATAGGGTTCTAGAGACAGACAGACTTCATATATGTAATGTATGTATGTATGTATTTTCTTTTAAATAATTTTTATTCCTGCATGCTCCATTACAATAGTAATATTACATGCGGTCTTACTCCTTCTTAGATGTAACTATATACATATATTACAAGTTGAAATTCCTAACATATAGTGTCATTGTAACTACAGTATATACACATATTACAAGTTAATATTTCTAACATACAGGGCTAATGTAACTATATACACATATTATAAGTAATATTCTGATATAAAAAACGACCAGAGTTCGTGCAGCAATAATAACAAACTACAATAACGTATTAAAACTCTCCCAATTCTCCACAGTGGTAAATGTGTCTTTCAGCGGAGTCAACCTGTATATATATATGCAATGTGTATTGTGCACCTGACACTAACGTAGATCAGTACTTGATCGAACTGAACAACTTATGTAACACTTTGCAAGGCGAACCATTAATTATTACTGGCAATATAAATGCCAGTCATGTGGCTTGGGGCAGTTCTAGTACAAATGACCGAGGGTGGAAATATTACGATTTTTATTCCACTGACAATCTTCACATACTTAGCCTAATAATGGAAATTTACCTGCCTATAGCCGAAGAAATTGCAGTGCATTAATGCTACCATTTATATTGGAATGGTTAGTAAGCGAGAAAGCTACTCTTTCCAATCATAGACTCATTGTCACTAAGATAAATACATCTAAAACGCCCTATGACATCAACAATAACATGTACCTCACAAGGAAGTTTAAAACCAAAAATGCATCATGGACACACTTTCAAAATGCAGTGTCCCGTAATCTGGAAGGAATATCTCAAGAGATACAGAATGCTGACAGCAAAATTAAATTAAATCATATAAGAAATGACAGACATAATAGTTCATACTTGTGAGTCATACTTAACAAAACTCACACACAGAACAGCAAAAAATTATTGGTGGAATACAGATCTGGGAATTATTAGGAAATGTCTCCTTGCAAGCTATCGAAGATTCAAACAGTCCAGATGTCCCCTACTATGTGAGAGGTATGAGGAAGCATTCAATTTAATTAAAGCTAAATACAGGATGAAAATAGTGAATGCCAAAAGGAATAGCTGGAAAAATTTTTGCTCAACACAGACGTCAGTAAACCCATGGAACATTGTATATAAGTACTGCCGGAAACCCGAGAATCTTAATAACACCATGTCTACAGTAGAAATAGAAGGTGGATATACAACTAGTCCTAAAGAAACAGCATAGGTACTGGCTGCTTCATTCTTCCCAGAAGATACAATAGATAATGAAGAACAAATTCATACACTAGCTGAAAATGATACACACACGCCAAACGACTGCCTGTTCACTCCTCAGGAAATTAATATCATTCTAAAATTAAATGATCAAAAAGCACCAGGCCCTGATCACATCTCCGCTAACATGTAAAAAATATCCATTTTTGTTTTCCTTTCCATTTCACAGATGTGTTTAACAACTCGGTACTTCCCAAATTGCTGGAAGATTGCTTCAATCAAGATAATACCAAAACCAAATAACAACAAGAAGGGGCTGGGGCATTCAGACCTATTAGTTTAATACCGGTTCTAGGAAAATGCCTAGAAAACCTATAATCAACAGGGATATGTTTCACTTAACTAGCAGTCATCAGCTAAGTGAAAACCAATTTGGCTTTATGCCACAAAAATCAACAGAAGATGCATTCGGTAAAGTGGTTGACTGGATGCACATGACACTCAATGAAAGGAAAATAGGCCTGCTTATCTCTTTAGATATATCTAGTGCTTTCAGTCATGCATGGTGGCCAAAGGTGCTTCACCAGCTAAGGAAAAAAAGCTGCCGAAGAAACTTATATATATATATATATTAATATAGGGCAAGGCATTTAATGACCTTAAAAAAGTGAAAAAATGCAAAATAAAAAATGCATTTATGACCTAAAAATAGTGAATAAATGACCGAAAAAAATAAAAAAATGACCAATAAATTTTATCATTATTACTTATAATTATTTTTTTAAGTAATGAATTGCTTTTAAGGACCAATTTAATGGATGACATTTCATTATATATAAATTTACAATATAAAACACATTTATTTTGCTGCTAAAGAAGTAAGTAAATTAATATTGAATACCCTTCACTAAATTTTTTTTTTCTGAACTGGCATGCCCGTCATATCGGCGCATAAAAATGCTGTACACAGTTTCTCGCAAAACGGCGAAAATGTTGAACAACTTTCCCCCAGAAGTGTCTGTTGCAGGCCACGGTTTCTTTTCTCTTCAAGTCGCTGCAGACCATGTTATGTTTCTCTCTTGATACATGTTGTTCAACCGTAATTTTTTTTCAGCAGAAACCCTCACATCACATAATTTGCAGAACAATATTTTTCCATCGGTGGAAAAAACATTTTCTCCGTACTCGAAAACAAATCGTTTTAATTTATCAAACGTACTTTCTTTCACTTTGGGCATTTTACTGAACTCTTCTGTCAACAAACTATCTCATACAACTCTTACAGACAACTGAAAGACATAGTGAAAGTCCTCCTACCTGAAAATGAATAACAATAGGATGCTGGGATTAGTTCATGATGCACATTCCTTTAAAATAATAAAGCAGGTATAGTCGCCTCGCTTATCTCTAACGGAGCTGTGTCCCAAGTGATGTTTCTTTAATGCAAGAAGGACACATTCGTCAATAGCCACTTGTATTTACAACGTTGTTTTCTTGGAAATGTAGACTAGTTCAAAATGCTTAAAAATAGAAGCAGGTATTGCTTATACTGTATTTTCTTGGAAATGTAACAAGAGTTCAAAATGCATATTCCTTCCAGTAACGCTGCAATCTGCTTTATTTCCTGTGGATGTTATTTGCTTTTACAGTTATAATAGACAAGCATTAAAAATCAAAAATAATAAATAAAAAAACTAAAAATATAATGTAATGTAAGACTTCATTTAAAAAACTATAAAAATGCCGAAAAAGACCTAAAATGCCGAAAAAGTCCTAAAAATGCCGAAAAAGTCCTAAAAATGCCAAAAATGACCTAAAAATTACCAAAAAATGACCTATCTATTGAAAATTACGAAAAAATGCAAAATAAAGCAAAAAAATGCAAAAACAAATAGCTCTTATTTGATCAATTAATTGATGATACACATTTATATATATTCGAGCTATCTTTTAACCATCATATAAAAAAGATGCAAAATCATCAAATGCCTTGCCCTTATTAATAACAGACTATTTTATTAACTGCAAGAACCAGTTAGCAGTAAGTGGTGCTACCATTAACAAAAACATTACAAGGGGATGCCCACAAGGATCAACCTGCAGTCCAGGCTTCTGGATCCTACTCTGTGACGACCTACTAAAACAGCTACTCCCAAATGGTTGTAGTATTTTTGCCTATGCAGATAATGCTCTTCTGCTGGTGAAATCTGATACATCAGCAAGAGTAGAAAATATTGCGCTAAACGCTGCTCTCTCTTTAATCCATGACTGGGAACAAGGCAACGAACTTCATTTTAATGCAAAGAAAACTAAAGCTCTGATGGTAACCAGACGAAGAAACCCAGAACTAGTCAACATTAGCTTGAACAATACACCAGTTCAGTTTACTGATAAATTAAATTATTTAGGCATTCTGTTAGACCAAAAGTTAACCTTCCGCCCTCATTTTGATTATACAGCCAAAAAGGCAAGTCCACTGCTTACAAGACTGACATTTGCAACTAGACCTACCTGGGGATTTAATCACGACATCATCAAAATAATATACCATGGTGCAGTAGAACCACTGATTCTATATGGTGTAGCAGCATTTCAGGATGTACTTCAG
Source organism: Ectobius pallidus (assembly GCA_964059195.1). NCBI lineage: Eukaryota > Metazoa > Arthropoda > Insecta > Blattodea > Ectobiidae > Ectobius > Ectobius pallidus. Next base: position 20,234,034 of record CAXKWD010000010.1, read on the forward strand.
AAACGGTGGGCACAAAACAAACTGCTCCAAATTCAACACATATATTTACTAAGAATGATCAGAGGATATCGCACCATCTCCACTGAAGCTGCATTACTCATAGCTGGAATAGAGCCACTGTTCTTAAGAGGTATGATGAAGGCACACATAAGCAGTATAAAAAGAGGCAGACCTGTACCTGAATATATCTCAGAACTGGAACTCGAGAAACCGCTTGATAAGATTTCTGCAGGACATCCTGCCCTATATATATGCAATACCTTAGGAATCCAAATGACAGTGGGGCGCACCATTATAAAATTTATACTGATGGGTCTCGCTTTGAAGAGGTCCTTACTTGCACCATGAATGTGGGGTGCGCATTTGTTGTGTACTCCAACTCAACAGAAATATTTACAAACAAGAACGAATTTTCCCCACAGTGTTCAGTGTTTCAGGCTGAACTCCTGGCCATTAGAGAAGCCATAAAATGGTGTAAGGATACCAGCCATAGTGTATGGGAAAAACAGCTGCGAATTCTAACCTCCTTCCCTCCTATTCTGCTTGTCCCATCTCTTACATAAGAAAAACAATCAGAAGGAATATTTTAGAAGAATGGGGTACTCTGTGGCAGAATAGTTTAAATGGCTTTCCAACAAGAGATCTATTTTTTCCAACAGTGCACGATAGGTTGAAGTGCAAAAAACTTATGCTGAATTTTGTTCTGTCCAGTTTTTGACTGGACATGGAAAATTCATGCAATACCTTCACTGATTTAAGATCTCAAACACTGTCATCTGCAAGTGCGGCCAGCAAGATGAAATGGTAGAACACATTTTGTATACATGTCCATGTTATGAATTAGAGAGGTTTGAACTTCTTTTGCATCTGAACAGAATAGACTTAGGGCCTGTATTACCACATGCCAACAATTCCTCCTGATACGTAACTTCCAGATAGCATAACTGGAAGATATCTTGTAATACCACCGCTGAACTGCTATCGGCAAGAATGCAGTAAAATTTTGTTAAATGATCCTTAGGTCGTTGAGCAAAGAGGTGTGTTTGTTGTAGTTCGGTAGGTCTCCGCTAGGTGCAGCAGCTCGGATTTGTATTTGTACAATTAAATTACATAAGAACATATCCTTTTAAGTGCATTAATCGATTTGTGCAATTCTATTTCATTCATAAGTGAACCTAAAATGACATTTTTACGTAAATTAAATCTTCCAGCATCAATTCTGATATTCAGGTGGCCAGGAAGCTTCGGAGTGCTGCCATCTTGTTTCAACCAAGCTTCCCTAACTAGCAGTTGGTACTTTGTCAACCACTCCATCCTCCTGCTAGCTTATCTGGAAGTTGACTTCCCAGGCAGATTTTGTCAGGAGATCATAATATGCAATTCTTGGCTAACTTCCAGATAGGGTCCCTATCTGGCAGATAAATATGATCAGATGGTCGTCGTACAGACCCTTAGAGTATGTTAGGCCCATTGGACACATCCTTGCTGACAAAAATGGACATAAACTTTTTCAATCATTTGTAAACAGAGTATTTTCGAAACTTTAACATTCACACTTTTATTCAGTAGTTGGGGTATTACATGCTTAACTTAACGTACTACACAATTATTTTATTTTATTTTCTTTGCCTAGTTAAGTGATTTATTCTAAAAAATCTTACAGTCATGTTATAATTTAAGGTTGCCTTTTTCTATAATTTATGCTATTTATCTTAATTTGTATCTGTTAACTTAAGACTTACCATATTGTAAGACGTAAGAAACTGCAGGACTTTTGTAGACATTAAGCCTTGTAAGAACTGTACAGTATTGTAAATAGTGTATAAGAGAGATGAGACGTAGCGAGCTTTCAGATTCCAGTATCAGGATAATTTATTGTAAAATAACATTGTACATCTCCAACCCTAATGTACCTTTGGGTGAAATAGGGTTTGTGTAATGTGGATATTCAATAATAATAAGTTAATATTCCTAACACACAGTGCCAATGTAACTATAGTCAGATATTACAAGTTAATATTCTTAACATACAGTCCCAATTTGAATATTATGTCTTAAGTTTGTCGAAGTCAATTTTGTTTACAAAATTTTGAAATCTTTTACAATATTTGTCCATGAGTTCATTATTATTTAATGGCCAGCGTCCACCTGTTTTCAGTACATATTTGTGTAGTTCTTGTCTTTCTTCACTCAATAAGTTGCATTCCCACAATATGTGATGCACTGTTTGAATACTTTTACGTACACACTTTGGGTTATCATATGTATGTATGTAACTATGTATGTATGCATGTATGTATGTAGGTATGTGTGTAGTTATTTATAAATACAAAGCAGTCCAAAGATGAAATCACTTGTCTTCTACTGTGCATAGCTTGCTGTCACTGGGGATAGGGAGAGAGAATACCAAGACAATTTTTTTCTTTCTTCTTTCACTGCTGTTTCCTTCACTCACTGAAGAATCAAATAAGATAATATCCAACTTAATTTCACTATTTAACTCACCTTTCTTAAAGTAGATGTTCAAAATACTGTTCTGATCTATACATGTAAGATAAGAACATAAAAAATTATGAAATAGGCCTACTATTTGAAGATCTACTTCGTATATGGTATTTTACTGTTTTTTGTTTGTTTGTTATTTCAGTATTTTAATTCCTCCACTCATATCTGAAGAGCATGAACTATGGTCCATGACCAGGGTGGCCAGACATCCTGATTTACTGGGACAGTTCCGGTTTTGAGCATAGTGTCGCAGTGTCCCGAGAAAGTTTTTCAGGACATCTAAAATCTCGGTTTTGAGAAATTGTTACTTATGTGTATAATTTCACATGATTTTTGTGTTTCCCTCCCCCCCTACCAGATAGGAACTCTATTTGCAACAAGAGAGTCAATTTGTCTACCAGAGTTATTCAATTGCAGGCTTAGAAATTATGATAATTTGTTATTCCATGAATTAGGTTGGCATCACCTTGAAAGTAACATCATTCAGCTGGTTCAAACTATTATTGCTTAGCACTAACTTGTGCAGTGCTGGTAATTTTTGTGTGTCTTTTACTGTCTACGAGTTTAAGTTTTTCACTGAGTGTAGTTTGTTTGTTTTCAATTTACAGTGAAGACTCATAGAAAATACGAGGCTCATTCAGAAAATAAGTTCCGATCGCCAATAAAGAAAACAAAAACATTAATAAGTAAGAAATATTTATTGCAATATTCACAGAGATTCATTGGCTACTTCTCTATATAGTCGGCACCGTTATCGAGGCATTTATCTTTTCGGTGTACCAACAATTGTGTGCCCGTGTCGTAGGACTCTGCCGCCAGCGGTAAGAAGAGAAAGGTGATGAGTTTCCCGACAATGTTTTCACTGGGGATGAACATGAGTGAAAAATCGGGAGAGCGATCCAAATGCTGGAAAAGACGTGGAATGCTGACAAGAGGCATTATGCTTCTGCACGACAATGCATGGCAAATACAGCCAACACCACATGGAATCAGTTGCTTCAGTTTGGATTGGAGATCTTTGACCATCCACCCTACAGCCCCGACCTCGGTCCAAGTGACTTCCATCCCTTCTGTCTCATGAAGCTATTTCTGGCAGAAAAACGTTTCCACAACGAAGACGGCAGTGATTTCATGACTCGAGAGGTTGGCGGCAGAGTCCTGTGACACGGGCATACAAATGTTGGTGCAGCGTTACGATAAATGCCTCAATAACGGTGGCGACTATGTAGAGAAGTAGCCTGTGAATCTCTGTAAATATTGCAATAAATATGTTTTGCTTATTGATGTTTTTGCTTTCTTTATCGGCGATCGGAACTTACTTTCTGGATGAACCTCGTAATAATAATAATAATAAATAATGTGTATAATAATATAATACAGTAGTAATATTATTATTATAATATTATATAATCATAATAGAATATAATATAGCAATAACATAATAATATTATTATAATAGTACATTATTTATTTTAGCATAATGCAATATTTTTTACCTATGCGTTGATGAGAATGATTCATACACTACACTCCCACTTTCTCACCATGTAAAGGGACTTAATGTGATCCATTACTCATTTTCATAACCAATGGCGATAAGACACAGAATTAAAGGATTTGGGATACTCAAAACCTGTACGTAATATATAAGGACCGTATTTGTTAGTAAAATAAAATAACTGACTTCGGTGTTAACTTCCTTCTATTTCGTGGGTATTTCGCAAAATAAAATATTTCATACAGTTATCCTTATGGAGATGCTATGGCTCTCTGCACATTTTGTTCTTTTTAGAACCATGAAAAATGGACATCTTTGAAGATATAATATTCTTTAAAACCCATAGATTCCATATATATATATATATATATATATATATATATATATATATATATAAAGTTTGTTGCTTAAAAAATATGCGAAATGAAAGAAAAACCACGAAGAAACGGAAGTTTGTTGCTTAAAAAATATGCGAAATGAAAGAAAAACCACGAAGAAACGGGCATTTATACCCAAAAAGTACCAACTACTGTGGATAAAATAAGAAATCTGTTTAATCTACACTCTTTGCCAAATGTAACGTAGGCATCCCAACTCGGCTCAGAGATACCAGAAAGGGAGTGTATCATGATCACCAGGGCCCAGATTCTAATGACATGTCATCTTTTTATTGATGCTGCATAGACATTGCCAACTTGTAGATAAATCCTAATCATGGCCTCTAGATTATAGAAATGCATTTTTATTAGGTCATTAGGTCATTTTTTGTCATTTTATGCAATTTTATATTTTTAGGGCATTTATTTCAATTTTAGGCCATTATTTTGTCATTTTCGTGTCATTTGCTTCCTTATTTAGTCATTTTCATGTATTTACATCGAGTGTATTAACTTTTTTCGTCGCTAGTGGTGCTGTCTTTGAAGTGTTGTTTATTTAATGCAAGAAGGAAAAATTTGACGTTAAAGTGTTGACATATCTCAGACGGAAATGAGAATCAAAGAAACGCCAAAAGTTTGTATTATATTACTATTGTTATTAGATTGACTTGGCACCAGAGTCAGCCACCTGCTTGGATTTGAGAGTGCAACCTACTGTTTACCCTCAATAAACAATAATATAATCCAGGAGACCACAAAAGGGAATGCCGAATTTTGACTCACCAGTTCCTCAGTGCCAGTATAAATTTCCGTGAGAAAAGAACATTCACAACATTACAGTTATTTACAGTTTTTACAATTATGTACAAACTAGTCTATAACTTTGTGTGTACAATAATATTTTTTTATAAATAAAATATCAGTTTTTAGGTCATTTCTTTTATAATTATTAAGTCATTTCCTTTAAAAGTTAGGGTCATTTTTCAAACAATTTTAGGTCATTAGAATCCGGGCCCTGGTGATCACTGATTAGCGTACATTCCGCAGCCTTTGCTGTAATCGATCACAAGCATTGATAACTTTTCAGCAGCCAAAGAAATAGCAGAAAGGATGCATGCTATAAGAAATGAAGGAAAAATCACACTAAACAAACTATTACGATTTCAAACTAAGTATTTGTGCCCATTTCTCAATTAACTTATGAAATGGGGGTATTTCGCTCTTATTTAGACATTTTGCGATATTTCGTGAATTCAGTTTGCTTAATATTGGTATTTTATGCATGTACAAAGCAAAATATAGCTAAGGAATGCTTTTCTGTAAAATCTCGCGTTTATTGCTGTTATTAAAAAATACCGACCAAGTAATTTACTTTTGGTAAGAACAAAGACCTGTTTTGTTGAAGGAACAAAATGCAATGCACATTTCAAGTCTGTTGGCTTCATTTTTGGTTCCCTCTGTGTGTATATAATACATATATTTCTTCTTTAATTTTAGGCAATCTATGATATGTTGGGTGCCTGCTCCTCCAATCGGCCAGCAGATTCAGCTGAGGAACGAGCCAAAAACATCTTTGCAAAAATGGACGAGAACAACGATGGTCAATTGACTCAGGATGAATTCCTCAAGGGTTGCCTCCAAGATGAAGAACTCTCCAAAATGCTTGCTCCATAATGAGTGTAAATCAAAACTCCCACAAGACATTTCATCATATACATGTCTTCTCTTTTTATGATATTAATATGTTGTTGCTAGGACGTTCTAAACAATGGCACGTTCACTGTGTCCAGTGAACGGTGGAACGACTGAACATTGTGTGCCGTAGCTGAAAGAAGAGAGAAGTGCTACATTAAAACACCATGATATAGGCTATATTACCCACATTCCATATGTAATCAAATCATCAGAATGTTTTATATCACTTTTATCTCATTGCAACAACTGAGTTGAAGTTAGGTAACCTTCAACATTCCAGTTTGTGATATTTGGTCTTGAATAATGTTGATGTTCAAAACGCATCTATTTCCAGGCGTAACTGCTTCAATAACTGATTGGCTTATGGATATGATTTGTCGATGTGTGAATTTTTATTCTGCCATTATCATTATATCTTAGTCTACTTTCAAAAAATGTTTGAGAATAATATTCGTGGATACCTTTGCACACTAGAGAGATACTTTGCAACATTTTAAACAACTGCCTATGGGAGGTACCAGTAAAAATTCCCAAGTTTTTGTACTGAATTTCATGTAACAAAAATATTACTGGTAGTATGTCAGGTATATGATTTGTACTGTACATAAGTACTAAGAAACTTCAGACAATAGGTCACATAGATTTCCTCCCCTACTTTGCACAATATGTTGTTTTCATAATCTAGTGGCTTAGGAAAGAACCAAACTGTCGTATGCAGAACAAATTGCTCACTCTGAATTGTAAGTACAGTAGCTTCCATGTTTCTTGGGGAAAGAGTTAAGAGGAAGGCTAATGAAAAATGAAAATTGCAACTATAACATATTTTAGTATATGTAACTTACACATAAACATCATCTAAATGCGTGCTTTAGCATGTATTCTCCTGCTTAAAATATGACTGATCAGCAGCTTTTTCATTAGTTTTCTTTTGAAGTTACTTGCCTCTTAGGAAGTGGGATAGCTTCAGTTCTTCTATTTTGTATCCCATCTGGCCTGAATTCAATGTGGTTAAATCAGTGTCATGAAAGGCCTGAACAATAGCCTAACAAAATGCAGCATGTAATCTCCCTGGAAGAATTTTAAAAAAGTGAAGAAAAAATTGAGGTCCAATAAAAATATATTTCCTATACTTATTGAGATGATATTGGACACTAACATTAATTTCCCTCAACCTGGTGTTTATTACATCGAATGTTTAAATTAACTGAAGTCAGATACCTTCATTCTTCATCTCTTTTAAGGAAAAAGCTGTGTAAAAATCTAGTTCTCCAAAAGACTGGCTTCTAGCTCTCATATATACCTTGATAACATTAGAAGAGTAATTAGATGTATTTTGCTAACCTTATTCTAGTTCTTCTTCAAGTGACATATCACAATTCTTGTAGTATGCTCATTGTTGAGCAATTTTGTGTTTTAGAGCTCCTTGAAGTATCAGTAGTAACTTCTGACTGATCAATAAACTTGCGTAGCAAATTTTTCAACTTTTCTATCGCTTCATCAAAAATATGATGACAACACTTAAACTTTCAGGCTTTTGCATGCACATTTAATGTAAACTTAACTGCAAATGGAGATTCCACATTTTGCATAGTGCACAACATAATTAGAGATAGTGTGTCTTCAGATTTATAACCTAATGGAAATACTTAACAGCCTAGATGTAGAAAACTTTAAAAGTTTTCTCAAATCTCTGTTCTGAAGTTTAGGCTCTTTTCATCACAGGGTAAGCCTCATTGGGGCATTATAAATGGTATAAATGATGGCCAATGTCAGACTGTTTTTAAATATGTAATAATGTATTACTTATAAGGACACAGGTTGAATGGTAATTTGTGGATTTGCATTTTAAGCTGTTAATATATAAACTGTGGCATTAGTTCTGGCATGTGTAAGGATATTCACCCCTTTATTATTTGATCTTAGATTTATAAATAAAAGTAAACAACTCTTTACTTTTTGCTACTTTAAAATACATCCTGATATAACCATGCTAAGCACTTTATAAATCTTGAAAATTGCAAAAGATTAGAACGCACAACAGAAAAAGTAGAAAGGTAATTCCATAGTTTGCTTATATTCTTTTGCATCAGATAGCAATATTAAAGCCCATGATAGAGGTGAAGCCGAATAATGCCTCAATGTTTACAGGATGACTAGGAGAAGGAGCTATGCAGTGAGCTACGGAGTTTGTCGATCAATTTTCAGTCTAGTAGAGACATCCTATGGGCAAGGTTTCTTGACACAATTTCCCTAACTTGAGTATGAAGAGTTTTAAACTATAATCTACTTAGCACAGGGGGCATTTTGAACAATATGAGGCGCACCTAGAACTGTCAACAATATAAGTTGTAACACAGCACAAACACTCATTCACCGATGCCAACAAAAGAAACACCTACACTCAATAAGGCTGCTTCCTTGTAGAACAAGTGAGATATCCCTAGACTGTGATTCCCCATTGGAACACGAGGTAATAATCAATAAAAAGTGGAGAGGGAAGAGAGAAGAAGGATGATGTGTTGGGAAGGAGGCACGACTTCGTGGTCTTCACATAAATTGGTTTGTGCGATGCAGCTGAATTATATGACTACAGCTTTAACAAGAGTCATAACTTCGAAAGAAAGTCATAAAAAAATTGATTGGACATAAGTATTATTAAACAAAAGTAATTTTTCCTCATGTAGTTGGTTGTGCACTAGACATTTGGATGAAATCTACACGGACTGCTGTCTAAAGATATTCCATAAATCTCAAACAACTTATATAAAGCTTGCTGGCTGATTGTATGCATTACTGTGTACTCTATTTCTTCCGTCAAACCCCCCTTATTATCTAATGAATATTATGTACTTCCAATCTCATAACACTGGCCATGAAAGCCTCCATATATGAATAACAAGAAAAGAGTTAATGCTCTGCATGCATATCCTTATGTTTGAGGGGGAAAACATGCAAATGTGCTAAACCCACACCAATGTCGTTTCTGATTTGTCTTCAACTTTTAATCTGGAAGATTATTACCTAGTATTATCTGGAAATAACTTCTTCTTTGGCACAGCATATTCATCATTTATCCACCCTTTATTGAATAATGCCAGCTGGTCTCAGTTATTCAGAAATTTATGGTTGTACTCTTTCCCCTGGCAATTAGTCAGTCCTCTCCAGCATGTAACGACAATACTATGTGCAAACTACGTATTTGAGGAAGATGGTCTGCAGAGTTCCCTACGAGTGCTTAAGATTGAACTTCAAAAAACCAGCTGAAGAAACCTCAAGTTTGAACTGTTACAGCTTGTACAAAAGAAATTCCCCCTTTTTTACATGGAACATTTGGTTGTATCAATCAATTTATTCATCTTTTCACTTTTCAGAATCCAAATACAGTGATGTAAAGAACATATACCCTGAAAATACATCCAAAGCTCTCCACTAACTTATAATTAATATCTTATTGGAATTTAAAAACAATTACTGATTTAGGCTGACTTTATACTATATGAGATTATTGCTTATAATGATAAGGATGGTGATATTAGAGATGAAGATGATTAGGATGATGGTAATGAGAGATAAAGAAATATCAGATCTATAGTCTTGTGGTGTTTTCAGATTGATAAAGTAAGCGGAGGGTTGCATGCACAATCATGAAGTTTTGTTCTTGTGTCGTTTGTTGTATTCAGTTGGTGTGCTTATATGGCAGCATCAGGGGAAGAAAACAGGATACAATGTTAGGATGCCATCAGTGACAGATCTTATTTTAGCTCGGAATGTAATTACTTGTGACAGTGTATTTTTTTTTTTTTACAATATTGGATCAAAACTGTATTCATTTCATATATGTCTACTCATTTGGTGACACGCTGGTTAGTGTTTCTGGAAACAGTGACTAAATCTATTGTTTGATTCTGGAACCTCAAGTTTAAAGATTGTAAAGGTAGTCCTTACTTTACAAATGAGTGTAATTTTGAAATTCATTCTAGATCTGAGCTCATTTCTAATTATACAAAGTCTGGAAAAAAAATATTTGCAACACTTCAGTCATTTTGAAATTGCATTGTTGTCAGGGACAAGACCATATCCATTTCCTTTAAACATCTTCACCTCTGTCAGTCAGTTCCTAGACAATGTCCTACATCATCTGGCACATCCATTGTTATTGATGTCTTGAAGTAGCTTCTTATGGCATGATTAATAACATTTCTTCTGTCCAATACTTTCCTTGAAGTAGTTTTTAACTCAGTTGCAAAGACTAATTTCATGGAAGAATCACTTTAGAATTGAAGAACCTCTTACTACCAACAGTGCAGAAAGTCCAACCAGGAACTTAAAGCTAACAGCAGTTGTGGTGGGCCCCAAGCTTTAAGAGGACCCCGTGGTGACCCCTCCCAAATCCCAGTATTAGTTGTAATCAATATGAATTTCTCCCTAAAGAAAATTTCTCTATGAATAATCACTATACAGGTCTATAGTTCTATTTTCAAATGCCTGCACCTATGGTTTTTTAATTTAAGTCTAGAAAACCAGTGATCTGAACATATTTGTCCCTCCATATATCCAGGAGTAATACTGCTTCATAGTAATTTAACATAAATCGTATTGCCTGTTCTGCTTTTGCACCATAAGCGCATGTTGTGTTCCATTCTATTTTCAATCATAGTCAATTAATGTATGACCTTTACAGACCCACATACCTTATTTGAGAATAGAGGGTACAAAATCATGAGAGTCATATTTTGGAGGAGACAAAGAATTCATGGAAGGTAGTGATTCTTTTGTAAACTAGCATTAGCTACGTACATTTTTACATGCGTAATGCTTACACATGAAAGACATCTTTAATTCATTCTTGTTTCGAGCCTAGTGTTAGTTGTTAATTAAGATGCAAAAGGATAGGATTTACTTACCATTTGTTCAAAATAGAAATCTTAAGAGTAGTTTTGTTAAACTATTTGAATGAACCATCATGCTTATATATTGAATATGTAACATGGGGCTCTATTCATTTTGCAGGAGTCCCAAAAATCCTTAAGCTGGCCCTGGATCCAACAGAGTATTTAGCATTGCAATCATGCCTTATCATTAATCACAATTGGGTTCTTAGCTGACAAGTCTCTCAAATAACTTAATCAAATAAAGAGTTCTTCACTAAAAAACAAAACAAAATAAAAACATTCAAGGAAAACATTACATAGAAAAGATGGATCTCCATGACATAGGTTGGATCACTCTGAACACCCATAGATAGATCCCATGATGGTGTGCAATGTTTTTAGTGAAAGTGACTGGAGGTAGTTGGCATGAGGAAAGAAGTGGAAATGATTTACTCTGGTTATAAAGCCATTAGTGTTGTTGCTACTTTCTTTTTTGCTCAAACCCTAGTGAATTTGTTATCATTCAAAAGAAATAATTTTAAAGTTTGTTAAATCTAGTGAATATGTTATCATTCATAAAGTTCTAATTTCAAAAGACATAATGTTAAAATTTGTTAAATAAATAATCCTTATTGAGGCTGAATTGGCACATGATATTGATGAGTTAAAGACTCCCAGGCCAACCGGTATAAGAAATCGATAATGTAATCAACAACATCCTCTGGCAATTTTATCCTTTGTACCCAGGAAACTAAGCAGACCCCAAGCCATTGTGAGACGTCTTTCTCTGTCTATAATATTTCTGGGTGAAGCCATTTATTATCAATCTAAGTGGGGTTTTTAGTGGACAGAGCAATAACAAAGCAGATTTCTTTTTCCTTCTGTTTATAATCAGTGTGCCATTTTGTATCAGTCATTTGCCTCCTTAGTTGTGTGATAGGCCTACCAGCTGACCTGTGAACAAGTTTTCAGTCATAGCAGTAAAAATATTTTATTTCAATACCATCAGAAAAAGATACAGTATTCATTATATTAACTGATGAGCGAACTGCAGAATTAATGATAGCTTCTCAAGCATTCATTGGAACTTGCTTCAGATTTATATAATCAGAAAGGAGACCTATAAAGAAAGTAGCTAATTCTTTATCATTTTGACCCTGAGAATATGTTGTTATATACCTAAAGAGAGCGTCTGGTCTTTCAAATGACGAAGCATCTCATTGTAGTATACATGTGCTTCATAATGTAAAATTTACAGAGCTTCTATTAAAGTAAAGCCATATCTAGTGTCACAGTAAGGGAGGATTACCTGAAGGGCTACGTTTAAATAAAACAATTGTAATGTATTTTATTATATTGTAATGTTTATTATTGTATCCTTTAAGTTGACAGTTGCGGATATAAAATAAAAGCAGCATTAACAAAAAAACTCAGTTATGAAATATTTCAACAACAAAATATCAACAATTTTGTCTAAAGAGTTCCAGAATGTTCTTCTAAATACTTTTTAATTGTAAATAGTGTATTGTTAGGAATTACAATAATTATTCTATTAATGCTAGTCACCTAAATGTTGCATTTACTTACTCACATGCCATATTCCGTTATTTTCTTTAGTTTGTACGATATATAATAAATATGTGGGCACTTGTATGTACTTATACGATGCTTTAAATTGTCAAACCAATGTAATCAATTTAATTAAATTTATTGATGTAAATACTTACTGTAGTAAGCTTGCGTCTTTTGCAGACTTCATATTTAAAACTTTTTATTTGTAACAAACATCAACTTCTAATAATGCCTGTTTATCTGAAGTCTAAAAAGTTAAGGTAATGGAAAGGTTTAATTTATGGAAAGGTTTAATTTGTGATCAAATGACCAAATATCTGGGAATTGCAAACAGCATGTTGGATAGTGCCTATTGCTGTAAAATGATGTACGCACAACCAAACAAGGTAGCATTATCATAATAAAATCTAGTGTATATCCACTGTACATTTTAGAGTACCAATAAGTATAGTTTTAATTTCTACCTAAACTGTGTGTTCCTTGATATAATATTGCATGTGAAATGTAGTGCATATTGCAATGTCTTATTCACTTTGCCAGAAAGTCCAGGACATACATGTATTTAGTAACTTCATTGAGGTAAAGCATTAAAAAGTCAAGTGACAGATGTGAACAAAATTATCTTCTGCATCTTACCTGTGCGCAGATAACACACCAAAAAAGTACACAAGAAAACTTAACAGCTAAACAAAGAAATTAGCAATTAGCAATTTTCCTTACATATACTGTATGTCAGAAAATTCACTGACTATAGTTCTTGTGCCATTATAATATTTGCTTTGTCCAGTGGCATACCAAAGTGGGGGAGGGACAGGCCCAGGCCCTGCTTTGAACATAGGCACCAAAATTTTATTTATTCATTTTTACCAAATCAATGAGTCTTAGTTTGAGTGAATCAACAGTTGTCTATTCATCATCATCAGGATCTAAAGGCAATGCCTTGTTGTAGTAGCCATGTCTTCCTCTTCATCGCTGTTCTCTTTAGATTTTCGTATGACAGCACGTCCATATCCTTTATCATGTTTTTAATAAATGAATTTCTTGGACGTCCTCTTGATTTCTTTCCCAGTATTTTCCCTTCAAAAATGTTAATGAGTAGACCATTGTGCCGAAATGTATGACCCACTAACTTTGCTCTTCTACTCTTAATTGAATTCAGAAGGGATCTCTCTTCCATCACTTCATTAAGCACTTCTTCATTTGTTTTCCTATCCACCCAACTCGTCTTTGTTAGCCTTCTCCATATCCACATTTCTGCTGCTTCTAGTTTCTTGGCTTCTGCTTTTCCTATTGTCCATGTTTCACATCCATAAGTTAATACACAACTTACAAATGTTTTGTTAGTTGTGTATTAACTTATGTCTATTAAAGAACATTAACTTATACATTCTTTAAACAGTGAATTAAATAAGAACCTATTAAAAACAACCACATCTCAAGTACCGTAGGCCCACTGCAATAAAGAATTTCAATGCATTTGCATTTTTTTTCTGGTAAGACCAATATATTGCTCAGTTATATATATATATAAATGTATTTCACAACAAGATGAACTCAATTTAACACATCTGTTGGTGCATTGGTTTTGCATATTTTGCCGATTTTGTTAGAAATTACAATTTTAGGGATTTTCCAGCATTTTTGAGCTTTATTAACCAATTTTATACTTTATTTTGCTTTTTTTTTTCTGAAAACTTATGGTAAAAATGTAAAGTTACCTATTGCATAGTAAATGTGTGAATCCCAAATGAAAAAAATAGTTTATTCAGGGTCCACAGTGAAATATAATTAGAGGTGTTTGAAAAATGTTTTTATTTTTTGTAAGATTTGTTGTTTTAAAATTCAAAAGGTGGTGTTTTGTGTTTTTATCTTTTAAAGACACTAAAGACATAGGATATCATGCATATATGATTGTTGTTGTTGTTATATTATTATTGCTAGGACTATTATTATTGTTATTATTGTTATAATAATAATAATAATAATAATAATAATAATAATAATAATAATAATAATCAATAGAGCAAGAAAATGTCTGCTACTTATTCAAAAAAGTAAACAGGCAAAATAACTACAGTTAGTTTAAAAGACTGATGGCTACCACAATGGAACAGAACGATACACACATACAATGGTGGAAAAGAACTGTTCTTTTTGTGAAACTGTTTAACTGTTACTGCTTTTCAAACGAAACAGTTATTCTGTTGTGGCAGAAGAAACTGTTTTGCCACCATGGTGTTATTTTTCTATATTTGTGCTAAGACAAGGCCAAAAGAAGCAGCTACAAAAAAACAGTGATTGCTGCATGAAGCAAATACAAAGTTACAATAAATACTCCCATGAGGACCCAGACACTGTGCAGTTCGGGAAGCAGCTTTTAAATAAATAAACAAATAAATAAAAAAATAATAATAATAAAAAAATAAAAAATAAAAATAAAAAAATAAATAAAAATAATAATAATAATAATAATAATAATAATAATAATAATAATCTGCAGAAAGCAGATGTAAAGAAACACATTGATTACTGCATGAATCAGTTACGAAATAACAGTTCCAGGGGCAGAAGCAGTGACTATTTCCTGAAGTTGGTTGCCATGAAGCAGTTATTTTGCAAAAACAATTTTAAAATACCTACTATTTTATTTTTGTACCTCGCATTGTGCGTGAATCATGTGATATCCGTACCGGTTCATAGGGGAAGATGAAAAAAATACCGAAAATAGGTTTTATTTTGCAGGTTATGGCATTTGTGGTTTTATTTACGAAATTTGCGTTATTTCGCAGCTTAAATTTGCCCACAAATGGTACCAGTGATGGGAAAATTACAAAAAAATAGTAATTGGGCTGAATTACAGTTACTTGAGAAAAATTTTACTTAATTACAATTACAAATTACTTTTTGAAAAAGTAATCAGTAAAATTACAATTACAATTACTTTACAAAATGGCAGTACCTAAAAATTCCTTCTTTTTTGGGGGGCACAAAAAAGTAATCAGTAAAATTACAATTACAATTACTTTACAAAATGGCAGTACCGGTACCTAATTTTTATTTTTGGGGGGGGGGCACAAGGGCAGAAACTATTGGGCCATTCACCTAATAAAGTTCCTTGGGACGTTACAAAGTCTAAAATATTAATGACCAAACAAACAAAACAGATCAATACCAATATTTCCATACACATTGAGTAAGTTTTGTTAATATTACCTCTAACCTGGATATTAGTTGTGACGATGTTAGCCTATGGCAATTGAGAATGAGAAGAAAATTTCAAAATATACTTAAATAAGAAATGTTCTTACTGAAAATATTTTAACTGAAAAAGTTTTGAGAAAAAACAAATATAGGGTGCATTTTTCGTTCTTTTTTAAACCGAATCTGTAAATCGCTTCAGCTTCACTGGGGTTAAAAAGAAGGCAATGACAGTTCATGTAGCAAAACCCATAAAGTGACATTTACAATTGTGAAACCCAGCAACACGCGGCGTAATATTGCAGTATCACAATAGATTAGATTTGATCAAATTAGAAAAAGACAAATACTGGGATCCAGAATCCTACTATCAGAATTATATGTGAATGTAAATCACTGGTCCTCATACAGCATAAATGAATTTTCAATGCCAGAAGCAGTATTTTCAACAGAGCCTCTAATGCTCGGTAATTAACTTTGAAGTTGAGGTTAGTTTGAGCTTAGTTTTATAATGTGGAACACATAACCTTCTTTTCAAAGAAAGGGATATAAATAAATTTTATAGGCTGAGAACAGCAATTTTAATTTCTTGAACACGTCTTGAAATAAATGGAAACCATACATAAATCTAATTAAATGTAGTATCGCTCCCCGTAAATTGCTCTGACTGTGGTCGCCATTGAAAAAAAACACACACACAAAATACTTTCGACTTCCGCTCATCTCAGCTGATGTCGTGTCGCCATGTTTTTCCGCAGAAATGCTGACTTGCCATGTCGAATGTCGCGTCACTGCTTTAAATCGCTACAGTTTCGCGGCAGCAAAGTAGTGTAAAAAAGAACGGCTGATAGCCCATGCAGCAAAACCCGTAAAGCCAGATCTGACTTCGCTTCACCACCGCTGCAGCGACCTTACAGCGATGCTGCAACAGCTGTAATGCGCTTTACGTTCGCTTTAAAAAGAACGCAAAATTCACCACCGCTGCAGCGACTGCCAGCGAGTAGAAAAAAAGCAACATTGCCGAATTCTCAATTCGATACTTTTCGATTACTAAAATGTAACGATTACTCAAAAGTAACGATTACAATTTTATTTCCAGAAGTAAATTACCAGTAAAAATTACATTTTTAAAAAAGTAACGATTACAAGTAAATGGGACCAAAAAAGGAATCGTTACTGTAATCCGATTACTTTTACTCAATTACTTCCCATCACTGAATGGTACCTAACGTCTTAATATATCAAGATAATGTAATCTTGACATCAGAATACATAATTTCGTTTTATCACTAATCAACAAAATGAAACACCTTACTTACAGTTTACTATTGTATATTTGAGTAGACTGTGTGAATGGTACAAATTGTGAATACTGGGTAGGCTGCCATATTGATTAGTGCCCCAGGCCCCCTTCACTCTTGGTATGGTACTGGCTTCATCACAATTCAAGTATATCAAAAAATACATATGGATAATTTTTAAACAAATTTAAAATAATTATGTTATTGTACTCTTTAAAGAAATATATACTACAGTATGTATAGACTCACTCATTAATGGTATTTGAAAATATACGAGGGTAAGTAAAAAATTACTTACACTTTTCGTTCAACAACTTTATTAAACAAAGATAGGTGGCGGCCGCATGCACATACATTGAGTTGGTACGTCTGTGTACGCATGTGCGAAAGTTAATCATGATTGCATCAGTTGTCTTCTAGCTACAACAGCGTAAGCATGTCAGCACTTCTATCAGATTGCACCAAAGAGCGAGGAGTGATCAGATTTTTGTGGCCAGAGGGTGTGAAAGGTGCCGAAATTCACCGGAGACTTTTTTGTCACAATACGGGGAAAGTGCTTTATCTCGTAAAACCGTTTTCTGTGTTGGTTGAGGTTGACGGTCGCTCAGCTCCTTTTTGTGTTACGCTCATTCGGCCACTTTTAAATATTTCGATCCACAAGAAAACAGTTTTAGGAGATAAAGCACTTTCCCCGTATTGTGACAAAAGTCTCCGGTGAATTTCAGCACCTTTCACACCCTCTGATCACTCCTCGTTGCTCCTCTTTGGTGCAATCTGATAGCGGAGCTGACATGCTTACGCTGTTGTAGCTAGAAGACAACTGATGCGATCGTGATTAACTTTCGCACACGTGTACACAGACGTACCAACTCAACGTATGCGCATGTGGCCCCCACCTATCTTTGTTTAATAAAGTTGTAGAACGAAAAGTGTAAGTAATTTTTGACTTACCCTCGTAATTGTTGGAATTGTTTTTTATAGTTTTTGTCTATTCAGTTTTGGGTTGTGATAAAAAATATAACAACTATGATTTTCTTGATAAAAATTACACCTTCTAAGATATCTTAGGTATTTTAGACACTGTATGTTGAAACATTAAAGTACATATCAAACTATTTAAGAAGGAAGTATCTTATTTCACACAGAGGGTGATTCATAAAGTGCACATTCAGAAATTTAATTGATTCTCTTGTATGCCACATGAAAAGCTTCAGAATAATGTAATTCAATATCGTTAAGCTTTTCCATAGTTAGGGACCATAATTTTTTGAACAGAAAAAGCATAGGATGGACTTCCAATAGTAACATTTTTTATGCCATTACATTTGAACCGTTTATACAATGTATCAATTTTTCATAATTATTAAGGGCAGTGAAGACAAGAGCTTTGTGAAAAATAATTTTTTTAATCAGGCGTAATCAGGTATATTTTTTATTTAATTTAATTATATTGTATGATAAATACGAGTGAATTTATCAATTTCTTACTATTTACCCAAAGAACTCTGTAAAGCAGTGATTGTTACAGCTTCAGAAGAGACCAAAAATTTGATATATCAAGGAACATTTCTCCTTCAATTTGAACATTGTGTTCAAAGTATACAATTTGTCTGGTTCATTGAACTCCTTTAGAATTTAAAGAAACCATGAACTTTTGGTGCAGTAAGTTTCTATTTTGTTCCAATTTCAAAGTCTGCAGATATACAGGAACAAAACTGACCAAGTTTGCTAACATGACTTAATAACTATGAAAACACTGTACTAGAAATTATATGAAGGAACACACAGTTTTGTAAATGGTATTATGAAACGTGCATGACTGTAGCATTCATAATTTGTAGAAGATATAACGGCCATACCTCAATCATTTATTATAAATAAAATGCCTTCAGAATATAAGAAATCGGGTTATTAAGAAACTGTACTAATTCATTAGTAAGTATGATACTCATCTCTGTATTACCTTTGTCAACTACTAAAAGGCTTGAATTTTTATTGTTTGTTGTTAAAAGTTTACCCTCATTATGTAGACTGACCATAATTACTTTCGACAAAATTAAAAATAGGAAGAAAAGCCATCATTATGATGATAGTAGCTTTTGAAAGGAAGAAATTTTCATAACTGTTCTCATGTATTATAAATATTTAGAGCTTGCTATAAACAAGAATTAAACAATGACATTGGATAAAATAGAAAAATGTCTTTGATTTCTAACAGATGGATTAACTGAATTAACTGATGGATTAACTAAAGGAACACACTCTCCTTAGTCCTAATTTTTCATAATAAATTGCTGTTATAAAAATTTATATACTTTCTGTTGGAATTTTAACTTGCAGTCTATCAGAGCATGCAGAATATCAATTCTAGAGATATTTTAAAAGGCATCAGGAAAGCACCAAAGTAATCCATTCCTTAGCACAAACGCACATTGGCTATCTGCACTATCAGCTTTTCTAGGGAAAACAAAAAAGGCGGGTAGGCTGTAATGGGGATGCAGCCACAGGGTATGTGAAACTTCTTATGCGTTCTACCTAAATCCAGTATGCTTGATACATTATAATTTGTTTTTCATATATTTTGTAATAAATAGAAAAGACAATATGTATACTTGCTTCTCGTATTCTATAACTAGAGACCGTATTTTTTGGTAACCAATAAACACAAAATAACAAAAATAAAAAACTTTTCTTAGCTATATTGAGATTTTTGGTGCTCGAAATATCACTGTTAAGAAAATTATTTCCTTGGAAAATTGAAAAAATTATTGTATGTCACAAAATGTGTAAATAAATGCGGAATACACCCGCTCCAGAATGAATATTGAGACATGTGTATGAAAATATGTTTTAAGATCATAATTTTCAGTGTTTGTAATTTCTCCATTCTCTTAGTAGTTATCTGTATGAGCTGCCAGGAAGTTATAGATACTTATGATTAATTACAGCAATTATAATGGTTTAGGGTATTCAATGGATTTTGTATTTCATGGAATAAGGTTCACACTTATTTGCAAATGACTATTTATTGTTACAACATTTTTTCTCATTAGCAGCTGCTGCCACATGGACAAAGTGATACAAATAGCAGAACTTAAGATAATATTTCTCGGATTCAGTGATTCAAAAATTAAACAAATCCCTACATAAGGCATAACTGTAATTGATTATGTTTTATCTTTGAATGCCGAAACTTATTTTTTTTCATTGGAAAATCATGTTTTTTGTATAATATATTTGGATGTGTTTCTGACCTCTGTATTTGAGAATTGTATTAATGTCATTTTATCACATATAATAGAACTACAACACATATTGGCATAAACTGATGAAATGGTCATTGTACTGTATTTTGGTCATGAAAACATAAGAGATAACATTTACTGTTACAAACCTGTCTGTGAATGCACGAAAAATTTTAAGATTATAAGGGTTTTCGTTCCATTGCTGTAGGATGTTACAAAAATATGTTAACCATGTACATTTTGACGGTATTAAA
Organism: Ectobius pallidus; assembly: GCA_964059195.1. Lineage (NCBI taxonomy): Eukaryota > Metazoa > Arthropoda > Insecta > Blattodea > Ectobiidae > Ectobius > Ectobius pallidus. The sequence goes on from CAXKWD010000010.1 coordinate 20,254,550, forward strand.
GAGGGAGGACTTGTGCAAGCTGATCCACTTAAACGAAAGATTGCCGCTCTATCACTTGGCTCTAAAAGAGAACGTTCATTCCCTGTTAAAATCTGTACTTTTAACAAGGTGTAAATTTACAAACATCTGACTGCATTGTAGGCAAGGTCTTCGCTGTTCAATATCAGGAATGGAATAAGCCTACTGAGGCCATGATTTCTACATTCATTTGTCCAGATTTATATATTTCAGTTACAAGCATCTTTTTACAACATTTGTTATATTGATTATAATATTTTGGGGAATGGAATAAAAGCAGTACTTCTATTATTTCTGTGATATAGCGTCATTCCACTGAAAATGGTCAGTCTATCTTCATAACCCAGTCCAGTTTGCTTTTCCTGAACAGGCAGAGACTTTTAAATACCAGTAGCATTAAATGTAGTATTGCAGGAAATTAGTACTTCTTGTCTGTACCATAGAGCATATTAAAATCAAGTGATTACAGTAAATATTTTCTCCCAGATGAATTCAGTAGTATTTGAGCAAATTTTCTTCTGTTTGTTATAATAAAAATTTACTTTAGGTATGTGGTTACCTACAGGCTTTACAATTCTGATAAAATAAGATTGTCTCCAACTGAGAGGAAAGATGATTGTTTATGCACTTTTATATTTTTGTACTTTTTCTGCACATATTGTAATATATATACTATTGAATCATCTATATATAAAAAAGATTTCCGTAAGAAAAAAGGACTTTTACTATGTTTAGTTTCCATATTGGAAAAGAATTAAGTGTACAATTGTATATTATATTGTCTGCAATGTGCATATTATGCTAGTGTGCATAAATTGTGTTTATTATAGTTTCTTACTGAAGAAGCTTCAGTTTAATGTAACAAAATCACCTGGTTCCTTGGCTATGTTTGTACAAATGCTTTATGATTTTGTTAGTCATTAGTCAATAATTAATCTTAGAGCAGTTGATCAAGCACTACTAAACACTTCAACCTGTTGAGATCCATATATTAGGGCTTGTCTGCAGCCATGGGAGAGTTAGGAGTGTGGCTGCCTTCCATCCTGGTGGCCCAGGTTCGATTCCTGGCTGGCTCAAGTAGTAGTGGAAAATTTCCTTTCTGGATTCAGTACTGGGTGTTGCATTGCCCCTTCATCCCCATCCTGCAAGAAGCAATGGGAAATCACCCAGTATATCCCTTACCTGAAAAAGTCTTGGACAAGTTGTGGTCATCATCCCATGGCTTTGTTCTGGGATTGGACCTAGAACACTCGTCACCATGTAAGAAATATATAAAGTATCTACTGGACAGTTGGATACTTTAATGTAATGAGTTGCTTGAAGGTTTTTGTACAGAAAGTTGATGTATTTACTTCTATATTTTACTGTAGATATAATTTTTATTACAGTTTATTATTTTTTATAAATGTTATTTATAATCTAGGCTATGCGCTGTTCAAAAATTCTAACAATATTTTTTTCTTCAATATTTCATGAAATTTAAATTTGCTTATGAGTAGACTTCGGACTTTTAGGTCGCTAAAATGCTGTTTTAGGTACCTAAAATAGGCTCTAAAAATTGGAAAATAGGTTTTAAAAATCGTAAAATAGTCTCTTATAAAATTCTTAAGTTGACAATTTTCTGAAATATCTCAATTGCAATGCAGAATATTATATTTATTGAAGTCACAATCAATCAATAACCATGATAAAACACAGATATAGGCTACCATAACTTTCATTTAGGCCTACTATATAATTTTAGAAAGCAATGTTCATGAATTATTGGACCTGTAAACAACACTGATCAATTCCTTACAATTCTTGTCCGTAATTGGCTTCACAGTAAACAACTAGCACTTTTTCTAGATTTTCTAATGCAAAACAATGTCGCCTATCGCTCAGCACTAACTTATAGGCTGAAAATGAACGCTCCACATCTACTGAAGTAACAGGAGCATATTTCAATTTTGGCACTAAGTTGATTGGAATATCACACTGAATGTCTGTTGTCTTGCCTGCTAGAATGTCTGAAGCAGCACAAAGGCTTTTTAGACCTTTATTTCTCAGCAGAACTTTCTCCAGTTTATCCCTTACTATATCCCCTATAGGACCAGGAACTGTTTCGATCTTTTTCTTCATATCATTGAATACGTCCATCTGCTCATACAATGCTTTCCCGGCAGCTTCCAGTGATGCAATGACATGCAGAAGAAAAGTATAATATGACCTAATAAATACTAGGTCCCTCTGAATTCTAGAATCTTCCATGAGTTCCTTTGCTGAGATAATGCTAGCAGAATCATCTGGTAGATTTATTACAACATCTTTAACTTCATTAAAGTGATTGCTGTAATAGTCGGCAGCCTCCAACCATGTTCCCCAGCGAGTAAGTACAGGTTCTGGTGGAAGACCAACATTCGGTAACCTCTCTCGGAAAGCCTGAACCCTTGTTGGTGCCTTCACAAATACCTTTTTTACAGTAGAAATCAATTTATTTACCCTTGGAAACTGTAGCCTGATCTGCTCTGCAACACGATTCACGCCGTGAGCAAGGCAAGTAATATGAGTGACAGAGGGATAAAACACTTTCAGTAATTGTACTGCAGCAATCATGTAGGCCGCCGCATCAGTGTAGATCAGTAGTATCTTATTCTCATGGAAACTGTTGGGAAACAATACTTTGATGCCAGTGTTCACGAATTGTGCTACTGTCTCTTGGTTGGTTCGGGTCAATTGTTTGCTGCATATTAAATAGGCTTTAGAAGGGGAATCAGAACTCAGCTTTCCAACAATTAAATGAGCTATGTAGCGTCCCATACTGTCAGTAGCCTCATCTACCGAAAGCCATATATGTGAATCACCAATGTCTGAAGTATTCTACAAAGAGCCTCTTCGTATGTACTGTCCACATAGTTTTTTCTGATGGTGGATTCTGAAGGAATATTCATCTGGCAATATTTTTGCAAGAAACCTTTCAAATGGGGATTGTCAAGAGCATTAAACGGGATGTTTGCTGCAATGATGGCTCGGCAGAGGTCTGCGTGAAATTCATTTTTGATTGTTGAACTGTTTGGTTGAGTTAGAAGAGACTGTTTTGATTTTAATTTTCGCGTCACGTTTCTCTGATGTGTAGCACCTTGCACATGTTGAGTAAAATGAGATTTTTTGTCACTGGATACCTGCAAAAACGAAATGAAAACTGATTGAAACCCTTTTACTACCTTTGCATCAAAATAAATTAGTGTAAATAAGTTATAAAATAATCGTATTTATTAAATATTTCATGCTTAGAATAGGCATAAGATTTTAGCGATGCTAGTTTTTAAAATCAAAATCTTGAGAAAATTCTAAAAATTACCTTAGCTTCAGTGTTAAAGCACTGGTTTGAAGTTTTAAGACATTAAATCTGTCCCAACAGGGAACGAAAGGACATAGCTGCTCCAATTTATTTCCTTCCAGTTAGCGGATTTTTTCCGTAAATAATAATAAAAATATAATTAATATACTCACGTGTTTGCTACAAGCTTCACAATAAACAACGTGTCCATCTGTTGTAAAATGTGGAAATTCTTGTAGCCATTGGTGTATCAGAGAAGCCCTCGAAGTTTTAATTTTCGGCATTTCAGAATTCTTTAAACAACACAGTACACACGAAAGTGAAGACCATACACAAACAAAACTGTTAACAGAACTGAAACCTTCCGTATGTAGCATTGTCGGCAAAATTCCAATATAATTCGCCCCATAAGCTCCGCCCATTCGATATTCACATTTGCACGGACTGTGTGATCTATTTTGTTTCTGAGCGAAGCTAGAATCAAAGACACCGACAATGAAAACCTAATCCCTGTGCTCAGAAGCTAAGCACGCTAGCATATTCAACCCCTTGTATCCCTCAGTGATTCAGAGAACCAGTTTTTTTTGTTACTGGATGTGGGAGTCTGAAGAAAAACGCTACATTTTCTTGGGAATTCCAAGGAATTTTTCTACTGAAGATTTTTCTACTGCCAATATTCTTTACTATATAACCACGTCACAAATGTGTCATGTATTGCACATTCTGAGCTAAAAATTTAGTACGAACTGAAAATCAATGCTAGAATTTATAACAAAAACTAACTTATTTTTAACTTGAGAGGAAAAAAAGCAAAATAGGCAATATTAGGCTCTAACGTAAAAATAGTCTGTTTTAGGTCCTATAAAAGTATCAGTTTTAGGCATAGTCACTTATGAAACATGCATATACAAATTTTCGTCCATATATCACTTAAGGATTAAAATAGGTTTTTACCCAAAATCCGAAGTCTACTTATGAGTTCTTAATTATTTGCTATTTTTCTCCTAAATGTGAAGAAAAGGAGGGGAACATCTGTCAATAATTTATTCAATATTCACTACATCATACAAATATTTTTGCGAAGTGTTCCTTATGGGAAAGTGCAGGCGTTCCATTTCGTAACTGATAGTCTTCTGTTTTCTCATCAAATCCTAATGATATTGATGTAACTTATATTTCAACCCTACAGTAACTTATATCTATTGTATTAGGAAGCTATGCATTAAATATTAAACACAAACTTTTGTGAAGAAAAATATTTTTTTCTCCATTCTTAAAACAGATACATCACAAAAATGTAATGACACTGCCTTCTAGATCCCACTGCAGAACTTACAAAATATGAACTAGGTACCATAGTCATTATTTTACCTTTGTTTTATTTAATAAATTGTTTCTTCTGAACATTTTTACACTTTAAAATGAAGTGATTTATTTTATGTTGTTGACTGACAAAATCATATCATTCTAGAAAACCAAAATATTTTACAGTACCAGTTTTCAAAAATGTATTATTCAAATTTGGGTGGAACCAGTTGATTTTGATTCTTAAGTAGTATGTATAAGAAAGGCTGGACTAGCGATTACTCTATAAAGCAGCTGTGGTGTGTTGTTTAAGAGGTGTTTGAAATGGCAAAAGCCTTGGAATTTTGCTAATAATCTTGTAAACATGATATCAAAATTAACTGAAAATGAAGCATTTACTTGCCAATATTCTGATTTTAAATATTTTATTCTCCACAGTATCCCCCTCTAATGGACAGTAGGTTAGTTCAGGATGTTTAGAATTAATACTCACATTGCTGATTTCTCCAACTTGAAATTCAAGATCATAAATTTATATTATGTTTTGTTCTGTTTTTAGATATCATTGGCAAAATTGGAACTTCTGTGCATACCAGTAGGTTGTAGTTTATAAAATGGGTAAGCAAAACAGCAAATTGAAACCAGAAGTTTTGGAAGATCTAAGACAAAACACTGAGTTTTCAGGTAAGCGTTCTTAATTCCAATTTAACTAAAATATATCATTCACTTATGACTCAAACTCGCAACAACTTAGTTCAAAGCAGATCCAATCAACTCACCTTTTGTTTTTTAATACTTTGCCATGCAGAATCCTAGACTTAGGCCTACTGTTCTAAAAATGTCGCAAAGATCAGATTTTGATAGTCTTAATTACCATTCCATAATTATGTTTTTGTTTGTTTGTTTTTTGCAAATTCACTTAAACTTCTGCCAAGAAAGAATTCAAGGAGGGTTTTTTGTCACACTGAACTATGTGGGCCTATATTTATTAAATTGAAAAGTTTTTGCAGTATTTTATTATTATTCTTTCTTCCTGTAACAACTACAGATTGCCAAATGATTTAGAGTATTATTCAAATAACATAATGAACAAAGGCCTACACTGAAAAACAGGGAGAAAGTAAATTTAAAAATAACACTTCTTTGATTACATTTTTAAAAATAAGGAAGCACACTTAAATACATAACCAAAAACAAAAGTTATAGATAAATTCAAGTCCATACGTATGGTGTCAGAAGATTGCTGTGAATCCTTTGTCAAGAACATGTTTATAGAGGCTGAATATTCTGCAAAAAATGGTCATTATATCCGGTATGGTAAAAAATTGGCCATTATATAGGGGATGGTTCCTCAAACCCCTACCATTAAACCCATTCATTATATGATAGAAGACAGATTGAAATTTTGTTCATAAAAATCTGCAGTAAAGATAGGTTCGAAGATCTACTTATTTTCTTCATTAATTTTTTCAGGCTGCTTTTCATAGGTTTCGAACTTGATCGTAGGATCCAGTATAAGTCCTTCAGATGACACAGATTTGAAGGCTGTGATGTCAATCCTCTGATTGCTGCCTTCAGCGAAACTCCATGAATCTCTTCAGAAACTTTGTAGCCATTTCCTCTTAATGCATTAGTAATGATGGATTGCATCATCTTATGTCATAATAATACCATCTAATATCAAAATATGACTTAACCTCTTTTTGTCAGAATGAAGACTGTAGGCATACTGTTTGGCCTTTCAAATCGTAACAAACCAAAATTTCTCATTTTGTTATAAAATTAAGTTATTTTTCGTACGATTAGCTATTTAAAATATTAACCTACTATCTAATATATTATCAAAAGTAAATTGCATTAATGTTTGTTACAGCCTAATTATTATTTTGTATATAATGTGATTCAAAATATGTCTGTTGAACTTTTGTGAGTTGATTGAATTGAAAAGTTTACTTATGATATTCACAGATATATGTCTTTTTTGTTAAACAGGCTGTACACAGTATATATATATATATATATACTGTATATGATTTGGACTTAGTTGGTTCATAAGATATTACTCATGAACTAAAACATTTGAAATGTGCAGTCATAGAACTGTTTTAAGATGAAATAAAAAATAATTTATGACATTTCTTTTAGATGCCGAAATACAAGAATGGTACAAAGGTTTCCTAAAAGACTGCCCAAGTGGTCACCTCAGTGTAGAGGAATTTAAGAAAATATATGGCAATTTCTTTCCATATGGGGATGCTTCTAAAGTAAGTATATCCAATAAAAAATAAGTTAGCACCATGCAGATACTCCCAGTTATGTCAGAATTTTAACTCCTTCATTATTCTATAACTGCAGAATGAATAGTAACCTAAAGATAATTGCAGAGATTATAAGGAGCATATCTCCTGAGTGGATGCTTCTTAAACCCAAGAGAATAAAATGTCATGAGCAGGGCCCGGATTCTAATGACATGTCATCTTTTTATTGATGCTACATAGACATTGCCAACTTGTAGATAAATCCTCATCATGGCCTCTAAATTTTAGAAATACATTTTTATTAGGTAATTTTTTGTCATTTTTTGCAGTTTTATATTTTTAGGGCATTTATTTCAATTTTAGGTAATTGTTTTGTCATTTTCATGTCATTTGCCTCTATATTTAGTCATTTTCATGCATTTACATTGAGTGTATTAACTTTTATTTTTCGTTACTAACGGTGCTATCTTTGAAGTGTTCTTTCTTTAATGCAAGAAGGAAAAACTGTGTTGGATTGTTATGTCTCAGTCGGAAACTAGATTCAAAGAAACGCCAAAATTTTGTATTATATTACTATTATTATTAGATTGACTTCGCAACAGAGTCTGCCACCTGCTTGGATTTGAGAGTGCAAACTACTGTTCACCCTCAATAAACAATAATATAATCCGGCAGACCACAAAAGGATGTGCCGAATTTTGACTCGCCAGTACCTCGGTGCCAGTATAAATTTCCGTGAGAAAAGAACATTCACAACATTACAGTTATTTACAGTTTTTACAATTATGTACAAACTAGTCTATAACTTTGTGTGTACAGTAATAATTTTTTATAAATAAAATATCAGTTTTAGGACATTTTTTATAATTATTAAGTAATTTTCTTTAAAATTTAGGGTCATTTTATAGGTAATTTTTCAAACAATTTTAGGTCATGAGTATCATCATTTTCTAGGCAAAATGAATATCAGTAAAGACAGGTATCATCTCTTAAATTTAAAAAATGGTAGGATTAAATCATGAAAACAGTTTTAATAATAATAAGAATAATGTGTAGATGCAAATGGTTGAAGCAGTAAAACCTTAAGATGTGCCAGGATGTGCGTAAGATTATAAACCTTACTACTATACTACAGGTATATACTGGTATCACAAAAGGAATATTAGCTATGAGGCTGCAAATGTTAATGTCATTTGTTTGAGGAATTTGTTTTTCAAATTTCGTGGGGGGACATCCCCCCCTCCACGTCTGCCACTGGTTCTTATGGAAACACATCCCTATAATATAAAGCCACAAGGCTGACTGATTGATTCACTGACATTGATGTTTGCCCACTTCCAGATGAGCTAGAAACTTGAAATTTAGTACACACGTAGCTTTTAGGCTGCAAACCACAGGGAAATTCTAAAAAGTATTTTATTTTTTTTAAATTTTAAGCCCTAAAAACCCCCGAAAAAGGGCTCGGTTTCCATGGTATTATCAAACAGTGTTCACGTTGGGCACAGACAGACTAAATGCACGCACTCTATCTCCCATAGATCTTTCAAAACAAACCTTTCCCGAGAACCTCAGTGGGGGTTTGGGGGCAGAGCCCCCAGTGAGCGAAGTGAGTTTGAATCTAAAACTTTAAAATTCAGATAATTAATAGAAACAAGCCTTGTTACCACTATCATCATATAAATCTTAGTACAGGACAGGCACTAAATCACAACAAGATATATAAAATGTAATTTATAGTATTAAAAGCATACCACATTAGAAACAACAAATTGCTTCATGTTCATAATTCAATTCATTACTTAACCCATTGTTGAGATTGCGAATCTCTCCCAGTTCCGTTATATTGTAGTAGCGCGTGATGCTTCGTATCAAATTATTATAATGCAGAATACTCAATATAAAAACACAATAATCCACCATGTGTTTCTTAAGTGAATAAATAGGTAACAATTAATTAATTAATATTAATTAAAAGTTCCAAAGGTGTTACACATTTTTTTAGTTTTAGAAGGTCATCAGGGGGTGCCCGTAAATGTAGTAAAATAATGACTGGTTAATATTTTGTACAGAAATATTTTGGGTGCATGTGTAAAAAAGAGGGAACTCCAAAAACTTAATTTTGAGATTTTAATCTTCATCTGAACACATAACATTGTGCATAAAAATAAATGTACTTTCGCTGTAGATTATAATATTGGTATGCATTGCAATTTGTAGACGAAAAAAGTATTTATTATTAATGTTTAAAATTAAACTAAGGGTGTTATTTTAATCAGATCTTACCTCATTATGCACTGAAGTTTTGAGATAAACATAGTAATGAAAAACAAGGTATCTCAATAAAACATTAGTACATAATGAGGTAAATAACGATTTTACTAACTCTGAGCATACCATACCTCTCTTTCCACAATAAAACCAGTGTAAAGAGAGAGATCTCAATTATGATCTTTATACAATATGAATAGAGAAAAATAATAGCTATCCCATAATATGCTTTGATATTACCCCACGACTATGAACGATACAAGGCACCTCTCTCTGTACAAAGCAATAAAGAATAAATTCATTGTCATTCCTGGATAGATATCTCACTTTCCACAATTTTTTAGTTAACTCTTTTTTCACACGCTTCTCAGATTTATCATAAAAGATCATAACAATGTAGTGCTACAAATGAATGAGGATAGCCTCCCAGATAATTCAATTCAGTGGAACATCAGTTATCCAAACTAATAAGAACAGAGAGTGGTTCAGATTTTAAGTTTGTTCAGATTTGAATATGTACATAATAACACAAGAGAAAACTATAATGTAGGTAATACGGAGCTACTATAAATGATCCATTCATTTTCAAAATACTATATTTTCCAAAGTATTACATGTACAAATATGATTGACATATAAAAAGAACTGTAAACTCTCCACGTTTTCTTCATACTTCACAAAAGTTCTATTTGTGCCCATTGGGTCATACGACACACATCCAGGCAGTAGTCGAGCTCGTTCCACACATTTTGTAGCATGTCCTGTTAATGGTCCTCACTGCGGCATTGATGCATTTCCTGAATGCATTCTCCTGTTCTTGGCAGTGGGTCTATGTAAACAAGGTACCCCCAAAGGAAGAAGTTACAAGGCGTTAGATTAGGTGATTTGGGGGACTAAGGGAACAGAGCTGTTCATCCTCAACAACATGCCCAATCCACCGATGCAGAAGTTAATGATTTAGGTAGCCATGGACATTGATGTTCCAATGAAGGAAGACAAAATCTCGGGAATCAGCAGCCGGTTGTGGAAACAGCCACAACTGCAACATTTTCAGACAAAATGTAGAAGCCACAGTCTTCTCACAGAAGAAAAACGGCCCATAAGCTTTGTCTATGACACTTCACAGAAAACTTTCACCTTTGGGGAATCTCTTTGAAGTGCTACAGTTGCACGAGGCTTGTCAGTGCCCCACAACCTCACATTGTGATTATTAACTTTTCTGGATAAATGGAATGTTTCTTCATTGCTGAGTATCAACTTGGCGGCAAAATTTTCATCCTCCAATGCTTTTTGCATTATGTCGCGATATTCCAGGTGCTGACCGCACTTGGTAAGTTTATGGTTCTTTTCATATATCAGTCATATTTTTACATGTAATACTTGGGAAATTATAGTATTTTGACATGAGTGAATCATTTATAGTAGCCCCATAGGGGTAACCAGGCCGACCATATGGGGGGGTTATAACATCCGCGGGGTCTGGGTATGGAATACCCCCCAGGGAGAGGGGGGTCCAGGGGTCCTCTCCCAGAAAGTTTAAAAAATTAAGATGCACAATAACGAGTTTTAAGCTTCCGGGGGTCCTCCCCCGGAAAATTTAAAAAATTAAGATGCACAATAACAAGTTTTAAGCTTCCGGGGGTCCTCCCCTGGAAAATTTTAAAAATTGAGATGCACAATAATGAGCTTTAAGCTTCCCACGCTTTATACTCGTATTAAGTAATTTATAAGCAGACTTAAAAAAATTAGACAATTTTCCTTTTTCTAATCAATGGGGGGGGGGGGGGGTTCAAACCCCCAAAACCCCCCCTCGTTACGCCTCTGAGTAGCCCTTTAGAATGAACAACATTACAATTATGTATCTTAATGGAAATAATCACTGATTTTTTTCTGCATCTATTTTGAACTTCATTTCTTTCCTAAACTGAACTCACTACACTTGTCACTTCCCCAGACAACAGACCATTGCTTCACTTTGAAATCCTTATCAACAATTAATGTGAAATGGGCAGTTTGCTGAGGGTTTTTATAGGAATTTACCAAGATCAGTAAACTATACAGGTTGTTTATTCCGGGATAGACCATGACCATGACTGTCACAAGTTTCCAACTCTGGCTATTCCCGGCTTTTACTCAGTCTAGAAAATGCTCGCACCTTATGATTAAACTCATAGCCTTTAATTAACCCTTGGTCGGATTCCTGTGAAATTTGTGCAGAAATAATCTACACACAACAGTCTTACTGATGGTTAAAACAGATCTTTAGAAAAGCTGACACAAATGTTTTTATTTGATTTTATAAATACCACCTATTAGAGAAATTTCATGAAAGGAGAAGCTAATTTGACTATGTGACAATTTTTTTTGTGTCCCAAATAATCTTTAAAAAAGAAAGTTTTAATGAAATAATTGAATTTTATTATAAATGAAGAACCACCTTTATATCTCGAATGGTGTATGAGTAATTGAGTGATAATTATTCCAGGTGCTACAGATGTTGGAATGATTTGTGACAATCGTGAAATGTCGAGGATGACACAAATTTGACTATGCGATAATTTTTTTTATTTTTGTCAGCAGAAAAAGATTCAAGTGTGTAAGTTTTAGTGAAATATTTTAATTCCATTATAAATCAAGAACCACCTTTATATCTTAAATGGTTTACAAGTAATAGACTGGTAATAATTCCAGGCACTAAAGCTATCTGAACAGTACTGAGGTATTAGCAAGAATCTTTTCCATAAAATACTAGCAATAACGTAAAAATCCTTAAATATTTTAATCGACGACTCAATAATAAAATGATATTAACTGCCTAATTGTACCCATACTGAAAGATTGACCCGGTGGGGAAAAGGAATGAATCAAACTTTTTCCTCACCTCGTAAATCTGCATTTATTTATTATAAAAACTACTTTTATTTAAACACTTGTTGGATTATTTATTTTATTTTCTGTTCCTTTATGCTAATAACTTTTATGTCTTCTTAGCTTAGCAAATGTCTTATTAGTTTAATACCTCATCATGCTTTTTTCATATTTTAATATAATTTAACAACATAAGAATGTATACCAGTTAAAGCAGGCGACGAATTTCTGAGGCTCTATTATCATACTATAGTTAAGGCAGGACGATGGTACTTTTTAATGAAGAAATCATTGAAAAATGCTTTGAAAAATTGTGTGATATATGTAGAATGCATTGCAAAGCAATTTGTGCATGTGTGTCCTTATTGGATGTTGAGACACCTCTTTTTTGCATGCTGCTTATGATAAGTTTCCCTGCCCTGCAATTCACAAACCATCCCTTAGTTTTGTATATTATCTCTGTCACACCTCCAGAATGGAAATAGCCGGACTGTCTTAAATTATGATGACCGCAGAATGAAAAAGGACAAACGACTTGGAATTGATAGATATATAAAAGTAGCTGCTTGGAATGTTCGAGGAATTAATAATAAATACCAAGTGTTGGAGAACGAGTTATTGAGATATGGAATTGATATTGCTATTATAACTGAGACTAAGAAAAAAATGAAAGGAAGCCTAGATTTAAATAAATATGCGCTTATTTATAGTGGAGTACCAATTGAAAAGAGAGCAAAGGCAGGAGTAGCCATAATGATACATGAAAAATGGAAAAAGAATATAATCTCATATCAGTGGATAAATGAGAGGATAGTGACAGCTAAATTAAAAACCAATAGGGGCAAATTGGTAATAATTGGAACATATTCTCCTGAAGAAGGGAAAACTCAAGAAGTCGAAGAGTATTATAAGTGCCTTCAAGAAGTAGTAAACAGTACCTCAAAAAATGAATATGTTATAATTGGAGGAGACATGAACGCTAGAATAGGAATTTCAGCTATTCCAGAGTTGAAAGGAAAATTTGGAGAGACAACATTAAACAATAATGGTAAGATGATGATAGATTTTTGTGCATATAATCACCTAAAAATCACCAATACTTTTTTTGATCATAAAGATATTCACAAATATACATGGGCTGCAAGAGGCCAGAGATCTATAATAGACTATATTTTAGTAAATCAAAAGCTTAAAGATAATGTAAATAACACCAAAGTGTACAGGGGAGCTGATGTGGATTCAGATCATTATTTATTGATCTCCACTATAAAATTATATCGCCCTAATAAAAAGTCTAATTTGACCCGGAGATATGAAAATGAATATACTTTCAAAGTACATCTTCTTCAAGAAGATTCCATTAGAGCTCTATATAATAAAAGATTGGACTTATACATTGGAGAAAGGAAGTTTAGTAATAACATTGAAGAAGAATGGAGTGAGTTTAAAGAGAAAATTGTGAAAACCGCTGAAGAATGTATTGGTTATAGATGTAAAAAGAGAAGTAAAAAACGACTCTATGTATGGAATAATAACCTCAAAGAAATAATAAAACAGAAAAAAGAGGCATATCTAAAATATCTCCAAAATAGAACTTTAGAAAATAAAATAACATATAATGCATTGAGGGCACAAGTTAAAAGAGAGGTGAAGAAAGCAAATAAAGAAAGTTGGGATAAATATATATCTGAAATTGAACATGATGTTCATGGCCGTCAAGATAGAGCCTATAAAATAATTAGACATTTAAATAGTGAAGAAAAGGATAATTTGGAGTTGACATTGATTACAACGGAAGAATGGGGTAAATATTATAAGGATTTATGGACAAATAGTGAAGAAATGGAGAGCTCTGTATGTATCAAAGAAGTAGAGGGAATTGATAATATAGACATTAGTGAATTGAACGAAAGTCTAAAAGAGAGTAAAAATAAAAAAGCTGTTGGTACGGATGGAATAAATGTAGAACTACTCAAATATGCATCTGAAAAAGCAAAGCAATGGTTCCTACACATTATAAATCTATGTTGGCAGCAGAAAGAAATACCAGAAGAGTGGAAAGCAGCTCTTATTATGTCTATATATAAAAAAGGAGACAGAAAGATTTGTAGTAATTATAGGGGAATTAGCCTATTAAATAGTGCATATAAGATCTACACAAAAATAGTAACAAAAAGACTTAGAGTGATTGCTGAAACCCTATTGATTGATGAACAGATGGGATTTAGAAAAGGGAGGTCATGTATGGATAACATATTCATATTAAATAACATCATTGAGAAGCATAGAGAGTTCCAGAAAGAAACACATTTACTTTTTATAGATTACGAAAAGGCCTTTGATAGGGTAAGAAGAGATAAACTTTGGAATATTTTAGAAAGAAGAGGCATTCCTTTCCATTTAATAGAAGTTTTAAAATCATTTTACAGAGGAACATATTTTAAAATTAAACAGGATGTAAAGAATATTAAGTATGTTATAAATTCTGGATTGAGACAAGGCTGCAGTTTGTCGCCACTTTTATTCAATTTTTATATTGATGACATTATTAGACAATGGAAAAAGAAGACTTCTGGTATGACCTACGGACCAGGAACACTTTTAACGTTATTATTTGCCGACGATCAGATTATAATAGCAAGAAGTGAAAATATACTACAAAAAGCAGCACATGAACTAAATATAATAGCAAAGGAATATAATTTTAATATTTCTATAGATAAAACGAAAGTAATGGCTTTTGTTGGAAAATATCCTGTTAGAAGTAAAATAGTTATTAATAATAGAATTATTGAACAGGTAAAAACTTTTAATTTTCTAGGCTATCATATAAACATAGATGAAAACAGAGATATAGAAGATAAAATAATAAAATTCAAGAGGATATGCGGCACAATTAATAGAACATTGAGAAATAAAAGCAGAATTGACACTCAAATTAAATTTTATAAAACAGTTGCTGTTCCGATTCTTATGTATGGTTCTGAAAATTGGGTCATGCTAAAAAAAGATGAAGAGCGAATTCAAGCTGCTGAAATGACATTTTTGAGATCTACAATGAATTTAAGACGTATCGATAAAATACGAAATGAAGATATACGGCAACAGCTTAATCTAGAAAGTTTAAATGAGAAAATAAAATGTAATAGACAAAAATGGTTCATGCATGTCCAACGAATCGAAGATAAAAGATTGACAAAGAGAATATTAAATTATAATGTAACTGGTAATAGAAATGTAGGTAGACCTAGGAAATGATGGATTGACCAACTAAGCTGATAACTGGAGACGTGACAGGCACATGATAAAAGCCTAATACGTGCAAGGAGATGATGATGATGATGATCTCTGTCACACAATTTGTATACAGATCTACACTTTTGGCCATGTTTCACCAATCATTACCTACATAACTTACCCCACATAACCAGGAGAAAATTGTTATTAATATAAATATATTACTATCAAAACAATATTAATACAAATTAATACTCTACAATACTGCTTTGTATAAACAACTGTTCATTGTTTCATTAGGAATTGTTCACTATAAAAGAAACCGTTAAATGGTGCATTGACAGTAGCAGTAGTGCTTGCATAAAGAGTGACTCACAATCGGCTTTACAAGCCATAGATGATAAATATAATAAGGATGCACTAGTCACTGGCATTAGACATGCACTAAATACAAGCACAATTCATATTTGTTTAACCTGGGTCCAAGGTCACATGGGAAATGTAGGAAATGAGAAAGTAGATGAATTAGCTAAGTTAGGTGTTTCTTCAGATGTTAAAATCCCCTATAGTTTATGCCCCCTATCCTTCATTAAGTGAACATATACACAGCTAATGGGATTTTGGATTTGACAAGAAAGGAATAACGCCAGCACAACGAAAAATTTGTTTTTCCCAAGAGTACAAGATAGAATAGCAATGTTAACAGGGCATGGGAAATTTGGTGAATACTTACATAGATTTAAAATTTCTGTCTCTGCAAATTGTAAATGTAAAGAGGATAGCCAGTCTGTTAGATATCTCTTACTTCATTGTCCATTATTTACGCATGAACATTATCAGTTAATATATTTAATTTTTTAAATTTTGACTTGACTACACCGATCTATTGTCTCTTCTTAAATAAGCAAAGTTATAAAGTTGTTTCAAGTTTCATGAATAATGTATCTGCAAAATTGTAATATGTATGTGTAGTCTACTGTATACTCTGTATATATGTTTAATCTATAACCCTAATATGCCAGCTGGTAAAGTAGGGTTCTGTACTTTTGGAAATTCAATAATAATAATACTTTGTAATAATCTACACAATGCAATATTAATATTACTTAATAATATTTAATATATATAATATAGTACAACCCCAAAGAGCAAAGCTCATTGTAGGGGTGACATAAATACATTGGTTCTAAAACATACTACAATTGTCTTACAATTATAAAACATACTACAGTAAAACTTGTTCAAAGCGGAATCGTATGGGACCAAAAGAATTTTCCAAATTGGACAAGTTTCCGGATTACACAAAATACACTATGCTAGGCTACATAAGTGTTATAAATTACTGTACCATGTGCCAAAAATGTGAATTTGTAATAACTTATGCAAATACTGTAATTAATTATAAACCTTAATTCCTGTACAGCAGATATTCTTCACTTTATTTTTATGTACAGTAAAATACTACACTATTACTGTATTAATAATTAATAACACTAACACAATATAATTATGCAATTACTGTAGGCTAACTGTTTTCTTGCCTCATTATCCCTAGGTTTATTTCACTTTTGTCGGCACATATCGGGACATGGGTCCGGACAAAGGCAAGTTTTTAGCCCGCGCATTTACAAACCATTCCCACACTATTAAATTAATTTCTTCATTTCCCGTCTTCTTTGCTTTTCTCTTCATTTGTCCGTTCCCCTTCATCCACTCCTCCCTTAACTTATCTTTGCTCTTTAAAGTTTCGTAAGTTTGCCTTTTACCGCATTTGAAACACAAAATTATTTCGCGCA
This sequence comes from Ectobius pallidus, assembly GCA_964059195.1. Lineage (NCBI taxonomy): Eukaryota > Metazoa > Arthropoda > Insecta > Blattodea > Ectobiidae > Ectobius > Ectobius pallidus. The sequence goes on from CAXKWD010000010.1 coordinate 20,271,619, forward strand.
CAGAAAGTTTGCCTCTCTCACTCGCCTCCATCGCCTTCATTTTTTCATTGAGCGTGAGCGATACGTACTTTTTGTTCGACACGATGTTACTTAAGATACAAGCAGTACAAGCCAACTGAAACTGAAGCCTGGCGGAAAATACAAAACAAAGCAGGTAGCAGATTTCTTGACTACTGGGTAAATTCCATTGTTGGCCGAAACATAAAGCCACCGCCGTGTATAGGCCTACTCTAACGGAACTCTCAGGGCTGTACAATATTCGCGCTAAGAAGTAACGTGTTCACATAGACGTGAATAACAAACTATATTATATTGTAATGCTGCTTTTCCGCATTATAGAATAAATTGGTATTTAAATCTTAAAATTTGCATTCCGTTTCCGCGTTAAGCACGTTCCGTTTTATACAAAATATTGACATTTAAAAATGTATTGCGTGCATCGGGACCGAAATATTTGTACGCTTTGGACAGATTTCCGGATTATACACGTGCCGCTTTGAACAAGTTTTACTGTACAATTATCTTATGGGCCTTATGGCTAAAACAAATTCACTAGTGACAATACTACAAAATACAAACAAAACAAAAAAAATTTGAAATATACTAACCAATGTTGAAATATGCATTTTTTTGTATGATTTCCGGAAATATATTATAACTATCCTACTGACTGAAGTACACATCTAAAAAATATGATAATGCTTTTGGTTTAAAATTTCTAATGGAACTGGACACACTTTCAGGTAACATGTTATACAATTTTATAACATGAGGTAATATTCCATTTAGGCCATACGTAGTGGATTCACTATGAGTTACAAAAAGATGACTGATTTGTCTTGTGTTATGGAGATGAACATCTTCGGGTGTAATCAAGGTGGTGTTGGATTTAATAAGTTTATATTTGATAGAATGTAAGTGACTGACTATTGCTGCATTTGTAGAGACAGAAAGTGGCTTGATTCCAGAAATTTTGAATATATCACTAGTATCGTGACCCAACTCCAGTATCAACTAGCTCAAGTACCCGAAAGCCATGATCATGATATACAGGAGATCTACAACAACCTCGAACAAGCCATATTTGAGGCTGGTAGAAACGCAGTTAGTAACATGGACACATCGAAACGCAAAATTAAATTGTCGCCACAAACCCTAGATCTTATAGCACAGAGGGAGATACACCAATATACAGGACTGGACACAGTTGAGAAGCGAGCACAGTACAGAGCTCTGGACGTAGCAACAAAAAGAGCACTGCGCACAGACATCAGGAAACATCGTACAGAGACCACCAAGCAAATACTTGAAAACACCAAATCAATAAAGAGGGTAAAGGAACACCTTAGCCAAGGGAAACATTGGATGCTAGGAGCTAAGAAACCATCTGGAGCCCGCACAACATGGAGAGCGGACATCTTATCGGAAGCAACGAGATTCTACAAAGACCTGTATAAAAGTAGTACACAAATCAACCAGGTAGAGGAGGAACCGCAAGTATTGGAGGACATCACCCCTATAATACTACAGAGTGAAGTCAGGAGTGCTATACAGGAACTAAAGAAGGGGAAGGCGCCAGGAGAAGACGGCATAAGAAATGAACACTTTATCTATGGAAGTGAAATACTAATCGAACCAGTCACCACACTGTTCAACAAGGTGCTACAGACTGAAATCATACCGGAACAGTGGAAAACGAACACAATAGTACTACTGCACAAGAAGGGCCCAAAGGACGACCTCAATAACTATAGGCCTATTAGTTTAATGTCTCACTGGTATAAGCTATTCTCTAAGGTGATCACAAGAAGGTTAACAAAGACCCTAGAAGAGAACCAACCCATGGAACAGGCAGGCTTCCGGTCCGGGTTCAGTACGTCTCATCACCTCCAATCCGTAAACCAGATTATCGAGAAGGCAACAGAGTTCCAGCTGACATTATACTTGGCGTTTGTTGACTATAGTAAAGCGTTTGACTCTGTGGAGCACACGAGTGTGCTGGAAGCCTTATACAACCATGGAGTACAAGCAAAATACAGAAGAATACTAAGCAACCTGTACAGTCAGAGCAAAGCCAAAGTGAAGACGGAAAGAGTGGGACAGAACTTCGGACTGGAAAGAGGAGTCAGGCAGGGGGATCCCATTTCCCCCAAGCTATTTATCGGTGTTCTAGAGGAGATATTTAGAAAGCTACAATGGGAAAATCAGGGCATCACTATAAATGGCAAAAGGCTCACCGACCTAAGATTTGCGGACGACGTGGTACTGTTTGCTCATTCAGCCGCTGAATTACAACAGATGTTATCAGAACTGAATGAGTCCAGCAAGGCAGCTGGCCTTACGATGAACCACAGCAAGACAAAAATTATGACAAACGGACCACCGCACAAAATTGAGGTAAACGGGACAGAAATACAGTATGTAGAAGAGTATGTATACCTGGGTCAGCTGGTCTCATTCACTGACAAATCAGACAAGGAAATAGGAAGGAGAACATCTCAAGCATGGAAGGCCTTTTGGTCTCTAAAATCTGTACTACTGGACAACACTTTAAACCGAAAATTGAAACTAGAAGTACTCCAGACATGCGTCTTCCCGGTATTTCTTTACGGATGTCAAACGTGGTCCTTCACATCCAGACAACAAAAGAGCTTGGAATCCTGCCAAAGAAGAATGGAAAGAAAGATACTGGGCATTTCGTGGAGAGACAGGGTTTCTAACAGAGATCTCCAAAGGATCACTAATCTAGAGAGCATAACACAACGAGCCGCAGAGACAAAGTGGAAATGGGCTGGCCATGTGGCGAGACTCCACCATGACAGATGGGCACAGGTAGCAACTATGTGGGATCCCTACGTAGGAAACAGGGCACGAGGCAGACCAAGGACGCGATGGGCGGACTCGCTGAAGCAAGAAGCAGGATCCCAATGGTCCCGCATCGCCCGCACCAGAATCGAATGGAAGAAATTAGGATTGGAACTGCAAAGGAGAAATAGAATGTGAAACTGTGCGAGTGGTTTGAGTTGGGATGTGGTCATAAAAGAAGTTTTATCTTATAGTTTCAAACTGATGTATTATCCAGCTCACGTGGAATAGCTCACCACGGGAGTTTCTCTAAACGAGCTTCCCCTCTAGTAGGAGGCCCTAGCCCTACAAGGGAAATTCATGGGCTCATTCATTCATTCATTCATTCATTCATTCATTCATTCATGGGTTCTAAAGGGAATATTAAACATAATTTAAATTGATCTATTTTGAATTACTTCTAGCTCATGAAATAGGCTTTTTCTACAATTCCCCAATATGATGTTCATATAAGTAAGATGACTATGGATTAAAGAAAAATATACCATTTTAAGAAGTTGACTGGACATTCCTGAAAGATGTAATCTGTTTATAATACCGACTACTGGGAGAATTTTCTTCTTAATTTTGTTAATTTGATATTCCCAAGAAAGGATACTGTCAATATTTAGTCCTAAAAAAGAAATAAATTCAATCCTCTCTAGTGTCTTATTATTTATGTTTAAGTTTATATTGGTTTGAAGTCTGTGCGATCGCTTGTGAAAGAACATGAATTTAGTTTTATCTTCGTTTATTGTTAATTTATTATAGTTAAACCAATTGATTAGGTCATTCATGTCATGTTGCATTTCATATGCTAAGTCTTCTTCTGTTCGTCCTGTATAGAAAATATTTGTGTCATCGGCATACAAAAGCATTTTACCAAACAATTTTAAATTAAACATATCGTTTACATATATATTGAAGAGGAGTGGACTCAGGATAGATCCTTGAGGTACTCCACACTTAATAGATGCTATTTCACTATTGTATTGATTTACACTAACGTATTGTTTTCGATTACTCAAATAACTTTCAAACCATGCTAACGATAATCCTCTTATCCCTGTGTAATTCAATTTCTCTAGTAATAAATCATAGTCTACAGTGTCGAAAGCTTTTCTTAGGTCCAAGAATAACCCTGATGCTAAGCTATTTCCGTCAACTGATTTTTGTATTTGAACAAGAATGTCAAATACAAAAACAAAATGAATTCCTATGTAAAAAGTTTTGTAGTCTTATTTTCAGAGGCACTGACTTGGAAATATTTCTGGGGGGGCAAGAACTAGATTTTCAGTAGCTATACATAGGCCTTACATGATAAAATCTTAGTCTTGGGGGGGCAGAAAGTACCTTGCCCCCCCTAAGTCGGCGCCTATGCTTATTTTAACAACTTTGTCAAGGATTTGCAGTTATTAATGTTCCAATGTTGCTAACAAGATTATAAACGTTCTCTTGTGGTAACTCCGGGATTCCATAAATTTCAATATTATTTCTTCTCGAATATTGGCTTATTTCATCCACTTCCTCCTCGAACTTTGAGTGAATTCTCTTCAGCTGTTCTTGGAGATTATTAATTATTTCATCACGTTTGCTGAGTTTAGATCTTAAGTCATCAATAATCTTGGTGTTAAAGTCAATACTGTCTTTTAATTTGAACACCACTTTCTCAACCACACGATCAAGAATTTGCTCCAGAAAGTCTTCCTTTAGAATGAGATTCTTAACAAAAGCAGTTAAGTTCGAAGGATCATTGTTGGCAACCATTTCTGTCAACTCACTTTTTTCAGTAATAGATTGAGTCCGCTCGCTTTTGTTTTCTTTGTGTTTTCCCATAACCTCAAACAAATATTTTCACTTTTAACAATAGAAGAAATTTCACTTATTGCTGTAGTACCGTGAAAGTCTATTAATTCAGTCAGAAGAATATGTATCACTAATTACAATATTGAATACAATTACCTTCAAATTAGTGTTTGTAGCTATTAATTTTAAAAAATTAACACCAGTATAAGAAAACTGCGAACCAATGTCGTCCAAGGCCTCCTTATTACTGTATAAATTAATATTAATGTATAAAAATATCCCGTAGTTGTTTTCTATCCTCATTGTATGGTGTAATTTCTATACAAATATACATTCTTTAACAAATTTTCATCAAATTATACTAAAATACCCTGTAGAATGAGGAATGTTTTCTAGGCAACAAAATATTAGATCAAATCACCCTTTAGCTGTTTATACCTGTAGCCTATTATATAATCTCTATTCAAATCTAGATACCTTGACAGAATTTTACCAGATTTTAAAGACAGTGGTGCAATTGAAGAATCAGTATTCAATAATGGTATTCTTTGGAGGTTCCTTTAAGTCATCCCAATATAGCTGTGCATATAAAGCCAAACAAAGTTTTAGTTCTATAGACCTAAAAGCCTATGTAAATATGATTAATAACAATTACAATAATAATATATTGTTAATAATATATTATATATTATATTATATTAAGCTTATATTATATATTATGTACCTTTTTGTCTTGGTTTTTCCATGGTAAATTCAGCAGTTAAGCTTTGAAATCCCTTTCGTAACCCTGCTCTGTGAAGTGCAAGGAACAATCTCTGCTTATATCAGGATTCCAAGAATCATTGCTTGCGAACATCTTTGATTTTTGGAAAGACAAGGAACGAAATGTTACAGTCAAGCTTCTTGCAATCTGAGAAATTACTGTTACACATGGCCACAGCACATCTCTGGTCAGGCTTAATTATTTTTGTTTATTTAACAAAAGGTCCCAACGAGCCAATTGCTCACATTAAGGGACAGTATTACAATGGATGACAAACTTCAAAGTTATTATAAGAAAATAGTTACAATAGTTTACACAAATACAGCAATTACAATAGAAATATTGTTCACTTAATCATTTAATAGAAAAATCTTCAACTTTTTTTTAAATAAAAGTTTTTTACAGATCATATTTCCTGCGGAATATCATTAAAAAGGAATAATGGCTTGGTACACTGACTATACTGTACTGTTGAAATCAATATTTATTACTAATTTCTATCATAAAACATTGTGGTCAGCGGCCCCATGCTCTCTAGTGTCAAGTCCTGCTCGAATCACCAAATCATTTAAACAGCTGATACGCTTGGAATAATTACCACTCAATTACTCATAAACCAATCAAGATATATATAGGTGGTACTTCATTTATAGTGAAATTCAATTATTTCACTAAAACTTTCTTGCTTGAAGATTATTCGGGACACAAAAATTAAAAAATTGTCACATAGTCAAATTCGCTTCTCCTTCCATGAATTTTGACTAATGGGTGATATTTATAAAATAAAAATAAAAATATTTGTCAGCTTTTTTAAGGTTCTGTTTTAACCATCAGTAGGGCTGTTGTGTGGAGATTATTTCTGCACAAATTTCACAGGAATCCGGGTTAATTAAAGGTTACGAAGAATTAAAGGTGTGAGCATTTTCTAGACTAAGTAAAAGCCGGGAAGACCCCGAGTTGGAAACTTGTGACTTCACTTATCACGCCTGCTCACCACAACCCCCTGTCCTATAAACTCGCCAGAATATGCAACCTCTGCAGTTCACAAGCCTTGAGAATTTACAACACTTCCATGAGAAGAAGTTGCTACCAACAGCATCCTCATTTATTACACAGATAGATTTCTCCAGCCTGTTGCAGCTCATCCTTTCCTGCAGTATAATGTTAAAAACCTTTAAAATATTATGCTGAATTCCAAGACATGCTGAATGTAGTACGATAAATATGAAACAGATTAAGCAGTAATTGTCATAACTTGGCTGAGTCTAAACTGTTTTATCTGTGATATGATGGCAGCTTTTCTGTAATGATGTAAATATTTTACGATCATCCTTTAATTGTTATGACAAGATCCAGAAAATATATAAGTAAGTAAATAATATAATAGTAGGCCTACATAAAACAAGCAGGTCATTCGGATAATTGATGGTTTGGATGACTGATGTTTAGATTATTGATGTTCTGGTGTATAGAATATTATTCTATACATAAATATGCCATACCTGAATTTGTTTCTGGTATTATATGTATGTATGTATGTATGTATGTATGTCTGAAATTATTTGCCTATCCTTCATTTCAAGGAGGTATTTAATGCATTCATAAACATACATAGATGGGAAGGTTAAGATTTTTAGTTCTTTAAAACAAATTTGGTTTGTTTAGTTTGGGCATTATTCTGATTGCTTTCTTTTGCAGTTTGAAAACCTCTAGAACTTTCTTTTTGCAAGTATTTCACATAGATTTATTCCATATGTTAAAATCCACCGCCATGGGTCAGTTGGTAGCATGACTGCCAGCCACCTGGGCGGCCCGGGTTCGATTCCCGGGTGGGTCAGGGATTTTACAGAGATGTAAAGTTTCCTTCCTGGGTCAGGACTGGGTGTTGTGTCCTCATTCCCATACCGTGAAAGGAACTGGCCACCCTACATGGTATCATCTGGCCTAGTGTCCCTCGGTCGGGCCGTGGGCCTCCCCCCATGGCTCTGTCCCAGGGCAGGACCGGCCTCCTGGCCAAACACTTCATCATCTTCATCATCATCATCATCATCATCATCATCATCATCATGTTGAATGTGAGTTTATAAAGGCAAAATATACTTGTTTTGTTGCATTGTTGTGTATACTCTGTTTGAGTATATAGATCACTGTATTTAATCTTTTACTTATTTTATGTGAGTGTCAGTTTAGTTTTTCATTAATTGTAAGTCCTGAAAAATTTGTATTCAATACTATTGGCATATCTTCGTTCTGAAATTTAACTTTGAGCCTTGTGGTACCTATACTCAATATAAAGTGCAGTACAGAAATGGTTATGTACACTGTAAATACATTACTAATGCTGTTTCCACTAGCTATATTAAGTTTTTTTCTTTTCAGTTTGCTGAACATGTGTTCAGAACATTCGATGCAAATGGTGATGGTACAATCGATTTCCGAGAGTTTTTATGTGCGCTCTCAGTTACATCAAGGGGTAAGCTGGAACAGAAGTTGAAGTGGGCATTCAGCATGTATGATCTAGATGGCAATGGTTACATTTCACGGCAGGAAATGCTGGAAATAGTTACAGTAAGTACGAAATTAAACACTTTCAATCTTTTTTTAAATTATTTTTCCTCGCTGAATGTTTATAGGAGAAAAATTTACCGGTAGTTCATACAGCAATCATGATAAAACTGTAGTTCTTCAGTTAAATAAAATGCAGTGATTATATGATTATTGCACTGTACGATGTATTTCCTGTAAGAAGAAAGTGGATATAACTATGGGATATGACATATGGCGCACATTGTGCGCTTATTAATTTTATTACTGTGTGTATAATACAATTAATTCTGGGAAAGCACTCTTTCAGCCAATGTGACCTATGTGGACCTATGATACCATTACATGTCCTAATTTTTATTCATAAAAGTATGCAAAGTAGCTTGTGTGACTTTTTATCAGCTGTTGTGTTCTTGATTAAATAATAATATCACACTATTAATATTGTATTTATTATTATTCAAAATTTAAAATACTTCTACATTATTTATGTTGAGATGTTCTCGTTGAGACAACAGGTTGTATGTTTTGTATGATTGTTGCGACCCCTCCACCCCTTCTTTCATCTCTCTACTATTTAAAATACATATAATTATATATCATTTTCATATCTTTTTAGGTTAATATGCAGCTTCTCAAACTAGGGCCGTAGCTAGATGGTGGCGAGATGTTCCCCCGCCAAGGGCGCAGGTACAAAGAGGGTGCAAAATTAACCATGAAAAATACCACCTTTTTTAGACTGATGCAATTTATTAAACAATAAAAATTCTAGAAATCGTCTGAAAATAAGGTTTTAGTACCTTGAAAGTCCAACACTTAGTTCATTTTCAAATTGAGGTTTAGGTTTTCTTTGATAATATCAGTGTTTTATATTATAATAATAAAAAAATTTTACATAAATTTTAAATAATTGTTCAGACCCCCCAGTATTGGAGGGTGCAGATTTGTCAAACTCGCCAAGGGAGCAGAAGGACCTTGCTACGGCCCTGGCTCAAACATTAATTGTTTTGATCAAAGAAGCTATAATAAGAAGCTGTTTCAGTGTGCTATCCTTATACATGTACATAAAAACAATTGTACATTATTGCGATAAATTAAAGTGATAGAAATAAAACAATGAGATTATGATGATAGACACTTGCGATTGGTTGATATTCCATGTATCCTTATAGAGCTCTGCGCTTTTAAGATGGCCGCCGAGAATGAGGTATTAACCACTTCCGGTTATCTCAGAGGCCTGTGTTTACAATACAGTTCTGTGCTTGTGTCTTGTTTTGGAAGTAATGATACCGATTAACTGCTATGTTTTCGGCTGTTCAGCCGTTGCAAACAAAAATTTAGAACTTAGTTTTCCAAAAGAAAGGGCTGTTTTTCAAGAATGGATGGTAAAATTACGCCATGGAGAAACACCTTCCCAGTATTCTCGTGTTTGCAGCTTTCACTTCACAGAAGATGATTTTAATGTTCCTTTGAGCAGTTTTGGCGAGTATTTAATGTTTTTTTAGAGTGATTAAGATATTTTTGATGTAGTAGATGTTGAGAAAAATATATAAGCCTATAAAATAATAAGTATACCTGACCAACTTAACCTCGTTTAGGCTCATAATCAAGTTTCATTTCCATGTTAAATTAGTATTTAATCTTTTCAGTGTAATTTTTTATGCCAATTAATTTGGTCATTTATTTTGACATTTAAGAATGTCAACGTCAATCGAAATTTCTCCCGTAACCGATAAAATGGTCATTCTGTATTGTAATTGAGTAAAAAACAAACTACATACAAATTTTTAGGAAAACATGGGTCCGGGCTTGATGATTTTTTAGAGTAGAATGTGGGCCTAAGGGTAGCTTAAATGTATCTGAAAATGTCCAGATTTGTTGTATGCCTGTAATAGAAACTCTTGTAACAAGTAGATCAAAACCTGATAAAGAAAAATGTAATCATAATAGGCCTATAGTTAATTATAACACTAATTTTGTAAATGTCATGTTTCTTAACATTCAAGGTTTTCTAGGTAAATCAGATATGTTATGTATTATGTTATCAGACAATAATTTGGAGGTAATTGGGTTGGCGGAACACTGACTGAGCCCGGAAAATATAAATTTGTCAAATACTCAAAATTTTAAAGTAGCCTCTTATTTTTGTCGTAGTCATAAATAGCATTGTGGTTCAGCTATTTTTATTTAAAACAAATCAAAAGAGAATAGCAACTGTACAACTAATCATTTTTATTGGTATTTTGCAGAAGAGGCAAAAATACTGTTTGATAATAAACATACATTATGAAGTAGCCCCTCAGAAAATGCTTTGTTAAATTTTGTGTGTTGAATAATGATGCCCTTCTTAGTCCAAATAACAAAGTCACCCCTGTGAATATCATTCAGTAACATCTGTGCCTGTACTTGTGCATTATGTTTCTTATTCACTAACTTGGACTTGATGAATTTTCTAATTGCTAGAGTCCGGCCAGCTTTCATACTGCTGCCTGCCCTACGCTTTTCGGACCAAGTGGTTATGGAGTCTTCGTCAAAAAGTTAAACCGTTCTTTCTTGAATTAATTTATCTTGAAGAAATTTGTCGAAGGAAAGTCGTGGCTACTTTCTGATTCTATAACCTCAACTTCGAATAAGGCAAAGTTCCTATCCGGATTTTTCACTCGCCTGAGCAACTTGCAACCAAAACAAACAGCGTCGTATATTAGACTGTGTGCTCAATAAGTTATGATACGAAAAAGTTCATGCATATTTGTAAAAAAAACATGAAAATAAATCGTGCAACAGTATACAAAAATATTTGAGACCGCAGGCATATTGCACCATATTAGAACAGTTAGCGAACGTTTCAGAAGACAGGTAGCTTTGATTTCTCACCTTGCAATCAACTCTTGCTTTGTTAACTATGAAATATTTGTTGCGCCATCTTCGGATAACATCCTTTTTAACTCCTTCACTGTAAAATTGGCGAACCGTCCCGAACTCATATTGAAAACACACAAGAATGAGGAAACCGGAAGTTGACAATACCTGAATGTGGAGAGCAGTGCGCTCCAGTGGCAGGAGGAAAAACTACAAAAGCCCAGAGCTCTATACAGGATTGTTCACTGATTCATGAACTAAATACCCAACGAAAATTCATACTGAAACCAAATTTTATGTTTGGGTTAAGCATCTTGCGAGGATAAGCCATGAAGTATGTTGATAAGGTTCACTTTTTTTTATGCTAGTTTACGATGAAAATAATTTTTTTTTCTGTGATTTTTCATTGCAACAATTCAGTTAAAATTTTAACTGCTTTTGAAGACCTAAAACTTTTATTATAACTTTTTTTCATAGAATTCCTCTCAAGATTATGTATTTATAGTTATAGTTATGTACAGTTATAGGCAAGTTTTTATTTCTACAAATTGGGGCTGTAAAGTCCTGTCATGAACAGTGTGGCTATTCATAAGGTTGATACGACTGAATTCAGAAATCTTTCACCTCTTAATAACTGTATATGGGAATCTGAAGCAAAAGAAGTTTAAGATAGATAAAAAAAAAACATGCGAGTGTTTCTAATATACACTTGCCATACTCTTCCGTTTTCACATTTGTTTATATTTATAAGTACTTCGTCTCTATTTTTGAGAGCAAAAATTACAGTTTACTTGTGGGGTATAATGATTTTTTAAACAACTGCCATCTTTGACGAAACTGGAACTTTGTTGGTTGTAACAAAAAGTAAAGTGATCCCTATACAGGCCATGGAGGCCCAGAGGGTTCCAGGAGGTTGAGGCTCCCAGATTTTGGACATTCGGCACATGAAGGTGGTAAGGTTGTCAGCCTTATGCACCAGCCGCCTTTACCCCCAGGATTGTTCCTGGTACTCATTTCTGTTGGAGGCTGAGTCGACCCCAGGGCCATAGTGCCACCAGAAGGATTAGGCCATTTGAAAAATCTCAACGACCTCATCGGGAATCGAACCCGCGACCTTCCGGTTTGTAGCGCAGCGCCTCAACCACTACGCTACAGCGTACCCCTGTTGGTTGTATCACCTGCTAGATAATGATACAGAGGCCTTGTTTACTTTTGTAGTATAGGCTATACCTGTAAATATTCACAATATTGTAAAATATAGTCATTTTCTCTAGTAGAGACTGATTGCCAATGAGAAGCTCATTTAGTAGAGGTATTCACCATGTGTTCGTAGCATTAGTTACTAAAGAAATATAATCAAAATTAAATACATAATCTTGGTAAGAATATTGCACTACATTACAGTTTTCACCTTTAAGGTTGATTAAGTTTTATAACATTCTATTGCTGCAGTTAGCAAAAATAGTGCAGTATGAATTAATTGCAGGCCATCTATAAAATGGTTGGCTCAGTAATGAAGATGCCTGAGGATGAATCAACGCCAGAAAAACGAACAGACAAGATATTCCGTCAAATGGACAAAAATAACGATGGGAAGCTATCACTGGAGGAATTCATTGAAGGAGCCAAGAGCGACCCGTCCATTGTACGGCTGCTGCAGTGTGACCCGCAAGCACAGTGAACAAACTCCGGAACACTTAATAACTGACTTGATCTTGGCTCTACTAGCCACCATGTTGCATTGTACATGGCGAATTTGGTGCAAAGACTTTAATCTTGTTTTGTAAGACGCCAAGGGCATTCTTACACATGGAAAGTGCATTGTTGAATCCTTTGTAGAGGCTTTGGAAGCAACAGTACACTTTGTCATGGATTGAGGTCAGGTGGTTGTAGGTGGTCCCTCCTTTAGGGAGACTTGGGACCCTGCAATCTTTATATTTAATTTAATAAGAGGAACAGTATTGCAGCAACAGACATTGAAGGAAAAGAGAGTTTGTGAATGTGTGTATGAGGATAAATGGCAAGTAAGAATGCGATCTTTCTGAATCTTTTTATTCTCTTTCATCTCCTGAGCAGCACTTGCTAACTCTTTTTCAAACCTTTCTCGCTGAGTAATAAAATAATCTTCCTTAGAGATCTGAATTTCTCTCTTCAAGTCTTCTAGAATGTATGACAATATTGAACAATCATTCGTTAGAAATTCCTGCATGTTTTGTGTGAAGTTATTCAGGCAAGGTCAGGAATGAAGAGCCATATTTTTATAGACACCTCTCTTGGACAAGGCAGTGGTGTCTTTTCCCTTGTTATGCCCATGAAGTTATTTGATGCAGAAATAAATTGGTCGACTGGGTAATAAATGCATGGGTTGTATTTGCTCATATTGCAACAATGAATGTATATCATTAAAGTAAATTATATAAAAAAAAAGTAATTAAGTAGTATGCTGAAAGTACTTGTTAATTATAAAATTGCACAGCTGCCCCAAAATATTCCCAATATATGGCTGACAATTTCTACTAGCCTGTTATCCTTTGGATATATCATTAATATATTTAACAGTTACATTTCTGAATTAGGGATAAATTGAAATTAAATATGAGATACCAGATATTTAGATGATGCTATCTTCCCTTCACGAAGTCATGTTGACATTGTTGATGGCTGGTATCTGTTCTGTCAGCACAGAGATGTTAATTGTTTTTTTGGATGTCTGTACATATACCTTGGCTCTCTTTCTCAGGAATAATTAAGAGAGTATTTGACAGAAAACCTAAATATTTGTACTTGTTGGTTAAAAAACTGTTTTTGGAAATTTAATACCTGTGTTGTGTGAAATAATGTAGCTTGATTTTAGTGGACTTGCTAATAATTTCTTACAATCTTGCCCTTCTTGTTAATAATTGTGTACTGTGCTCCCTTCATTTATAGATTGAGTGGAGATACAGTAGTTCTCTGAAAATATATTTTTTCCTTTGTATCATTTGTCAAGTGACATTTCTTGACATACGGATGCAGTACAAAGTTATACAAATCCACAAATCAATTTTAGAGCACAAACTATTACTGAAAACAATAGCTGTTGTTTGCAAAACCAATTACACACGTACAAAGTCTATAGTTGATTCATGTAAGTGCTGGATCTTGCCTCATCCAGACATTACTGTATACATATTACAAATTAATTTTACCTTTTGTTTCCATCTCTCGCTGATTTTCAGTTTTTAGCAGATATTAAACTCTAATGTGAAAATAAAAATATAATTGAAAACATCCCATTGATAGAAGAAATTTCTTTAACACAATTGTTTGTTTCTCTCTTAAATATTTTTCTGGCCGTTGTGAATTTTTGTGTATATTTGTGTGTCCTTTCTATTTCATTCCTGTGTGTGGTGTGATTATTTGAGTGATGATGCTTCGTTGTAGCATTAAATTGATTATTCCATGTTAATATTAACCTTTCACCAATGTCTAATCCATATCTTTTTTCTAGTTCCAATCAACAGCTGGGATGAGGTTGATGAGTTGCATGAGACTTAACAACAACCCCTTTCTAGTAATTTGCATGAAAGCATTTTAATTCTTAAAACTGGATATACCAGAATATGAGTTCTAAGGAAATCTGGTGTTTCTAAAAATTTTAATCACTCAGTAGAATCATCATAAGTCTAAAAAAGAAAGGAAAAAAATTCTTATTTTTTAATCTGAAATCTTCATTAAGGATTAAAAAGTAATTGCTATTTTAATTTAACATCAGTTTAAGTAAAGCAAGATTATCCCTACCGAAAACAACCTTATAATATATATACTGCAAAACAATGACAAAAACATGCCCGCCATCACCAACCTAGGGAAGCCAGCATGGTTGAACATGTTGAATTTAATACATTATGTAATTAAAATATGTAGCGTAATGGACAAGAGATGATCTACAGGCCTAATTTGACAATGAACGATTACAATCTAGTCCATAGACGATAGTATTTTTTTTAAAGAGTAACTCTTTGCTGTTTCTTCAATATAAAATAAAGTAATTTAAAATGAAATAATAATAAAGTAACTTAACTATCTGTTGAAGGTGGTTCCTAAATTAATGATCTAATAATTTGAGAAAGTTTATGACTAAAATCAATAAGAATTTCAGGTAGTTTGGTTAATAAGCAGTGCACCATAAAAGTTGAAGTCGATAGTGTACTAACTTAAATACCAGTGAAAATCCATGCCTTCAAATGTAACAAAACAGAGAGGTGGTTGTGTGATAATATACATTCCAAATTTGGTCATGTAATGTAATGTATGAACACCAGGCTTTCTTGTTAATATTGTTTTAATGGTGTAATGTTTATTGATCACTGCTTGAGCAAATGAAAGCACAAATTGATAGCACATTTATACGTTTTTTCCGTGTAAGTGTGTTTGAATGTACATTACCTTGTTCTTCTCTCAGATTTTCCTCGTAATAATTGTAAAAGAGGTGGACACTGTGATGTTTCATTGATGTTTCCTTCATCAGATTGGAACCAGTTCACAGTGATTATTGTTTTGTGGATTTCGTCATACATTATATGTATAACAAGCCCCAAAGCTTTCAAGTATCATTATTTGTAAAATTGCCTTCATTGAATTAAAGTGTTATGAGAAAGATGCATGTACTTCCATAATAATATATTATTGTTAATTTCAGATGATAATAATATTATAAATCAGAGGCTGATCATAATTCTTCAATAAATACACACAGTTTGACAAGTTATTAATATTTTTCCATGACTTTTTATGGCTAGAATTAAAACAGGGAGATATGGGACTTGACATAAGAAAAATAAGTACGAAAATAGTGACACACCTTCCAACTTAGCATACAATGTTATATTAGTCCTATTAAGACCATTCACTTCATTCCATTCCACAAGCGACATCTGAGAAGAGCTACAGTAAGAATGGTATCACACCATGGGTCTGTACTATGATCATTAGATAAATATTTACTACCCGCGCACCATATCTTGGTCGCTGGATTTACGGGGAAGTGGGGGTTGGGGGAACAAAACATAGCTACTCTGCCAGTCTTTCTGCAGTGTTGTCAACCAAAGAAATCACATTTTAGCAGAATCGCGCGTATGGTAAGCGAACATCAACAGTGTAAGTGTGGATGCCGAATTGGATAATTATTTCCGATGAATCATCCTCGCTATTTTATGTAGTGACATTTAATAGACAACGATTTTAATGCAGTCCAATAATATAACGTGGTGACGGTATTGCGTAACAATTAATAACACGTCATAAGGCTTTAAGTTATCAAATAAATAATTTTCCTCCGGGAAGAGAATGTTATATAAATAGGCTCAATATTTTTACACCAGATGACTAGTTTTAAGCATAAAGAAGAGTCTTAGCAGAACATGCTTCACCATTTCGTGTTGTAAAACATAAGAGAGGTAAGGCATCTAAAATTGGAGAAAACTATAGGCCTAATTTTAAACGTATTTAATACGTTTTGTGAAAAGTTCGCTCAACTATCAGTCCATGAAATTTACATCAGAGTTCACGGGAGTATCAGAAATTAGCACATACGGAATTCTTAAAGAGGTGAGGAAAGTGTTGGATGTACAATGACGTGTTTGTGAAATAAGCAATTCGAAAAATTGTATTTTTCCACATAACTCCATGCGTCAGAAAAGATAATGTAAATAAATAAATAAGGATCCTGAGACAGAATGAAAGCTTAGTATTGACGCCACTAGATGTCAGGGTGTATAGCGTACTTCGTGTTTCAATGTTGTCAGCTTTACCTACGAAGTTGAACAAAACCTACCGAATGAGGACTAGGGAGCCGAGCGCTCAAGAAATCGCGCGCGGGTAGTAAGTATACATATTTTGCAGTTTAACAATTGGCAAATAAATATTTTCTGTTGTACTATACCAGTTGTTAACCTCAATATTATTATCTGGAAGGTAGCAGTAACTTTTTACAATGACAACTGTACCTTACTAAAAATTTGCTTCCCCTCAAGTTATTATTTTTTTTCTGGCTTCTAATCTGGGTGGCTTTTTGCTAAATATTACTACAGTTGCAAAGCACAATGGTAATTATATTTACTCTTAATACAATATATTCATATTAGAACCTTTTAGAACACACAATTTGAAGTACAGTTTTACTTCTTAGTAAGCCTCACATTTTTTACCAAATTTTTTAATTAAAAACAAAAAAACAGGGATGAATCCTATACCCAGAAGTAGTCATTGCTTTACTGAGTGTGCTAAAGAAGTTGGCAGGTCAGTGATTCACTACTGTACGGTGTCCATTCATCCCAAGGCTAGTATATGCAAGGTTGCCTCATTCCCGTAAGAGCTGTGGGAGAGTCCTACACTGCTGTGCGACATCGCCCCTAGCCCGTGCAAGGATTAAGCAGCTACACACAATGGCAATGATAGGAAGAAATAACAGAAAAACACCATCATTTTAACAACGAGGTGATGATAGAATGCATACTATCCTACAAAAAAGAGTTTTTAACACAAAATAAAATAAATATTTAATACAGGTACAAATAAGATTTTTTTTTATCAATTCCCACAAATAAGAATAGTACAGCTTTACGGAGTTAGGAAAAAGATTGTCTGACTGAGAAAAAAAGTAGTCTAGTAGATATAGATTAGATTATGCTTGAAAAGTTTTTAATTTTACATTTCTAGGCATGTTTACGGACTCTGACTCAGAAAGAAAGTAGTTTAGTAGATATAGCTTAGATAGGGTGTTTGTGTGTTTTCTTTATTTCGTCATCCACAGTATGTTTTACAGAAACCAGAAGCTGAAATATTTTAATTTGTTTGAAACGTCTCATATTTTATTACAGCCTATTCATTTGAGGCCTGAGCACTCAGAAGTGGTATCCCTGTAAGATCATGTGTAGTTTATCTTTACAGATACATGTATTATTGTAGTTAAAAATAATTTTATTCCCATCATTGCCATTATATGTAGTTGTTTAAATCCTCCTGCAGGGCTAGGGGCCACGTCACATCCCTCGTGCTCAATACGCATGCGCGTCGAACGAGACAACCTTGCATATACTAGCCTTGCATTCATCCTGCTTTCTCCGGGAGTTCAGGTTTTTGGCAGAATGTCCCATTGTTGGGGATGTTCAAGTGTCCCACTTTTTTATGATTCCGATAGGCCAGAGTATTTTACACTTCATTAATGAAAGTTGCAACAGTGAAGGGCTTGCTTATTATTAAAATATAACTTTAATGAGGTATTGTGCGCTGATTTTTATGACAAAGTATCAAGAGCAAAATGCATTTCTTCATAAAATATGTGAATGTTATAAATTCAGCATCTACTTCTGCGGAATAAATTATCTACATCAGTCTGCAGAAGAAACTTGAGAAGTCATTTAAGTCATTTGAAATAATTTTTGTGCACAAGACAAAGGTTATTTTAAATGTTCACTGAATTTTGTGAATTCAATTTTTTCCTTCTTTTTCCTTAATTATTGTCCCAGGTTTTTCCCCCAAAATAAAAAAATGTCCTGTTCTTTTTAAACCATTATATGGACACCCTACAGTAAGGGTGAGTAGAGTACAGAACTATTGACCTCTGGCTCCATAGGATGTGTCACATTGTTTGCTCTTCTTGCCTTGTACTGATTTGCAGGCACATACGCATATCATGTGGGAACTCAATAGCAATGCATCAGGTAGTGGAAATAATGTTTATTAAAGATTATTATTATTAATTGATCTATTTTGCCAGATAAGTGCAATGGATATAGAATGGTACATAAATTGTAATGTAGAATATATCACATTCTTATTGTTCTTATTTTTTAAAGTGAAAAAGGATTCTTAAAATTAGGGTGGAGCCCATACATAAACCTATCCATGGGTAAATGTGGTACAATAAGCAGTTATTTATGTCATTCAACCTAACATTCAAGTATGAGTAGAAAAATGTGTTATGTGAGTTAAACTGTCACTTTGGATATTTTCATGTTTCCATAACTGCTATTACTCTCCTAATAGCAGATATGGAAACTTTAAAAAAATTGCTACTCAGTGCATCATATAACCAAACTAAGAGTATCATAATACTCATTTCCAATCTAATTTCTGGATAAGAGTGCTACCTTCCAGATAATTTAAACAAAAGGTTTATTTAGCAGTTGTAGTACATGCCCTGTGTGTTTCTACTGCAGTAAATTAATGTGATTTGGCCATATTTCTTACAGATATCACACTGTTGTCGCTATGTCTGGCAGTGACACACACCCTGGCTGTTCAGCTAGACTCAAAAGCTGGGAAACATAATAGGATGTCTGAATTGCTTAAACGGCTAAGAGTAAAATGAAGCTTTTATCAAACATTTGCATGAGAATGGTTAGAAGAAAAATTCCTGCTGTCAGCTGTCCTTGCCAATTGTCTACCAATTGAGTTACCCAGAGTTTGTGTCAGGATGGCAGATGAAATATTTCTCCTATGATTATCCTTAATGATTGGCTTGGTGAAAAATTTTGGTCATATAATTACTAAGTACACTATGGTATTTTGTAGTGATCAGTACCCACTGTACGTAGAACAGTATCACATATGATGGAGATATACAGTGCTATCATGAACTCGCTCTGGTTATGTTTGCCACCCACACAATGGTTGGTACTTCTCCCTATCTTCCTTTCATACTCGTAGCAGGAATACTAGAGTAGGCCATCTTAACTATTGATGTACATCTGTTTGCTATTGTTAACGTGTTATGTTTTGTTAATTTCCACTGATATTTAATTTTAAAGGTTGAAACAGTGGCTATGAGTCGTGGCAAGTAATTTTCCAGTTTGGCATTTGCCTTTACAACTGGGGAAGCTATGAAAAAATTCAACTCAAATTGGCCACCTCGTTCGGTAGATTGTATGTTATTCTGTTTGTATCTGTGAGAGGAACTTTAATTAAAGTTTTCAAAATTAAATTAAATCAAGTGAATTTATGTTGCCAAGAAAATGGTAAACACTTTCAACATCTTCTGTAAATGGGCGAGTTTTATGTTGCTTTTGTTTCTTACTTCATAAATGATTGTAGCAGAACATTATAACCATATGCTAGTGCTGCCAAATGAATTCCGAATTCTTTCTTACACAAGTGCTGCATTACGCCTTCTTGGTGGCACTGTGTATTCATGATATCAGTTATTATTAAATATCTGTTGATGTTAAATGAAAATTGTGAGGAGAAAAATTTATCTGACGTAAACACTCATACCCAGAACCTTCAGCTCTCCATGCTGTTTCTCCTCTTTCAGCTGAGCTAGCCAGAGTTTGTGACGCAGCAACAGATAGTGTTTCTTACGATTATCCTTATTCACCAAAATATTTAAATGGGAAATATGCATTAAGTCATCACTGTTGGGGTATGCTTTGAAGAAATGTTTGAGGAAGAGAGCTACTTTCAGGAAGAGCACCTCCCCACACCATCAGCAACTAAGAGTCTACGTGGGTGCAATTCTACCAGGGAGATGGATTGGGTGCAGATGTTCTTGTTTAGTACTCTGCACATTCACTGGACCTCACCCAGGGACTTATTTGTTATGGGGATACCTTATTCACTGCTCCACATTATGAGCTTGGAAAATGAGCTTCAGTTTGATCTTTTGCACACACGCAGGGCACAGTAGATTTGTTTTATTTAATTTACATCATTAAGCTTCTATTTGGGCCAGTGAACAGGAGTTTTAAGTCAAAGGACAAGTACATCTTTTTAGCAATTCCAGGATATATGTATATAGAATATGTATGTGTATTTGTATATATTATATACACATACACATACATGCTCTTTTTCAGACAGCATGGTCCGATACATGTACCAATAAACTTTGCACTTCCCCCCCCCCCCCCCACCTCCAAAACTACCTTTTCTACCAGTGAATGTGTAAATGGCTTTTCCCAAATAAACTTAATATGCATTCCAACTGGAGCTTCTTTACATCTGAAGACCGTGAGCCTGAAGATTTTTCAGTCCTTCTGTATATTGCTTTTCGACCTCTACGGGATTCCTGAAACCCAGACTCCTAGCAAAGAGCAAGGAAGGACATGTGAAGATGGAAACAGCCACGAGTTAATCACAGTTTAAGCTATTGTACTTAACTGATTTAATTTTACCTAAAAGCTTGGTTAACTAATATTTGATAAATGGGGTGAGATGACAGAAAATCCTACTTAATGTTTGTTTGGTTGTTGATTGCATAAGAAAGAAGTAATATTGATATAAGAATTTTGTCAATGACAAAGTACCTATGAACTATTTTTTAGTCTAGACTATTACAGACACTGAAATTAAGATATTGAAAATTTGAACAAATATTATACTCAGGGGCGTATTTAGCTACTTAAGCGCCCCTAGGCAGCAAAAAATATTTTTGCCCCCTTATTTTCACATGAATGTACCACAAAGTAGCCTACAATAAGCATTATTGTAACTGAAATAGTAGGCTAATAATAATACTAATAATAATAATAGTAATAATAATAATATAATAATAAAAATAGGTAAATAAATAAACAGGAGTGTATTGTTGTCAATGTTATTCATTTCTATTTCATTGTGCGTTACATTAGTTTTCTATTTTGAAGAGTTATGAATGAAATGTTTAATATATTTAAAAAAAAAAACAGTAACAGCTTAAAAGCCTACCCTTCAAACCTGCCACCCTAGGCAGCTGCCTAGTCTGCCTAGGCTTAAATACGGCACTGATTATACTTTTACCAGTGACAATTATTAATGGATATTCTGCTTTTGATTTTGCAAATTATAATACAAACTGATCGACATGAAGGCTCTTTGTTATAGCTCTAAAGCTTTAAAGAAAATTTCTGAAGTACTGCTTGAATAGATTTTTGTGATTTTAAATGCTAGAAATTTAGAGGGGCCAAGAACAAATTTTTGAGGAGGCAGCACCCCCTCTAGCCCACCCCTGGCTATGGGCCTGATGCGGGGTTTTTTGGGCCAGGGAACTACTCTAATCTAAGGCTGTTTTCGAGGGTGGCATTCTCTAATTGTGAAATTCCTCTCTGTGTGCCCATTGGCAGCACATATATAGTTTTAGTAGTTTTAATTATTTTATTTACTACATCTATAATTTTAAATTATTATATTAAAAAATATAATTACAACTAAAATTATATAATTCGTACACTTTGTCTAAAAACAGTGTCAGTGTTTTAATTATTTTGCTAATAAGTAAATGATATAAAAGTTATCTTTTGGTTGATTTAATAAACGCAGGCGAAGTTGCGGGTTCCTGCTTATACATAAGAAGAAGCAGTTCTCTTATTATGAATACTACTACCCAGTCATTACCAAGATGAGCAGAGTGTGTTTTAAAAATGCTATCAAGAATCCTTTATTAGTCTTGTGCAGGGGGCTTAGATTTGCATTAATAAATTTAGACAGTTCATTCTTGGTTTCTAAGTAAACATAGTATTTTGGAAGGGTCTGTCATATACAGAATTTCTATGTAAAATACTGGAACAGTTTTTAACCCCTGAAATCCAATTGAAAAATCCTTCAGAACATTCAACTACTAAGCTTGAGAAAGATTAATTTTCATATTTGTGAGTATAGAAGTTTTAAATAATTCACCATTTGTATAGGTATCCTAACATGGGCTACTATAATAAATATTATGATTACAGGTCGTAAACACTTAAGTCTAATTTGCAGAAAATGGTATTTTGATAATTTTTTTTTAACCTTTTGTTTTTATAATGCTGAATAGCAAAGCATGTAATATTATCCTTTTTTCAGTTTGGAGCTGTGAGATAATTATTAAGTGCTCAGAATGAATGTGGACAAATGTAAACAGAAAGTAAGTATAAAATAGCTTATGCTCCGTACCTCATAGAGCCAATAGTAGATTATATTAATGGTACAAAGTGCACTCTTATGTAAGCCTGCCATATTTTTCTGAAGGAAAGTCAGGATGTATTAATAAATCATAATGCCTCAAAAATATTAAATAAGCTTATAAATAATAGGAATATAATAAATCATATAAGAGCATTAAGATTAGGGTGGTTTGGTCATATAGCTAGAATGCAGGAGCATAGATTGGTTAAAAGAATATACAAGTGGAAACCAATTGCCAATAGAAGATTGGGCAGACCAAAAACTAGATGGGAGGACGATGTAATAAGTGACTTGAAAATGATGAAGGTGAACAACTGGAGTAGGATAATTGAAAACCGGAAAGAATGGAAGAAGGTGGTTGAGAAGGCCAAAACTTTCAATGGAGAGTTGTAGTGCTTGATTAAGAAGAAGAAGAATGCCTCAAAAATGGAATTATTTGATCAGTTCTTATCAGCAATGTCTGCCTAGGTGGTAGGGTCGTCTTTTGGTATTCTGTCATTTCCAGGATCACCTTATTTTATTCTGCCCCTGTTCTTTGTAGTTGAAATGCAGCTCCAGTTAAAAAAATTATTAAAGTTTTCAAATTGCTTCTTTTTATGTAACAAACTCTATGGCCAAATAAAATGTGGAACTAACTAAACTCACGATCTGAGCTTAATTACGCAGTATTCAGTACTTTTGACCAGTATATCATAGTGTGTCCGACATAATTACTACCAATGGTTGAAAAGATATTCAGATTTGTTATCAATATTAATTCAGCAGACATGATGTATAGGTCTATATTTTTTATCCAAAATTTAAAAAAGTGTTCGGTAATCCTGTTTTTAGACGTTACTTATTATCCATTGGAGTGTAACCTAGTATTCAATATGCATTGGTACAGCACGTAGCCAACGTTACAAATATAATAAGCACGCTTTTCTTCACAAAATGGCGGGAGATATAATATGGCACATTTTCGAAGCCTACAACAGTGTATCACACATTATTTGAAAGTGCAAGGCGCTTCGCTACAGCTACCACCTCTGCACACTTAACTATGTGGTTAGTGTTATGCATTGTTTAGACCAGCGGCCACCAACTCATTGCACAATGAGTACAGCAGTAAGTGCAAGCTTACCCATTGCACGCTAGAATCATTTAGTGTGCACACACCATGTGGTATACTGCCTCTTTTGAATTCAGCGTCGGCATGCTCATTAGGGTTTTGAAATTCACAAATCATATTGGCATATCAACAGATGATTGTTGTATAAATGTGTTATTACATTATTATTTCATTATCATTTACTTAATGTTTTCTACAAAGAACATTCGGGATATCATGATGTTTGTAACAATAGAAAATAAAGTACAATATATTCATTGCAAGATAATTCACACAAATTAATTTGTAGTTTTGAACATAGTTGAAAAGTTCCTGAATTTATTCAATTTTATAGTAATTAAATTGTAATGCCAAAAATTCTGTGAAATGAAAACAAAATCTAGATTCATTCCTTTAAATGGCACACTTCCACATTTATATTATAGAACATAAATATTAATATTAAAGTTATATTTCAAACAGAATTGAGAGAAACTATATCTCCTTTTAATACATCAGTATTAAAGAACAGCTCAAATAAAGCATTTCACACTACAAAATCACTCAGTAGTGTAAGCTTGTTTTCTTGATATTTGTTGTATCTTTTGACGCAGAAGTTTTTCAAGATCTGTAATCAATGTTTGTGAAGCAGCTAGTCTAAGTTCACATTTTAAGTTTCCATCTGACAATTGACCGCTGGTTTAGTTTATATGCAAAGGTGAGTACAAGGCACTTGCGACAATATACAAGGACAGTAGGTACAAGGCGATAATTACCCTATATAAATCGTTGTAATAAAATTAATTTTTGGCAAAATTGAAATATAAGTAGCCCCTTAAGCTCCACCCATTTGATATTCACATTTGCATGGACTGCATGATGTATTTTGTTTCTGAGCAAAGCAGAGTGACCAACTGTCCTTGTATATTGTCGCAAGAGCCTTGTATCCAACTCTATATATAGCTAAGTAATGCATAACACTAACCACATAGTTAAGTGCGCGAAGCGGAGGCGGAGCCATAGCGAAGCGCCCTTGCATTTTCGAATAATGTACGATACACTGTTTGTAGGGTTCGAAAATGTGGCATATTATATCTACCGTGAGGTTTGTCAGCTTGCCACCTCTCGTCTAGCGGTAAGACGTCATACCTCCAACGTCCAATCACGAGTTTCTTCATAATACGAGGACAGAAGAATTCGCTAGATCGTGGTATAAAATAAACTGCATTGCTGAGGGTGGGATTCATCCCAAGGTGCGACTTATATTTGAATTTTCCCTAAATTTTAACAGAGTAATAGTCTTGTATTATTACTAGTTATAATTACTTTTTATTTATGTGCATTTTCCCTTTAGGTTGGCATTATATCACTGCCCCTTGAATCCTAGGTTACACCAAACTTCCATGGATAATAAGTAACGTCCAAATACAGGATTACCAAATGTTCAATTTTATGAATTACGTAAACTGAAGTCAAAATTAGGAATAACAATTGGTTCAATTCAAATTGCAGATATAGCCTATAAATAGGGGACAGCTGATACATTGCTGCTTGGGAACAATTTAATAACAAATTGTTATTCTCCGAATATCTAAAATATACATTTAATCCACAATCTATAATTCATCACACAAGTATAAAAGAGTGCATGAGTATCTGACAGAGCCTTACTCCCCCACAAAGGACATCTGGATGTTGTCATGTCTCTTGTCCCATTGCTGCTATTTTAAAATTAATTTGTTGTGATGTATTGCATTAATAATTACCATTTTTTTTAGAGTTTTTACAGCAGTGAAAGATGGGATTTGTCTCTAAAAACCTGGGACCCAGGATTTTCATCCAAATTACAGTGAAAATACGGGATTTCCCTGGAAATATGGATAGTTTGCAACACTAATTCCAGAATCTTTGAAGGCATTGTTTTTATTAAGAATCTCTGTAATATGTTAAACTTAATTTTTTCAAATAAAAGAATATATTGGATATAATATATTAGACTCATCGGGATGCTGACCACATCACTATGATTTTGTTCAAACATTGCACATCAAATTCTATCATCTCTACACATGGTAATACCTTTACTGCAACATCTATTTTTATTAAAGAATAATTACAGCTTGCTTGGGTCTTTATTCCAGTAGGAGCATTTATAGGCAACAGATATCTGGAGTTTTTCTTTCTTATAAAAAAATATTTTTGACTGCTGTTCTAGTATAAATTTTCACACATTTTCCCTGTATGTTAAAGGAGTTAAGTGTTATTTGAAATCTCTGCTTAATTTTTTTTATAAATGGTTATAGGTGGCATCAATGCCTCTTGAACAACGACTCTACAGATGGAAACGAAAACAGGGAAGTCCATTCAAAGAAAAACATCAAAGACCTTTATGGAGGGAATCCGGAAGACCATCTTACAAGGAAATTGCTGAAGTAAAAGTTCATGACATTAGGAGCGAGACAAGAGAAGTCATTGAAGAGGCGATGCACCTAGCTAAGATTGGAGAGATGGGCAAAGCTATTCTCATTCCATCCCTTGAAGCCATACAAGAAGACTTCACTGGTTTATCTTTGACTGATTCCATAAGTAGACTACAAGCAAAGCGGATGGTGAGAGCTAGAAAAAGAGATTCAGGATTGGATGCACTTGATTTCAAATTAAGCGCTAATTATGTCCATGGTCCTGAGCTGTTTGCCGAAAGATCAGATGTTGTCTTGCAGCCAAAAACTATAGGGATAAAAGAAGACAAGCAAGCACGTAATAAGAAGGTCACATATGCTGATCCTGCTAGAAGTCTGGGTGATGGAACCTTTGCAGAGTTTGATGACGATGACTTTCAAATCAGGTCACTTCAGTTCACAACAAAGGGAAAGTGCAGATTTTCATTGAGGTCTGTACCAGAGCGACATCATCCCATACAATACGGAGGTCTTACGGATAAAGTCCATCCCAGTTCTATTAAATCGGGATTATCTTCCCATCATATGGCTCAAACCAGGAACTGTTTCTCAAGGAAGATTAATGGAGCATTCTTCAGTGTTTAGCTTCTCTAAATCTGTTTGTAATGAGTTGTATAACATGTAGTCTAAATTTTCACAAGATATTAATTTCAGTTGTGCAGGAGTATAGAAGTATTATAATAATAAATGCCATGTAACCACATCTTGTTCTAATATCACAAAAAGAATATTACTTTTTGATTGACCTTACTATCATACATTTATTACATGAAACATAGCAGTTTGATGATGATATCGATTAAAGTACAGAATTTAATTATAACACTAAGTTTGTTCCTACTGCCAAGTCATGTACCACAATGCATGCACACATTGTCAGTGCACTGAAAAATGACATTGTGCATATACAGTAAAGTAAAGTGTTCCCTAGTACAGGCCATGGAGGCCCAGAGGGTTCCAGGAGGTCAAGGCTCCCAGATATTTAGACATTCGGCACAAGAAGGTGGTAAGGTTGTCAGCCTTACGCACCGGCCGCCTTTACCCCCAGGATTGCTCCTGGTACTCATTTCTGTTAGAGGCTGAGTAGACCCCAGGGCCATAGTGCCACCAGAAGGATTAGGTCAATTGAAAAACTCCGACCTCATCGGGAATCGAACCCGCGACCTTCCGGTTTGTAGCGCAGTGCCTCAACCACTACGCTACGGAGTACCCCGCATATACAGTGCGCCCGAGAATATTCTCCGCAGCGGCTATTTGTTGGAGAGGCAGCCAGCTGCAGCAGTTAAGTTGGTACTCACCACAGCCGATCATTGGAGGGGCTGGAAGTGCTGTCACAATATTCGATCTAAATGCTTGCACACTGCAATATGTACTGATTAGTAATTAGACAATGCACCCATTGATAAAGTGACAATGACCTCTGCCTGCCTGCATACACAGCTGGTGGTTTGTTTTTATAAAAGCTCGTGTTGCCAACGTAATTGCTGCAGCTAGCCCTCTCTTCAGCAAATAGCAACTGCGGAGAATGTTCTCGGGCGCACTGTACCTCATGCAGCAAATCCGACATTGTGTGCAAGCATCATGGTACATGACAGTACATGACGTGACTGTGGGAACAAACCTACTGTTGTGATATTGATTAATATCGAACATAGAACAATCGTGAAGCCTTGAGTGCAGCAAATCAAACTGCATAATAAACAACTTGTATTTAAAATAAAATCGATTCTGTTCATGTTCTAAACAAACACTAGTTGTTCAGTCAAAACAAAGAAACATAAATTTGGCGGAGGTGGGTAAGAAAGACAACTTTCCACCCTGACATAGAGGATTTATAAAGAATTGACCAGCCAAAAGGAAATGTATTTGATGAAGTTTACACGGTAGGTCTACCAATATTCATGTTAAATTTTACTTAAACTTAAACTTAAACCATGGGCCTCAAGATCCCTAAATGAACATTACAAATATCATAGGTGTGAGCAACATGAGATAAAGTATAATGAAAATAAAATGTTCCCGCGTACCCCTTCTCAGTTTCTCGCGGCCCCCTGGGGGTCCGCGGACCACAGATTGGTAAACGCTATCGTCATGAACGAGGGACTGAATAGGAAATACGATTAACGTGGTAAGAGGCATTTAGCAAGGAGCAGCACACATCCAATTTTATGGAAGTCTAACTGGTATCGGAGAATCTGGATTTGGGAGTTATGCAACTAATCGTGTTTAATCCTATAGTAATAATTTTCAACATGTTAGTTTATAACGTATGTGACATTGGTTGTGTCCCAATAATCCCTGTAGACAGTGTGTAGGTACTAGGAAGGGGAACAATTGACATATCAGATCTACACACATTCAAACAGGGTTATGGCAGATGAGAGGGGCGGAATGATACAAGTGGAATTTTACACGCGTTGGATGGGTGGTAAAGCAGTAGGCCTACCGTATATTTTAATGAGAAACTTGACTCACTGCTTAGGCTCTACATGGGCATTTGTATTAATGCATGTTGTTTGCGTTAATTTAGAGGCATGTTTTAATGTTCTTCATTGATCTGAGTAATTTTTTCGAGAAACATTTTAAAAGCAAAACATTTTCAACTTATTAAGTTGACAGTTCTCAACGAGGTTGCAGTTAAAGCAACAGTATAAAGCTGGGTTAACACTATGTAACTTGTTTAATAAACTTATTGCATGTAACAAGTAATATGTAACAAGTTATATATTTAACAAATAGGTTATATAAGTTTTTTATATAACTAACGTTTAGAGAGACAAAAAGACATTTGTACTATACAGTAGTGATGTGGGCCGGAAATATTCCCAGGGGGAATTTATAAAATCTCCTTGGGCAGGAAATATTCCCAAAAGTGAGCATTTATAAAAATCGTTAGTTTTGAATGTTTTACTGCTTATTAACGGTCCAGGTACCTTAAAATGAAACTATTTCAGTAAAATTTCACATGTTTATCAAGGAACCGTCTAAGAAGTATTACCTTTTCCTATGATATAATTTTTCACTTATTGTCAGAACAATTTTAAAAAAATAATAATTCGTGATAATCTCTTAGGTTTTCTTTATAAACTTATATGTTATAAAGTGATACCTCACACTTATTTAAACAGGAGTAAAGATAAGTAATTTAACATAATTGTTAATAGATTGTGTTGGTATTTAAAATAAAATGCCATAAACCAACACCTTCAATATTACACAAAGACAAATTTAAATATAATTAGTTTACACCCTAATAATTAATCATAAATCAGTACCACGGTCTAGGCTAATTCTACTGTAGTTTAGGGGGAAATTTAGTTCTTTCATGATTTATGAGGGCTAAGAGGAACCTGCGACTTGGCAGATGTGGCCATCCAAATCTTAGGAGGTGCAGTTACTTCTGCCGCCACAAAACGTACATTCAGTACGTTTTCATGGAAGCAATCTAAAAAGAGGAACCGCCTATCATCTGAGCGAGCAGCTAAACTCACTTATCTTTCATACAACTGGAAACTGATGAATGCTCAACCTCAGAAGAAGAAAAAGAAGATTGAATCTACTGAAGTTCAAACCTAAAGTGCTGGTAATCCAGATGATCCAGATGAAGGGAAGGACCAAGAAGAAAACCTTGATGATGAAGGCCATGATGACAGTGATGATATTGGCATCCTTTCTGATCAAGAAGAAAAAGAAGAGGATGATGAAGAAAATCTAATGGATTTCAATGGAAGTGATTAGGCCAACTTCTAAGATGAAGTCAAGGTCACACATTTTAAGAAAGCAAGTAGGCCTATCCCTAAAAGTTGTATGGGTTCGTACAGTTTATGATTATTACTGTAATTTGTATCTAATTAATAGTCAATCTCTTCAATCAACTCATTTGTTAATCTTCTGTATTGACCTTCAAGAACCAGGGCAAATTTTAATTAACCTATTTTCATTGTTAACTACGTGAAAACCCAGTATTACAATATTTTATACGTAAATAATTAATGCTCATTTTTTATGTTCTTTCATTAATTATATATTAATCTTTGAACTTACGATAGTTTTTAGTCTTAACCTAATCATGATTAAATTTAAGTAACAAATAGATATCTGAGTTATCTTGCTCGTAAATCATAAATTCCAGGGAATTTATGAAATTGTGGGAACATTCCCTGGGAATAATTCCTCGAGATTAGGTTCCCGACAGATGGCGCTGTGAACTGAACTCTGGCGTAGCTCAGTTGGTAAGAGCATTGGCACGGATAGCCAAAGGTCCTGGGTTTAAGTCCCAGTGTCAGAGTAATTTTTCTCCTATAATATTATCTCAACTATCTTCTGTATCTTGTTACCAGATATTGATGAATTTAATTTTTCCGTTTGTTTGTATAAAGAAACTGTCCACCTGACCACAAATAATTAGATTTATCCAAAAGTTCAATCCATGCAACCTTTACTATGCTTTTCAGATGTACAATAGTATAATAATAATATATCCTAATCTCACACATATGCCCCTCTACAAAACTCTCATATGTAATATTAACAATTTTCATCAATGTTCCATATGTTGATGGCGCTGATTCTCTTCCTTTATCTTAGTTTTACCTCTCCCTTTTAGGATTTAAGCGCCCCAAGCCGCCCGGGCCTTACAGAGCCACAACCTGTCGGGAGAGGGATTATCTTTGGAACACATACATACTTTTTTGACCAGATAAGGGCATGGAGGGCCACCCCGGATGAGTGATTAGCCCAATGCCGGGGCTACCTCCGATGCAACACGAACACTCCGAACAAGGCGAAAATGGGATGAAGATGTTAATTACGGCCAGATGATATCTGGTGTCCACAAGGGCCTAAAGTTACCCAACATTTGTCTCATAGGTGAGGAAAACCTCAGAAAAAAAACCTAGGTAACTTGTCCCAACCAGGAATCGAACCCGGGCCCGCTGCGTGAGAGGAGCGAACGCATCCCCTTTGCCACAGCGGTGGACGATGGCGCTGATATATCGGATAAATGGATATGTACAAATATTATCACAGAACATATAGTAGTAAAAGATATTGTCGATCACACTGTACTCAATTATACATTAAAACTAGCAAATGTTGACTTAACCACTTATAAATTTTTAAAATAATTAAAATTGTATTAAATGTATATATCATTTATAACAATTGGTTGGTTAGGTTGAAAGCTGTGCACTGTCATTCCATTGTATGTTGCATCTCTATTATGCATATGTAAAATTTTAGCAAATTATTGTTATTGATATAAAATAACTCTTAGGCGTCCTGAAATCCAGTAATAATTGTAGATTAATATTAACCAAATTGGTGATGGTTCATGGTAGTATCGCGTTGCATTACTTGAGCTTTGTGGAATTTATTTCTCTCTTGGATATGTTCATTTCGATCATATCTTGATCTTCATCAGTCCCTATTTATGACTGTAAATTTCGACGTCCGGATTGCCTGAGTACAACTGTAATACTAAAAAATGCCACAAAGTTCAATTAATGCAACGCGATACTACCATGAACCATCACCAATGTGGTTAATATTAATCTACAATTACTGGACTCCAGTCCTGCGAGTTATTTTATTTATGGCAATAATTTGCTGCGAAGTCGTTGGCAAATTTACATATGCATAATAGAGATGCACAGCTTTTAACCTAACCAACCAATTGTTCTACAAGATATATAAATTTAATACAATTTTAATTATTTTAACAATTTCTAAGTGGTTATGTCAACATTTGCTAGTTTGAATGTGTAGCCTAATTGAGTACAGTGTGACCGACAGTAGTTTTTACTACTATATATTCTGTGATAATATTTGGACATATCCATTTATACGATATATCAGCGCCATCATTAATGAAGATTGTTATAATATTACATATGAGAGTTTTGTAAAGGGACATATATGTGAGATTAGGTTAAATTATTATTATACTACTGTACACCTGAAAAGCATAGTAAACGTTGCATAGATTGAACTTTTGGATAAATCTAATTATTTGTGGTTAGGTTGACAGTTTGTTGTTACTATATATACGCAGCAAAATGTACATGTAGCAGGTTACATGTAATAAGTTACACATTTCCCATCCCATGCGGGAAAGGTATAACTTGTATAACACGAAAATCAGTTATATAACACAATGTTATCTGTAACAAGTTACATGTATTTGTAACAATTTTGGAAAACTTGTTATATAACCCAAGTTTTATAAACAAGTTACATAGTGTAAACGCAGCTAACGGAGTGTAAACGCAGTAAACTGGTTATATAACACAAAAATTAGTTATATAACACAATGTTATATGTAACAATTGGCATGTATTTGTAACAATTTTGGAAAACATGTTATAACTTATAATTCAAGTTATATTAAACAAGTTGCATAGTGTAAACCCAGCTTAATGTGTTAACGTGTGCAGTGTAAATCGAAACATCTGTGGTAGCAGTAGGCTATCTATTTCATTTTTCTCTTAGATTAGCAGTGTTATTGAATGTGTGTGTATAATATGTTAATACACAACGAACAAAGAAGTGTAACATTGTGCCTCGGACCAACTATATTGCGCAGTAAAAGTTCGAGAGAAAGATGATACATTGGAAGTTAGTTTTCAACCTACGAGTTACAGAGATCTTATTTGGATCACGGATGGGAGCCAACAAGTGGATTTGCTCTACAGACATTAGTGAGGTTAGTGCAGAACTTGTTGATTTCTTCTAATGTAAAATATAGGGATAATTCAGGTAGCCTACCGTATCATTGAACCAATGCAGTTTACACGGCAATTACACGAAAACTTTTCAAAAGTATTTTTCTATACTTTTCAATGTACTTAAGGTTGAAAAATTTTCATCCTATGTATGCAGCAAATATTCTGTTCTAGATTTTTGGGAAGCAAAGTGTGAATGTAGCGGTAATAAGCCTATTATTTTTTTAAATTCTTTGTTTGTATGGGAACATGAAGACAGGAAATCAATCTCCTGTTTTCACATAGAATTTTTGTTTGTGAAATTTTTGTTTCTTCCTAGTTCTCAATCCTTGAACAGGCGTAGTGTGTAGAAGTAATGTGGTGCAAAATGTGAGTTCTTCCATGAGCTCTAGAAGTGATACCTGGATAATGCCAGGTCTATTAAGTTAGTTTACTATAATAATCAGATACGAAGAACTAATTCACAATGAAACAAATAAAGAACGATTTCAGTTTCTGTTCCATGAAACCAGAGTGATTACTGTATCAAGTTCAGTATTGCTGAATGACTA
This sequence comes from Ectobius pallidus, assembly GCA_964059195.1. Lineage (NCBI taxonomy): Eukaryota > Metazoa > Arthropoda > Insecta > Blattodea > Ectobiidae > Ectobius > Ectobius pallidus. Next base: position 20,305,158 of record CAXKWD010000010.1, read on the forward strand.
AAATTAAAACAGGCCTACATGATCTGTGTATGATGCAAGGATAGATAATAAATACATGGTGAAAAATTTAGGGTTTACTATGCTGTAGCCTACTAGTAGTCCTATAATATATTTTGAATACAGGGACCATTAATTAAAATGAAACTTAAAACTCACTATTATACTGTTGTTCATAACATGTTAAATAAAGGATTCAGTAAGTGAAAGTGAACGAGAAATTCGTATCATGGTTGTGTCGTATTTGTAGGCTACCTATAACTTGTCAATTAGGGAACTCTGTAAGGGAAAGGAAACTCTAAACTCGCAACCAGTTAGTGAAAGGAAACTCGAAACTTGTGATTATGCCATACCCGCATACCCCCTTCGTTGAAAAAAGCATCCCACATTGTCCATTAAGAGGAATGCAGTACAGGTCTTTTATTGTCACAGGAGAAAAAAAAAAGCCTTGTTTCACTGTCGGAAAATATTTTGTTTTATATGCAGTATGGGGAACTTCCAAAAACACTGTCATTAACGTGTATTTAGGGTTATTTGTAAGGTTGCGATAGAAAATATTTATTTCACCTTTCCGATAAGGGTGTGTGTTTATATGAATAGCTAATAACTTAATTGTAGCAAGTCACTTACACCCTCCATCACAGGCTATAAGAAGTGTAGCCTGCATGCTTAATTGCTATTTATTACCATATGGCAGTGCTTTACTTGGGGGGGGGGGTCGGGAGCGTCCCCAAAAATGTACGAAACTGTAAGATTTCTTAAAAATTGAATTACCCATCCATTTTGTTTACGATAACTATTTTTTGCGGGAATATTATAAACTATACATTTATGTCAAAGTACAAAGAATTCTACTTCTCTGTAGTATCATTCTGTATGGAATGTACCATAGTAAAGGTGAGATCCCCTCCCAAATATTTTTTCCTACTAAAGCACTGCTGTATGATAAAGACCTTATTAGTTTATTACCAAACAATAATAAATAGGAACTCAGCATATGGTTGGACGTTTTATGTGAGTGAGTATGTAAGGTGGCTTGCTACAAATTGTTTATTACTGAAGTTCAGATGTTTATGACCTAAAAAAGTGGAAAGTATGGTTGCAAATATGCCCTTAAAAATGACTAAATGTGACCTAATAAGAGGATGTATTTTATAAAATTATATATTCCAATTTAAAACATTTAATGACACTAATTTATTACACCACATGAATTCAATCATTTTTAACAATTTTACAGGCGATTTACAGTTTTACTTGTATTGAACTTATAATCTTGAAGAATTCGCCCTTTTTTGCTTCATCAGCTCCAAATAATGTTTTGTAGACCATGAGTGTCCCTATAAAATTGGTCGGCCTGGGTGGCGCAGTTAGTATCGCGCTGGCTTTCTGTGCCCTAGGTTGCAGCTTCGTTCTCGGCCCAGGTTGATGGCATTTATATGTGCATAAATGCGACAAGCCCATGTCAGTAGATTTACTGGCATGTAAAAGAACTCCTGCGGGACAAAATTCCGGCCCACCGGCGACGATCACAGGCCTAAGTTGCAGTACATCCCCGTCGTTAAATAACCATAAACCAACCAACCTATAAAATATGAACAATTGAATTAATTTAAAAATCAAGTTACCTATTAGTAGGGCATAAACATTAAATTAATGACATAAATTTCAAGTTCAAATCGTCGATGTCAACCGTATGATTGTGCTCCTTTACCGAATTTATTACTGAAGCATGACCAAAAATTATAAATATGATTAAGACCACAAAAAATTACCAAAATATGACTATACGCGAAATAAACACGGTCCAATTAGGATAACCAACGTGAAATTCGTGTTTAATTTGTGTTTGCGGCGAGAGTGGAGGTCAAGATAAAAATACTGGATGTCATAATTATAAACATCCGAACCCCAGGGCCGTAGCTAGGCGATGGCGAGATGGGCGATGTCAACCAAGGGCGCAGGTACAGAGAGGGCGCAAAATTAACCATGAAAAATCCCGCTTTTTTTTTAGACTGGTGCAATTTATCAAGCAATAATAATTTCACGTTAATGGAAGAAATCTTTCAGGTTATTAAAAATTACTGCACGTGAACTATCTGTAGTATTTTGCCGATTGTCTACAAACAAGAACCAGTCATGCAACGTTCTTTAATTAACACGTTTTTTATTGACATAGTATAACATAAATCATGAACAGCAGGGAATGATATGACAATAACAATTAAAATGTACGTTATTATTGAGATGAAAGTGGTTCAACTATTCGAAAAAAAAAAATACTTTTACCTATATTAATGCGTTAAACATTTTAGTAGGCCTCAGGCCTATTATGTAATTTACTTTTGATATTAGATTTTATTATTTAATTCTTTTTTAAGTAGTTCAATCGTCTGAAACTAAGGTTTTAGTACCTTGAACGTCCAACACTTACTTCACTTTCAAATTGAGGTTTAGGTTTTCTTTGATAATAACAGTGTTTTTATATTAAAATAATAAACAATTTTACAGAAATTTTAAAAAATGTTCAGACCCCCCAGTATTGGAGGGCGCAGATTTGTCAAACTCGCCAAGGGCGCAGAAGGACCTTGCTACGGCCCTGCCGAAGCCTACTTATTACTGTAAAACAGAGACCATTCATTGATATTACTGGCCGCATTTTATTGAGCCACTGCCGTTTTCGCAACAATCTGTACGGGTTATTGTATTGCATTATTGTGGCATCTGATTCACAAAGTGTACTGTATATATACACATTATTTTGCTATGAAAAAGCCCAGTGGGTTTTCTGCAGGTCCGGTTTGCGTACAGGTAAACTTTGCCGTCTGTTTTATAGGACGCGTCAAAATATTTACAATTAATTACATATAATACATATTTACACATTAATTTCAAAACAAGATAAAGATAGAAAGCTAATATTAATGATGAGTTATATACAAATGCTATAATATTGGGTTTACAATTTAATTGAATTACTATCACGCCTTATTATCTATGGGTTTTGTCCTTGGTACTATTGAACCATCCTGTCAAACCTGGCAGTAAACGTCAACATCTCGAGAACCAGTCGTGAGTTACCTTAAGACATAAAGAAAAGGAAGCCATATCTACACGGAAAAGGGATTTTTAGAAATTCAGATTATTTTTCTTACAAGTATTTCATATCTTCTAATTTTACCATTATTTAAACTTTTTTTTTTTTAATTTACTCTGCAGGTTATGGCTGTACGCCTTTACATGCTTATCCTATGAAGAAAGAAATTCATGCACTGAGTAAAAGCAATGTGTCTGATGGAAGGACCTTAGCCTGTTTTTAAATATTTTACTGTTTTCTATAGACTTTGTAGTGACCATTCACAATGCATCACGAAAACTTGAAACTTAAACTTAACTTAGAACATTACAAACACAAAGTTTCTGCGAAAAATAACGATACAACCAATCAGAGAACAGAACAGGAGACGTGTAGCCAAGAGATGGTGTCAATGAATGAGAAACTCGCAACGTTGTATCCTATCCCTGTCTGTATGATAAAAGGCATCCATTATATAAAGATGCGGCATTGAAGAAAAATGTATTAACATTAGTTTCCCCAAAAAATGAACTACAGTAGTAAATACAGCCCATATAATATTCTGTTAATTTGTATATGTCTGCATACGTTTGTATGGTTTCAATTTTTAAAAGCCTACACGTGTTTAATAGAAACAACAATAGTAATAATAATAATAATAATAATACTTTATTGATCCAGTAACATCATTAATGTACAAGGTACAATTAATATTGGACAAGTAAGAAACATACTAAAACTAAACTAGACCAAATATAACTAAGACTTCATACTGTAATGTAATTAATAAAACAATCAATTTTATGTGCAGAGTTAGATTAGTTGTGTTATTAATGTCATCTATAATTACTATAGGCCTAATATTTATCTCAATTATACGTTTGAATTGACATGTCTCATAGCAGGATATTGTTCAAATAACCAAATAAAAAATTGAATGTGATCTAAATAATCTTTTCTACCATAATGTTATAATAAGCTCATTCCTTTTAAAATAAACAAAATATTATCTTAATATCCAGCTGCAGGCCAATCAGGGATTAGGCCTCACTTCGGATCAAGGTCAAGACTGAAATCATGGAACAGTTTTCTGAACAGACCTATTGCACACCTTTAGGGCTGCATGATACACGTCTTGTAGAGAAAATTTAAAATGATAGGAAGCAGGTGGGGAAAAAAGTAGTATCCACAAAAAGCTTGCTCTGTAATAATAATATAATAATACTTTATTCAGTCGTATGACAGTTCACATAACTGCATAACATTATCAGGGAAGAGATACAAATTAAAGTTATAAGGAAATTCCTATACCTAAAAAATGCAAAAGAATACTGTACATGGATTGTTGAAGTGAAAGAGAAACCATAAACAATAATAAGCTTATATCTAAATAAAACTAAGTTCAAGCATATAGTTCAGTAGAGTTTAGGGCAAAAAACTCTTCTAGATTTTAAAATGCTTTGCTGATTAGCCACTGCTTAATGCGGTATTTGAATTGATGTAATGGTAATTCAGTAATGTGTCCAGGAAACCTGTTGTACGCTTTCCAAGCTAGAATATTTAAGGGTATATGTAGCCTACGTGAATTATTTTGAAATTAATGTTTTTTTTTGTTTATAGAACTAAAAAATTGTGCTGAATTTTCTGCATCCATTGATATATAGTTTATATAGGTTTAGAAATTATTTTTTGCCATTTAAATGGACATTTAAATATGTTTACACGCTCTGAGCTACGCCACTATTAACTTAAAACTGAATTTCCCGGTAACTCTTATTTTACACACATATTGTTAGGTAGCTCCACAATCATTAGAGATAGAAGACTGAAATTTTTTACACTAATTTTACATGCATATATGCATAAAGTAGATTACAATGATGTCCATAGGTATAAAATTAAAGAAAATGTGCCATGAAATATTGATCAAATTTCAAGATATTTTATATGCGATATATAAAAATTAATTGCATTAAAAATAATAACTTTAGCTGTATAAAAGTAGTCTACTTTGTAGAAAAATATGTTCATTATATGCATTAAAAAAATAAAAGGTGTCAGAGAAACCAGAAAAATGTTATGCCTATAGGAAGTGATAAGTGCATCTGAATTAATTTTTTTTATGCTCATATAAAACGTGTAATTTAAAATTAACTTGGTAATTTTTTAATACTTTTATCTGCTAGTTATGTTCTAGTAAGCCTTTTTATAGGATCCTGTAATTTTTGTCCACTTCTGAGTTCATTTTCTTGTAAAATTTTATTATTTTAGAACCTGCATTTTTTAAAATCTTTTTGTGGTTGTTCACGCACATATACCCTTAAGTTGTTGCTGGTCTTATGTAATCTGCATCGGGGAATGTCAAGATTATGATGGTTTCTGGTGTAATAACCATGAATGCCACTTCTGGAGGTGGTAGTACTACCACAGTATAAGTATGTACTACTTCGTTTGATGAACAGAGAGAGATGGAGGGTGTATATGCTGGCGACTGTCAGAATTTTTTCTTGTCTAAAGAGTGGTTTAGTGTATTCGTTGTGCCTAGAGTTGGTCATCAGTCTGATTGCCTTTTTCTGAAGAAGGAAGACCTTTTCAACATAGCTGAGTTTCCCCACAGTAGAATACCATACTGTATTACACTATGGAAATAGGCAAAATACGTACTTCGAATACAATTTCTTGTTACATGAAGTTTCAAATTTCTAAATAGAAACAAGATTCTGGACAGTGTGTTATAAACATAGTTTACATGGTCTTCCTATGTCAGTTTTGAATCAAGCATTACACCTAATAACTTTCATAACTCATTGCTTTCAGATTCATTGTTTCTTAAACTAAAAGTGAGGAATTGTGTTTTACTGCTTAGTAAAAAGTAATACGTTCATGGTGGACGAAGCCGTAACTTTTGAGGTTTTTCTCGGGGATCCTCCCGTTTCCTCCTCTCATTTCACCAACACACTCTACCTCACCTTCAAACTCCCCCTCATTATCATCCCGTTTCCTTTCCCAGCAGCGTCTGCTCTCTTTGTGAGGGACTGGGGACATGGTGCATGTCTGAGGGGCCCTGGTGTATGGTATGGCTTCTGGTTCTAGCTGGATGTTGGGGAGTTCCGTGTTGGCTCGCGGTGGAATCTGCTTCGGGGGGACCTTTGGGCATGCCAATCATCCCATTACCAGGGGTTGGCACAAAGGGCCTGCATATGTGGCCTACGTGCTTAGGGTCTTAAATTCTTAAGTGGTTAAACAGGTTAACCAACATGACAAACCTCACTGGATATATAATATGGCACATTTCCAAAACGCGTGAATTCGGTATGCCCTACAAAACTAATATCACTGTTTATAACCTAACCAAACCAACCTAACCTAACCTGTCACTAAAATAGAATCCACCTGCCACTACTTACCTTATTGCAAGAAGATCAGTTGGTCATCCTGCTTCGCAGTTGCTCATCCTACTCCACTCAGAATCACAATATGGCTGCCGTGTTTTATGCGTAATAAAAATGAACTGATTGCAAGGGGTAAAAATACAATATAAAGTTCTAAAAACTACTAATTTCACCCCTTAATCAATTCCTTCAGCAAAAGTACGTACATTAAATTACGTTTTCAGTGTCAGGAAGGAAAAATATATGATAATATGGCTAAGGATATAGTGCTCTACCCCGTGTTAACTTATTAAGTGCCAGTATGGTACTTTGAGATTGTGTGGGGGACGGGAAAAAGTCCGTCTGCCTGTCTGTTCGTGTGTCTGTACGCGCCATAACTCAAATACGCTTTATCGGATTTTCATGAAACTTGGTATAGACTACGCATTTATAACGTTCATGGGAAGAACCCTATTGATATTGAACCAAATCGTTTCACCGGTACTGGAGTAATGTCCAATTCAGTGCCTATTTTAATAGTATTATATTAGAAAGGCGCCATAACTCAAAATACGCTTTATCGTATTTTCATGAAGCTTGGTATACACATTTTTGACCTCCATGAGAAGTAACCTATTGAATTTGGACCTAATCGGTTGACCGGTACCGGAGTAAAACCCAGTTTAGTGTTTATTTTAAAGGCGGGATAAGTCAAATACGCTTTATCGGATTTTTATGAAACTTGGTACCTATTCTCATTTATAATGTCCATGGAAAGACATCTGTTGATATTCGACCAAATCGGTTGGTCGGTGCCGGAATAATACCAAATTTAGTGCCTTTTATGGTAATATATTATAAAGAATTTAACAAATGCAAATCTGTTATCCAGATGACACATCCCTTCGCATTTGATAATAGTCAGATGTTTATTTCGTTCATAAAGTTGAATACTGTTATATACAGAGGATCAGTGGTGGACGCAGAATTTTTTTCGGGGGGGATTTGAATAGGTAGAAAGAATACAAACAAAATTAATTAACTTACATAATTAGTTTATAAAACTGGCCACTTTTATAATTTTGGGGAGGATATATCCCCCCTATCACCCCCCTGCGTCCGCCACTGCAGAAGATGTATTACTCTGAAATAATTAGGCCTACATACATTAAGTGGAGTTCTTCGCCAGTGTATTTTATGAAATGTTGACATATTTTAAGAATGCCTTATATCAGTGTATACGAGTTTGAATTAAGGTTGAGTATCAAACTTTAGACCTTTGTTTTTCCGTAGGTCCTGCTTAATGAATCGATCTGCAGCTTAACTAGGTAATCTTTCTTCTTTCTTTGTCATAGTTTTACCTCTCCCTTTTAGGATTTAAGCGACCCAAGCCGCCCGGGTCTTACAGGGCCGCGACCTGTCGGGAGAGGGATTATCTTTGGATCACATACATACTTTTTTGACCAGACAAGGACATAGAGGGCCTCCCCGGATGAGTGATCAGCCCAATGCCTGGGCCACCTCCGAGACAACACGAACACATAGGGCGAGACACACCATTCACACACACTCGAAACAAGGCGAGGATGGGGATGAAGATGATAATGACGGCCAAAATATATATGGGGACCACAAGGGCCTAAAGTTACCAAACATTTGTCTCACAGGTGAGGAAAAACTCCAGAAAAATCCCACGTAGATAACTTATCCAGGCCAGGAATCGAACCAGGGCCCGCATCCCCTAACTCGGGAATCGATAACAAAAATAACTTATTCTCTGCATATCATAATTGCAATTAACTATTTACTGATTAAACAAACGTATTCTGGCACTTTGTTATATCAGTTTACCTGATATTATTATTAGTAGATTCAGCGAGACAGTAACCTCCCGAGTACGCGGATGCATGTTTACACGACGTTATGAGAATGGGGGCGGGAAGGGGAGCAAATACCCTACGTTCAGTGCGCATATCTAACAACAGTCGTTTTAAAGGTTGTGATGCAGATGTTTCGGTGACATAAGACGAAACAAATCAATTTAACCATGGAGAAAAAGTTAAGAACGCTGTAAGTAATAAATTTAATTTATAGGTGCAGGGGTTCAGTAGCCAGTATTTTTCACGTGGTGGGGAAATTATTCAATACTATTTACCTAATATTAAGTAAAAATCAACGGTGTTGAGTGAAGGTTCATACAGCAACGTTGTAGTTCCAATGGACACACTAATCTTCAACGTTTAAATAGTAACATGAGTAGACAAGTGAAATAAATAATTACATATTATAAATAAAGTAAAATAAGTAAAAGTGTTCATTATTGAATTATTATTTTATAGAGAGTGCTTTTATTTGGGGTTTACTATAGCATCCTGGCTTTAGGTTAGTTTTGTGTCAACTTCGTGATTTCACTTACCGTACAATTAGAATCGTCCTACAAAAAAAGGTGAATATATACATTATATGATCATTGAGCAAGGTTAGTGGCAGTTAGGTTATTAATTTAAGACTTTTATTGAGTTTACTGTGGATAAACTGTCGTATTAAATGGGGTTGCACCAGCAGTAACGGATTGGAAAGATCTACAAGTTTGGTTCAATGGCTTTTTGTCCTCTCTCCATACCTTGGAGATCACTTTATTTGTAATTTTAGGTAAATTTTGTACAGTTTCAACACATTATGTAATTTATGAAAAACGTATAAGGGAGATACAATAATCAAATTTGGCAGCCATATTGGCACATCAAGCTTCCATAAACGTGCCAAATTTGATGATTCTAGCTGCCTATAAGTATGGAAAATTGACGTGATAGTTGTAATGTCATTCACATTATGACACTATAACACACAGACTCTTTCTGATATGGATCAGTTCATAAAAAAGCCTTTCCCCAGGAACCCATTGGGGGTTTGAGGGCGGAGCCTCTAAAAAGAGCGCAGCAAGATCAAAAGTTTGGAATCTTTAACGTCTGTTGTAGACATTTGGAGTTATCTGTCAGTCTCAGATTATGAATTGGTGAGATAAGAATTTTCAGATTCCTCTAGATTACATTCGTATTGTCCTAATATGGCTTCCCATTGAATTGATATACCCCAAGATTTTTTGACATTTTAAAGCACAGAATCAGATTTGTCTGAAGGAAGCTATTGATTTTTTTTTGCACCAGAAATGTTTTGGCAATACTTAAAAAGAAGGTATTTTGAAGACTATAAACTAGTGTAGGTAGGCATAGTGTAAATCGATTGGTTGCAGAAAATTTGTATTTCGATTTTAATAAAGCTCTGATTGTTTCAGTAATCATTTTAAACATTTTTTTCCCTTCGTGTATAATTATCTTGTTGGAGAAATCTAAGGTACCTCTAAATAACGAATTTTCCCATCTGTCGATATTGGTATAATTTCTATCACGGATTAACGAACAGTGACCTATTGCTTAATTATTTACGTCCCGGGGAGATATAAACATTTCTTCATTACTTTGTTAGAGACCAGTTTAATCTTAAACATGTCTGTGGCCGTTATTAACATTTTTTCTACATAGTCGGCGAAGCATAAAACTATCGACTATAGTGGCTTCAGATCAGAGACATATTTAAGGAGAGGATTCTTCTTCATCCCAGTTTCTACACATAGTTAAAGACACATTTATTCACACAAGACACAAGGACCCATGTCTAAAGATTACTCCTGCGACGGTCACAGCCCTTACATCCCCGTCGTCAAATAACTATAAAACCAACCATGCAAAAGAACTGTTAATGAGCTGTCGTCGAAAGTTACCGCAAAATTTTGCTGAAATAATATTTGTCCTATAGGAAGGTCATAATGTTTATACCAAAATCCAGCTGCATATTTCAGCTGGAAGGTTACCTGGAGATACTGAAGCCTCGATCTGGTAAAGTAGCCAGTAGCGATTGAACAACCCTCATCGATAGCGATGCACGGACTTATCAACTGGCCCTTGGCATATTTTGATTGTTTCAGCTTTTGAAGTTGAGGTAATACTCCTTTCTCTTGGAGCGTTTAGAACGCTAGAGATATTATACGAGAATGCTGTTCAATTATTTCTTTCTATTTTTATTTCACCCCAAGGTGAAAAATATTTCCTTTGAAAATATCGTATCATAAAATCTAGGATATTATTAGGATTCGTAATAAATTTACCAGAGAAATAAAAACACAATAATTAACCTATTAACTACAGTCCCAGCGTTCTAAGAAAGAAACCTGAAGTAAACAAGAACCAGTATCTGTTTCACTCTTAGATTACACGCGTAATGTGCTGGAGTGAGACAGGAATCCTGGTTATGTTTACTTCAGGTGTCTTTCTTCGAATACCCAGACTTGAGTAAACATCAAAATAATAAGTTACCGACTGATTTAGTGTGGTTGAAGAGGTAGTGAGGTGTACCACGTGATCCACTGCTAGAGGAGATCAAGGTTGAACAAATTCAATGCTGCACAGCTTCCGAACTCTTCAATTTATTGTTTTAGTACAATTATTGATCCCATTTTACGGAACTTCTAACATAGAAGCTTCATTTAGCAAATTTGAAAGTAACTTACGATACCGTTATGTCTCTTTCGAAGAGTTTTTGGAGGTTAGTTTCTATTGTCCTTTCCCCCAAAATAAAATTCTATATAAATTCCTGCTTCAAATAATTCATGCAGCTGCAGTATCCTGTGAAAGTTCATATTATACATACAAAAGAGGAAGCTGTATTTATATAACTTTTATAAATTTACTGAGGGAAGAAGAAATGTGCTGGGAAAATTGCACGCAGAGGGAGAGAAAATATATATATAAAAAACCACGTGGAAAGCCTCGCTGTATTACGTTGTATTACTTTTATTTGAGCTTCAGTCAGCTGTTTAGCAGTGATCCAAATTGCAAACATCTCACATATCTTTAGCAGAACTATGGAAACATACCCGTATATATATATATATATATATATATATATATATACACACACACACACAGCCAGTTCAAATCCAGCCAACATAATTGTATAACCACATAATATGCTGGTTTGATGGAGGCTATGATTTTAATTTAATTTATTCACTAAAGATTGTAACAAGTTGGTCGAAATACATTTGATTTTTAATATCTTACGACATTTTATATTGACAGTTACCGCATTTTAAACTTCTGGATTGCTACTCAGAATTCAGCATTGATAAAACTAATATCCTTCCAAGGCGAATCCACCCCCTCCCTCCATGGAATTATTTTATCCTTTCTTTTAATATAAAGATTACTCAAATACCACACCCCATAATTATGGCTAGATCAATGTTACAGCCTATTGCTTACCGGCCTACTTATCCATCTTTTTATGTGAAGCTTGGGGTAACCTTAAAGCAATAAAAATAAGCACTCTGTGAGACAACTGCCCACAAATGATCATCTCAGATTACATGTCAACTCTCAGTGCTGTTGGAAACAGATTTACAAGGAACCAATTCAGCCAAATTATCCAGGAACGTTTGTTTTGCCACTCGAAAAATGGCATGCAGTTCTCATTGGCACGGCTTCCCGCGCATAAAGGCATGGTTATGAAAGTACAGATACGGCTAAATGTGCTACAATGTTCCCACAAATTTAAAACTGTCAAAATTATAAATTAGTGGTCGCTGAAACATGGATATTACGAAGCACTGCAACTGGGCTGAAATATAGAAATCCACTCCTGCAATCTCTGGAAATCAGTTATTGATGATGGTGAGTCAGCTATGATACCTCCGTAGAGAAGTCGTCCTGCACACCAGCAGATTACACTTCAACCTGAATCGTGGCCATTTAATGAAGGAAAATGGTAAGGATCCATGTCTGAAATGAAAAGGGCATGTAACTAAATCCCACTTTATTCTTGAGTGCCCAGGTTTATTAAATCAAATATGTGTGTTAAATATCAAAGGCTTATATAATATCTAAATGTTGAAGGATGTATTAAGATTATATTACTTTTGAAATTATCCCACTTAAATTCACATATGATCTTAATTTAATTCATGGTTATAGTTTCAAAATTACTTCCAATTGTTTTATACCTAACGTTTTGTCCTCTTAATAAATTTTAAATGATGTAGCTATGTTAGTTTTTTCACTTCTTGTAGTAACTGTTCAATATTAAATGCATTAATTACCGTGGTCGCTGGTGATCTTAGTTATTATAAAGCGACCTTAAGTAAATAAATTGAAAAGTAAAAAGGAAAGAATTAAGTGAAATCATAAGAAAAATGTAAATGTATGTCTTTTTTGCCATTGTGTATTGCGGGGACAAGCGGGCATCCTGTGTTACCCCGCAAATACTTAGTACTTATGGAGGCCATTTGCTTCAGTTGTAACTTGTTTTCCTACACTGCAGGGAATTGCTAACGCTTATTTCCATTCTCATGTACGAATAACCTCCTATGTGATTTTAATTGAGGAAATAAGTAGGTAATACTCGCCAAACTTTCTTCTTTCACATTTAAGGGGGGGGGGGGCATACAGCTTACGATGCTGAAAAATAGGTGGAGTTCATTTTTTTTTTCTCAGCAATAAATTGTTCTGTAGCCTTGTAATCTGGCATGATCTATATTGACCAGTTCTACAATTGCATACTATTTTCAGAATTAATTTAACTACTACAGTTATGGGTAATTATCATTACAAAATGGCAGCAACATTTTGTGCACTGAAGTGCGTTTTCCTCATAACTCAAACATTAACACATTGCAGTGAAATTTTGCATGAAAGTATATTTGATACTAGTGAATAACACTTTCTAGAATCATTGATGTAACTTTAATAGTTATTTTAAAAAATATATATTTCTGATGTAAAAACTTGTACAAAAATTAACAAGTGATGATTTTTTAAAAATATTTATACTCCAGCTAATCCAAAGATTCTAGATTGTGTTGTTCATATGATATTTACAAATAGATAGAAAAAAGAATCACTCAGAAATATTGGTACTGTATTTATGCAAATTATCAGGGAAACAGCACTTCAGTGCACAAAATTTGGCTGCCATTTTGCAATGATAATTACCCATAACTGTAATAGTTAAATTAATTATGAAAATAGTATGCAATTGTAAAACTGGTCAATATAGAGCATAACAGATTACAAGGTTACAGAACAATTCTTTGCTGAGAAAAAAAATTATGAACTTCACCTATTTTTCAGTGTCGAAAGCTGTATGTCCCCCCTTAATTTCGTGCACACCCACTCTTTTTCTATATAATTTTAACTCTAAATTTTCAATAAAATAATAACATAATACCTATATTATCAACTTATTTTATATTTTTATTTTTCCTAGGCCTTTTGGTTACATTCAAAATGAAAAATAAAAGAATTTGAGAAGAAAGGTATAATGCTATTTCATTGATCGAGCTCAACAGTATCACATAGCATGATTGTAAACACTTTCTACGTTTTCAAGCAAACTTTATGAACTCATCTTCATTATTGATTACGAGCTCAACAGGCGTTTGGTTGCAGTTTTGTACATGAACCTCTCAGAACATGCAAGCGCTTGTACACAAGCCACTGGCAACAAGTTGCTTGCTGCCAGCTTTGTACGTAATACCCTTGTTCGTTAGAGAGTAGAGGAAACTCCCCTTTGATTGAGAATAAAATTTATTTATTTGCATGATCAATAGTCCAGGACTCTAACAAGAATTGTTCATAGTACTGTAGAACATATTGGATCATATCCATCACAAATTTTGTAAATCACTTTAGTCCTGGCTTGTTTGAAAGAAGATGGAATATAATCTGTGTAGGATGTTATTGGGCATAGGCTATTAATAGCAGGATTACACTGACTGTAGAGTTTCTTCATGCACGCATTAATACGCTGTCTGATCGTGTACATTTTTATTGCTTTCATAGCTTTGAGAGCATCAGAAGCAGATATTTTGACATTACATTCTCTTTAATCCAATAGAACTCGGGTTCATTAAGGCAGATGTTATATTCCGTACTGTTGTTTTTATAGAGAAACGTTCAACAAAATTTTGTCAGAGACAAATAATATCTATTTATTATTACTGATTATTATCACTGTTCTCATGACTTTCTTCCAATTTTTTAGTAAAATTATTTAATTATTTTGAAATTGGTTCCTCCTCCTCCTTTGCCAAATCTTGTTTTGCAGATCTAGTGGTATTTGAAGAATTATGATAGTATCATCGTACATTTATTTCTCTCCCGCATTAAAGTTTTTTCTAGGATGTTTAGGGACGCGAAAGAAAGCTTGATGTTATGATGTAGCCAGGAATGCAGGAAAAGTTTCAACTTCCTTTTCGAACTCATTTCTGTCGAGAACACAGCATCTCTCTTTTTAATTCTTCGAATAAAAGTTTTCATCTTTATGGTTCACATTTCTACCGTGTTTGCATTTAAGATGCCTTTGTTGAAATTATTGAAGATAACTCACTGACAATCTGCCTCGTGTTTTTATTTTCTGAAGTGCTTTGTTAATGCGGTCTTTTTCCGCAATAAGTGCTCTAGAAAATAAAGCTGCATAGGATAATGTTTTTGTTAGGCTATGCCATACGCTTGTTACATGTGTCGTAACTGTATCTTAATTAATGCTTTAAAGTGCCGGTAGACTACAGCATTTCAATCAAGTTCTGTTGTTATTCCAAATATTGATTAATATCGTATGCGGAACAACTGCAATTCAAACTGAACGGTCAACCTGTATTCAAAATAAAACCAATTTTAAACATGTTAATTTAATATTGTAATAGGCCTACAATTAATTTATTTTGAGCGTTTTAATGTGCGTTGCTTTGAGGTTAAGGTGTCCAAGCATAGTCCTGCTTCCTGCATTGCCTTTGTCGTTTGCCATCTTTCACAAAGACAAAACAGCTAATATAATAGCTGAATGGTCGCCGAGTCGTTTGTTTTTATCAATTACCCGGTATTCTAGAAACCCAAAAGTCAGATATTTAATGAAGGTCGGACAAAAACTGTCGTATGCAGCTTGCCTATAATGGTAATTAACACGCTGGTCTGAAAATTATGAAACTGAATAAATGCCATTATAGGCTCCTTACATAATACACTATTATTTCATCCACATTTATTATTATTCACATCCAATAAAACCAGTAATCTTTAACACAATTCGAAAGGAATTGGTACAGTTTAGATAACCTGAAAATTACGGCAATAATTATATATCTGCATTGCCATCTTCTTTTGAACCAGGCTATCCGGCAAAACAGAGAATTTGTGAACTAACAATTCCGGGGTGCGCGGGCAAAGAGAGTTAAGTCCACCATCCTAAAAATTTGAGATATGTCCTTAGAGTTATAGATAAAAATGTCCTCTACATTTGTGTTAAGTCCAGTAAGTCATATTCAAAATTGTACGGTAGTTCTGGATGTGTGCCTCATGGGTTTATCCATCTCTAAAGCTATGCTGGGCTAGTATAGTGTGTTAAGTCACTGTAATTCTCAGTAACAAGAAAGTGGACTTAACTCTCTTTGCCCGCGCACCCCGGAATTAACGAGGTGTGATGTCAAAAATCTACCTTCAAATTTGACATATCAATAGGTTTTCATTACAGAAGACTCATGCAAAGAAACTGTAACCTGATGAAAACTTGCTTGTATTGCTGAACCGGCCACCGCATGAACGGCCACCGAAAGCGGAGTTGAGCGAAGCTGAGTCAGCTTTCAAAACTGTATCAAAGGTTTTTAATGAAAGGGGGGCCACCAGATCCGGAGTGGAGCGCAGTTGAGCGCCGTCGCAAGGGTCAACTCCACTCCGCTTTGACTCGACCGAGGTTCGGTTTTGAAGCTACGCTCCGCTTCCCCCACCACACGGAATAGAGAAGGATACCGATGCAAGGCAAGGCAAGTTGCTGATTCAGCTGGGGTCCACTACGCAATCGGTTTCCGACCCCCTCTGACTCCACTCCACTCTGCTCCGCTCAGCTCCGCTCAGCTCAGCTCAACTCCGCTCAGCTCAGCTCAACTCCGCTTTCGGTGGCCGATCAGTCTTTAAAGAAAAACTGCGGGCACTTGGACAGCTGACTTGTGTATCCTGCATTCAGGTGCATTGGCGAGCAGAAAGAGGGTAGCAAGGAGGAACTACATCACATTCCTTAGTGACTCGCTAGTTTATTTTTGTAAAGCAGATCACTTACCACATTCATTTAAACATTTTTAGATATAGTGAGGTTGGTTATGATTATTAGTTTGTGTGGTTGTTACAGAAGTGTAAACACTTAATTGCCTAATTAAAATAAGGATTAATTTATTATACGCCATGTAGCGCTTCAATCACCCAGTTCACAATGTTTACTTCTCTTTTCGAGACAAAACTCTTTAGATGCTAGAAACTCGGACAAACACATTGTGCATGTCATTATTGGTCAAAGTGAATTAGTTTAAGAAAGGTAATAAAACAGTTCACGAGATTCATTTTGCTCATTTTAAACACTTTAAATATTTTATAATTCTGCAAGCTCCACAGTTCTGCACATGACATAATTTGTCTGTCAGTTAGGTAGACCATTGAGGGCAATCAGTTATAGGAGAGAGGTTCCATCTGGCGCTGTAAAATGAAATCTGGCTTAGGGTTGGTAGAGGAGTGATTCGGATAGTCAAAGGTCCTGGGTTCAAATCCCAGTGTCAAGAGGAATTTTTCTCTTATAATATTAACATTTTGGGTGTCATAGGAAAAATAAAATATACAGTTCATACATTTGTAGAATGGGCATTATATTTCAAATGACAAGTGTACATTTGCATCCTTGATATCACACAGTGCACGTTGATGTTTACATATTTTGTGATCATGGGTGAGCGTTAATTTAGGCAATGACAATATGAATAAAAATACGCAGATAATGATATACTGGAAATCATATACACTTCTTTCACCCTACAGATCTATAACTATTATCATAAAGATACATTTAACTCATTTGATAATCAATGTTACCAGAAAATATTCGAAGATAAAATATAATTATAGTGAACATTAAACTCGATCATAAAGCAGATAAGGAAGATTGTTATGTAAGTAGAATTACATAAAAGTGAGGTAATGTTCACATTGTTGTTGTTCAGAGGTTGCACTTAACACAGGAGAAGTCAGAGGTGCTATAAACATAAAATGTATACCTTAATCGATGTTTTTATTAGTTCATTGTTTAAGGATGGCAGATAGGACCATGAGTACCAGTAAGGAAGTAATCAATTGAAAGATCTTCTTTTAAATGTTACTGGCTGTAATCAGCTTGTCTAATAGAGATACACTCCATACTTCGCCAGTTCTTGTTGATTCAGAATTTGAAATTACTTAGAGACCAAAAACAGGGTATCTCCTGCAAAGGTAATCCTTAGTGTGGTACTCGTAGTTGTTGTTGGTAACTCGGATGCTGTGAAGCAGCTCAACATCCCTTGACCTGCTGGTGTTGGCAGCTGAAGTATGGTCCTTATTGTATGTACGGAGTACGCGCTCGGCCCAGGTCTGTGCCCGTGGGATGTCACGGTTGATACCCTTCGTTTTCCTATCCAGGTAATCAATTACATCATCGTAGTAGTTATGGCGGTAGTCATACAAGTATCTGTACTGTAGACGGGTTGGTCGGCTCCAATGCCTGAATAGGATTGGGCGGTTAGGGTCGCGAGACTTGGTAGGCTCTGGAGGTGCCAATTCTGCTGCGGGTGCCTCCGCAGGAGCTGCCGCCGTCTCATCCGCCATTGTTCCTGAAAACATACATATCTGATATCAGTATTGGCATAAAAAAAGAGCGGTGTACTATCCAAAACATAAGGATATGTATTATTTAGGCTACATATATACTATACAAGAAGGACAGTTTCTGAAAGTTAGTGACTGAGGGTGATATTCATGATCAATACTCTGAAAGACGACTTTCTAAAGTAGAATTCCTTAGCAAAACTTAATTTTATAGGAAGTCGTGTTCATAAACGTTACTTTTGAAACTTTAACCATGACTTTGGTAAGTCGGAATGTGGCGAGATTATTCTCATGTTAGCAATCTTAACCATTGCTATTTAAACGAATTAAGTTCTAAACGTTGTAATAAAATAGGCATTGCACAAAGTCATCATTACATAAATGTATTACGAAAACAAATGACATCGGTTCATGCTTTATACGAATTATGTGTCGCATTTTCTATCAAAACAATGTTCTTGAATTTTGTTCATTGTAATGATGTATGAACTAATTAATTTAGTAATTATTCTGAAGATTTGAAAGATAAAAAAATGCCACCAATGAAAGAATTCGAAAGACCTATTATAAGAACGGCCGACATGTTTCTGAAAATAAAGAGGAAGAAACACCAGGGGGAAATTAGTACAACATTTTGCAACACCAGTAGGAGGTTCATTATCTCACTATGTTTCACCTGAAGGAATTGCATCAGAAATCATTTGAAAGACAAAGTACTATTTCTTAGTCAATTCTTGTATATCATTAATATCATCCTGATTGGGTGTTAGAAAATGCCTTATGGACTAAACTCCGCCAGGTTAAATGAATAAAATAAATTAATCTCTTAATCATGTAATTTTTCCGTATTTAATGGAACTCTATTATGTAATAACAAATATGAGAACATATCAAAGTCTAATTCAGAGTCTAGATTGCCGGCGATTTCATAGTAAAGTCACAATCTAAGTTTACTCTCGTCAGAGCCTCGACTATGAGCAAGTAAACAGCGGCTTTGACGTTTGCAAAGTTGAGTTTAGTCCAAAGTCTTGTTTATGAATATGGTCCCAAGACGTCTAACTTTTTTTGCGATTAAAACAAGTGAGTTAATTTTAGTTTTGTTTTACTGATAATCAATTGATTCATGAATAAGTGAATGAATCAGAAACGGAAAATGGTTGTAGAATGTAAATGAAGAGATACTATAATCCTACAAGTTAAAAAGAAGCCTGTGCAGAACGAAGCTGTGAATGCTGCAGCTTCGTTCCGCGCAGGCTTCTTTCTTTCTAACTTGTAGCAGGCCCTACTACACATCATAATTATGCCTTCCCTTCCTTCTTATAGGAAATTCACCAGACATTCTCTTCTCGTTTTACGTACCTAAAGGTTTGAGTTTACCAAAAGTTTAAATTAAAAACCGATTATAGGCGTATTTTTATAATTGTCTGGGTATTTTTTAATGTCTCCTTTTTAGTTAAAGACATTATTAAATTTCATTTTTCGCTTTGTTAATGATCGTTGAAACAATATTGTACACCGAATTTTTAGACTGGCTTTATTCTTTATTGGTTGAGAAAGATGAACAAAATGTGTTTTTTATGACATAGAAAGGCTAAATACATTCGCCGCTCTATCTGGAGTATCAATGTAAATAAAATAAAATAGTTGAGTGCTATACATGGATCCTCAAACGAGTTCCTCAATTAAAACATTCAACAGCAGTGACTTATCACCCAGACTCGACTGAACTCCATATTGTTACTAGAAAAATATTTTCGAGGAAGCTAAAATTCAAGAAAAAGGGATTAAGAGTAGCCTAGTTTGTGTGTAACTAAAGGAGATGTAATCGACATTAGTTTAGCAAGGACTTCTTAGGACAGTTGCCCTCCTGCAATCTACAATTGAAAAATTCGCTAAAATAACACATCAATGTGCCCGTTTGAGGCAGAACTGAAGGAGAAACCTTCATGCAAGTACGTCATAGTCATGGTCACTCGTAAATTGAAAATACGGTATTCAAGATATCTTCATTTCATATTATAATTCAGTGAAAATTACGTAACAAAACAAATAATAATGCACAACAAAATAATTTATACTTAGAAACTCAGGCAAATAGTTATTTTATTCTTATGTAAGGATTTCATGGAATTCAAGTAACTATTGGATCTAATAATGATTAAAGTGTTTTAAAAAAAATATTTCTCCAGGGGCCCGAATTATTAATAAATGCCCCATTCTGATGTGCAGTATGGTCTATAGGAGGCCTGGAAAGTCAAGATTAATATTGAGCGATACTTGAAATTTGCTATTTTTCGTGAATCGTAACTAATTAGCCTTAAGTAGGTGAACACCGTGTCCACCGCTGTGGCTCAGGGGATGCGTTCAATCCTCTCACGCAGCGGGCCCGGGTTCGATTCCTGGTCGGGACAAGTTACCTAGGTGAGGTTTTTTCCGGGGTTTTCCCTCACCTGTGAGACAAATGTCAGGTAACTTTAGGCCCTTGTGGTCCCCGGATATCATTTGGCTGTCATTATCATCTTCATTCCCATCCTCGCCTTGTTTGGAGTGAGTGTGTGTGTGAATGGTGTGTATCGTCCTATGTGTTCGTGTTGTCTCGGAGGTGGCCCCGCGTTGGGCTGATCACTCATCCGGGGAGGCCCTCCATGTCCTTGTCTGGTCAAAAAAGTATGTATGTGATCCAAAGATAATCCCTCTCCCGACAGGTCGCGGCCCTGTAAGGCCCGGGCGGCTTGGGTCGCTTAAATCCTGAACACCGTGAGACGGAAATCGCTCATTAAGAAGATCTTAAGTGGCCTGGTCATAGATGCGATAAGTTTGTTAATAGTTTGCACCTAGGTTATTCCCTCGAATAAGTACAGTATTTCGATTTTTGACGATGTCGATCCTATATAATTATCAGGCCTTGAACATCTCAATTTCTGAAACAAAATAATTAATATAATTACAGAAGTAGTCATACAGAAGAAATTTTATTGCTTGCTTGATAGTTCTCTTCAATGCTTCATTTCCTGTAAGGTCGCAGTAGGCACGGAATTGAAAAATATCTTCGGATATATTAATATTTATGTACAGGTAGGGGGAAAAAAGCGGACCGACTGAAATATCTAAGTTGCCGATATGCGCCACTGCGCATGCCTAGCAGCATTCACAGGATAACAGGGAATGTCTTGAAATTTGTTCTAGACAATATAGACAATCAATTGAGAAATAATTTCACGTAATTTGCATTGCTTATGAAAACAAACGTTTCCGTTACATCTCTTACATTTATTTACGTATCACAAGGGTCTGAAATCAGCCACAACAGTCAGTCCGCTTTTTTTCACCTGTACAATCCCGTACGAACTGGTCTATCCTATGTTAATCTCTCCTAAAGTTATGAAAATCTATTTCGCCTCTGATGTAGATAAATCATACTAGGACTCTACCGTGCTCCGAATTCTATATTGAATTGTATAACCCTCTTTAATGCATAACGGGTTTCTCCTTTAGGGGTCTGGCCAGTCACCACCCGACTATCACTCGCCAGAAGGGCTCATAATGCATTACGATGATATGCTCTAGACCTATAGTAAGATGAATAAGAAAAATATTTTATTGGAATAATTTATTTGGATTCAGATTCATATGTTTTGGTTGGCACTCTCTATGTCATTGGCTCATTGCTATAAAACAAGACTGTTTAGCTGCTAAAGTAAACCAGTGAAAGGTTCGGTGTTGTACAGTAGGTCTATGTAATCTTGATACTACAGTCATTCACTAACATGTTGGCCATGCTTACCGTATCAGTGTGTCAAATTAACTAAAAAGCGACGAGTGACCTTCATTTGCGGCAGTTTCAAGATACATTTCCGAGCAAGAAAATTTTCTTAACTTTGTTATTACCTTTTCTTAGGAGTGCAATAAAGATACAAATCTAATAATTATAAGTTTATATGGTTACCGTAACGCCTCTGTTCTAACCTAACCACACTCAAAATTATTTCTAAGATACGAAGATAATTTTTCTCAAATTGTTGTAAACATAACATCGAATTTGTAAACAATAACTATTCATGGCCGAAAGGTACCTAAGATTTTCCAAACTGAAGTAATTTACAAATACTATAACTTACTGCTGTAAGTGTAAGTTAATACACTATCCTAATATCCTAAGTGTACAACACTTACGGTAGCTGGACAGCACTGGCTGAAAAATATTAATTCGATATATTTAATTTTTTTTGCTTCATTATTATTATTTATTTATTATTACTATAATATCATATTACAGGTAAAAACAAAAATCAACACAAAATACTATTTCTAATTTAGTATAAAAAATGAAGGTACCCTATACCCCTAGATGAGCAAAGCTCGTGTTTAGGGGTATAATAGACCAATATAAATCCAATTGTACATCAATACACAATATACTCCAAACGAAAATTATAAATGCATGAGTACAATGTATGTAAAACAATTTGCATCATTAACCAGTCATTTATATAGAATTACATAAAAAAACAGAATGAAAAATTATAGGAATAAATTGGATTGAAACATTGAAAAACAAAACAAAATTAAAGTTGTGTTATTAATATGATATAATAATATATTTTTATTTTCCTCTTAAAATGTTTGAGGTTGTAATTTATATATTCTGGCTGCTCAGCAAAAAAGTGTTATACAATTTCAAACCATAGTTTTGACCATGTAATTGCCCTTTGGTCGTCTTGAATTTTGACTCAGCGAAACGAAAAATGGCGTTTCTTCTTGTATTTTGACAATCACTGAAGGACATAAATTTTGATCTGTTTTTACGGTAATATAATAATAATTTTAACTTATAAAGCTGTTCGATTTTCATAACATTGAATTCAGCTTATAATAGTTTTGATGGGTAATCAATAGGTTTATTTAAGCAAATTTTTATTATTCTCTTTTGAAGTAAAATTAACTTTTTACAAATGGTCTTAGGAACGCTACCCCATCCAAAAATTCCGTATTGGATTAACGATTCAACTAGTGCTAGATATATTGACCGTAATGTAGAAATTGAAAGTAAATTTCGAAGGATAACAAATTTGTAAATAGTCTTCCGTGTTTATCAGTGTAATTTTCTTGTACTTAAATTATGGAATATTAATTAAAATAGTAAAATAATTATATAATAAGGCGGATAAAAATTTGTGATGTCTGAAGAACATTATACTTCTTCTGAAATTTGTAATGATGTCACTGAATTATATCTAAACTGTTTTCCATTTAGTTACACTGCAGAATCGCGACCTGTTTCTGCTCTATTCAACTGGGAATAATAACGGGAAATTTCATTAAGGTCTTTTCACATTATTTTGATCGATCGTATCCTATCGTATAAATATTAAGAGAAATATTGTTTAGTGTTTACTTTACGAGACTATTCGTATTTTAACATAGTCCATCCGTTCATGCATGTTTCTTATCCGTATTTCAGAACTGTCAGGACGATACAGGAAGCATGACGTCACTGACGTTTAGTAATGGGTTGGCTCTAGAGTTCCATAGTAGCCTATGTAGTAATGTTGTCCCGGCTATCGGTCAATGCTGAGGACTTGGCAGGAATGCTGATAGATTACCGCGACTTGAGTCCATATATGACAAATTTAGTACCATTAGTAATTGCACTGTTTGACTGCTTTCTTCCACATTTCCTCCATGCTAACTTAAGAGCTTTCTTCTGCAGTTCAATCCAGAAGTCACGCCTCAAGAGTACTCTTTGCCCATGATTTGCTATGTATTAAGTGATCATGCGCAGATTGGAACATTATAGTGGGTGAAGATTAGTGTCGTGTGATCTCTGAAGCATGTAAATCCTCTTTAGGAGTGCAAGTGAGCGAGGTAAGAAAGTCCAGTGACTTGTAAATGTCATTCCATTAAGTATCTGCTATATTGAAGGTAGAAAGCTATGTTTCGTAAGTGGAGGAATCATGCAGATCTACCATTTTCTTGCTGGGAGATCTCTAGTTTATATGTACATGCATTTTTAGATAGTGATTATTTTTCGAACTACTGTTAATGTTGTAGACCCATCAGGTAAATAAATGAACTTTTTCATGCTATTCATTTAGTGATTGTAGTGCAGGTTCTCTAATTATCTTTGTGGAGAAAATATTTTATATTTGTATAGGAAGGAGGCTTCAATATTTTAGTTTTTTTTAGGATTGCATGGAATGTTAGGCCTAGGTCAGTGAAATCTGGGGAAATTAAGATATGTGAGAGCATTGAAATAAAATGAAAGCTCTAAACTTTTAACAAAGGTAAAGCAGAAAGTATAACTTTGTAGAATTGTTAGAGAGATGACGAAGAACCACAAATCACAGTTCTTGATGTTAATTTCAACTTAAATGACATTAAAATGAACAAAGTAAGAATATAAAATTAAAATAGAATATTTCCCTCTGTTTAAAGTGGCCGTGCTGGCATCATGCTCAGTTGGGGTTCCGCCTGTGCACAACGAAAAGAGATACCTTAAAAAGTGGAAAATATGACTGCAAATATGCCCTTATAAATGACTAAGACCTAAAAACCCTAAATATGACCTATTAAAATAATGTATTTTCAAAAAATAAATGTTCCAATTTAAAACAACTTACATCTCATGAATTCAATCACATAATAACTTTTTAACAGTTTTGTTTATTTACAGTTTTACTTCTAATATTTTTAAAAGAATTTGCTCCTGTTTGCTAGCTTAATCAGTCCAAATATTCCTAATATTTTGCGTGTCCTTATAAAATATGAGCAATTGCATTATTTTTAAAATTCAGGGTACCTATTAATTTGGAATAAACATTAAATTAATTAAATAAATTTCAAAATTAACCCGACCATGTGGTACATGCACTGTGAAATTGTGCTCCTTTGCCGAATTTATACTAAAGTATGACGTTAAATTACAAATATAGTCAAAATATGACCAAGACCAAAGTATGACTTTATATGCAAAAGAAAAACGGTCCGATTAGGATAACAAGCTTGCAATTCGTGTTTAATTTGTGTTTGCAGCGGCAGGATAAAAATATGTCATGTCATAAACATCTGGATCCTAATAAGAAGCGATCTTGCACAAAAATACCTTTTATATTTCACTGGATCTTCAATAAAAAAAAGAATAATACCGTAATATAGTCTGCGCGGAAATGTGTAAGCCAGTAGGGTGGGCTTTTCCCGCCGTCTAAAACGAGGGATTTGACCGCTCGCCTCCCACCGCTGGGACCGGGATCGAATCTCGGTGGATCGATGTGACATTTGTGGCGGACAAAATGGGGTCGGGCAAGTTTTCTCGGGATGTTCCTGTTTCCTCTTCCATACGTCATTCCACCATTGCTCCATTCATCA
Organism: Ectobius pallidus; assembly: GCA_964059195.1. NCBI lineage: Eukaryota > Metazoa > Arthropoda > Insecta > Blattodea > Ectobiidae > Ectobius > Ectobius pallidus. The sequence goes on from CAXKWD010000010.1 coordinate 20,330,696, forward strand.
TAATATGACCATTCAGTTGCAATAAAGGAATTATTAAAACTTCTCCGCGCTGACTACAAATGACCACACTGCTGTATATCTATGAAACCTAACCTTTTCAGTAAGGACTCAAGTATACAATAAGTCTACTGGCATTCTGCCTAATTTTTGGTATGTAATAGTCACATTTCAGCATGGGATACAGGATTCAATTTTACGCTCATAATATAGTCTTATACTTTGTCTTGGTCATCGATATATTAAAAAATTGGATCGCTAACAGCAGTGGCTCAGAGCGCCACCACTCGCCTCCCCCCACCACCGGTAGGCAACAACAGAGCTCTTATAAACAGTTCGAGACACTACTTCGATTACCTGTGTGCAAACAATCACCCTCAGTTTATTGGTAGCAAGCCGACCGTTAAGTTTATAAGAGTAATTGATCAGTTATTTGATTACTTGAATAGCCGTGACCCATATGGGACACACTTTAAAGGACACATTAAGCTATCAAACAAAGATTATGATGAGAAAATGCTGTCTGATGCTTCAAAGTACTTATCAAAATTAAAAATTGATGGTATTTCTATTTTAGTTCATCCAAGGAAAACATTTGCCATTGGTTTTTAAGTGATATATGCTCTATTCAAACGTTAAGAGACAGATTGTTAGCAATGAACGATTTTAAGTACTTGCTTGTCACAAGGCCATGTAGAGCTATTTTTTTTCTTGTGTTAGAAGTGCAAGTGGTCATAATAACAATCCCAACGTTAGGCAGTTTGAATGGGCCGTTAGAAAACTAATCTTTAGAAATAGTGTTACGCCACCAGCTAATAGCAATTGTTTACAGTTTTACCCAAACCATCAGAATTCACTTCTAAGTTTCTCAGAGTGTGCAGTGGTAGATAAAATAGTAGAAGAAGATAATACTGACTCTGGCTTACTAGAAATAGCAGATATTTTGGATAATTATGAGGAATCTTATTACAACGATAACATTTTGTACTATATCTCAGGTTCTGTAGTTAAAACCATTCAGAAAAGACTAAAATGTGAGGAATGTTGTGAATAGTTATTAACAAGCAATGACAACTTAAGTAGATACACACACTTTACTAATTTTGTATCAAGAGAAAAATTGTTTAAATGCCATGCAGGTAATGATGACTTTGGTGAAAACAATCATCAACTTACTCTAATTTATTAAGCTCATTGGAAATTTATTCCTTAAAATTGTATGCCATCATTTAGCTAGAGAGAAAACAACCTCTGCCGTTTCAACAAAGTTCGGGTTTCGACAGAAATTTACGAAATTGATCTTGTTTAGTAATGTGTAAAAATTACATAAATGTAGTCTGTCCTTTTTTACCTTCATACCAGTTAAATAATGCAATATGCAATTCGAGTGAGCCTAAAACAACGACAACATAGGGATTGCGCCATTTAAAATAAGGCAGTGAGTCTTGCCTTCCGATGGTGGGGGGGAGCGAGTATTTAAGAACCTTGGCCCGAGCTGACTGGACCTAATTCCTACAGCGCAGTCATCAATCCAGTGTGTTTATATATCGATGGTCTTGGTGCATCACCCGGTGCATTGTATGAATGTAGGAAATACTCGATTACGTCAAGATCCTAGTTCTCAATCTCGGGCACTGAAGTTCTGATTGTATTGTAGTCAAGGATAGTACGAGTACGAGTACGATAGATATCTGGATTTTTACGCGAGGTAAAAACCACCACTCCCATTGGCTACCTACGAACTTTCATTGGTCCTTTAGGCACTGGCTGTGCAACTGCTTTATTCACGCACATTTCCAATGCAGTGCAGCGCAAACACGTGCATGCGATCAGAAGTGGCTGGTGCTATGGCTGCTCAAACATTTCATTCCCCTTGAATTGCACAGGACGAAAGACGGGCGAGGGAGTGGTATGTTGATGTAGGTCTTCTACATAGAAAGATTATGTGTCTGTATTACAATTTATAATTTTTCGATGTGCCAGATTCAGATTTGGACGCTTCCAATGCTACCGGGTTATTGCCGGCCGGAGTAAGTGGCCTATTTTCACCTCTCAAGCTACCTTCATGGGTTTTAGGCAAGTGCCAGGTTAGGAGTAGTGATATTAGTGAAAGTGACAAGGAGAGGTATATTGGCGGCAGTTAGGGTAGGAAAAGTGATATTAAAGTGTTTTGCAGATGACAAGCCGTTTCTTCCTTCTCCTGCTTAGATACGCGGTCCAATCAGAGACGGCGAGACGGAGGGAAGACCCTTACTGCTAGCGGTACCTCATTAGCTCGTACAAGTGATTGGCGGTGAAGGAATTGGCTTCTCATTTGAAAAATACTTTAGTGTTAGTGACATGTAGAGCTAGGTTGGTGGCAGTTAGGTTAGGAGTAACGATATTAGTGTTGATTGTCACCAAGTTTACAGCCTTGGTTTCTGCGTCACATAAACCGACGACTCCCTCCCGTCCCGCAGCTGAGCAAACGATTCTCGTAAATAAGCGTAAATTCATTCATCATTTTAGGTTAATTTTGTATGAACTTCTTAACGATTTTACTTATACAGTAGAGTCGCGATAATCCGAGCCTCGATAATCCGAGATTCCGTGCAATCCGAGATGCAAAAAAAAACATGAAATTTAAAAAAATCCATATATAGAAAGGCTTGGACAGTTTTTTAAAAGTTGTAAATGCTTATAAATAATCTTTCTCTATCGCTGTTAATGTATGGTATGTGTGTATCTGTAACTTGAATATCTACACATTAAATTTGGCTTCGTTTTACGAACATATGTATGTAGTTGAAAATTCCCTTATTTTCCTCCTTTCCGTGTAATCCCAGTTTTCTGTAATCCGAGGTACCATCAGCCCCAATTAACTCGGATTATCGCGACTCTACTGTATGTAGAATATCCCTACAAGGAAAGGTTGCTTATATCTGGATTCTAAAGGTTTTGAAAAACACGATAACGTGAAGTTTGGCCTTTTTCGTTCAAAAAGGATATGAGTTATAATAAACCCTAGTATAGTATAATCTGGCGTATACAGATTAAATTTACTTCAACAAGACTTCGGATAGAACTACTGTGTTCTTTATGATTACCTTCTGCGATGACTCCCTTGTAAACAAAAACAAGTTGCAACATTGGTCTTCGGCCGGAGGGGGCGGTCATTTAATAGCGGTACAAATTGCATTGGTTTTTAAGAGGTGTGGTCTTTAATATAGGAATTATTGTAGTTTTAAGTATCTTTATAACTTTTTACAATTGACAGTTAAAGAGAAAATAGTATAAAACGTACAAAATTACGGTGTGTAATCTCTATAAGTTATACGAGTATATAAGAGGCTTTGTACTGAATGACTGACTGACTGACTTAATGACAGAGAATCAACGCATTGCCTAATCTATAACAGGTAGGCACTTGGAATTTTGACAGTACCTTCGTTTCATAATGCAAGTGCTCACTAATTCATTGCTGAGAAAAAAAATGAAATTCGCATATATCTCACCTATGCATTTCATCGAAAGCTATATGACCCCCCTTTAATATAATTACCTACGAACAAGTAATTTCATTTTAATATTTTTATTTCTGAATATAACATTACTTCCGATAACAAAGCAGTTTGTGTAATTTGGATGCTCTGATGAACGGTGACCATGTAGAGCGCATCAGCATCTAGTGCAGGGATGGGCATCTCGCCAATATTTGTGGAAGGGCGCACTTGAATGTGGTGTGGAAGCACAGTGCGCGCAGCATGAACCGGTTATTGTTTGGGTGGGGGGAATGAAGGTCAGATCAGTGCTGCACTGATAGTATACGTTCACCTATATTTTGATGTGTGTTGAAGAGACTATTGATAATATACGTATTCCTTGGAACTTACTTGTCAGTAACGATGGTGCTCCATCCATGATAGGATGTGATGTAAGGTTTGTGCAACTCCTTAGGAATAAATATCCTGGGCAGGCAATAGCCTCTGTGCATTGTATAATTCACCAGGAAAATTTATGCGCCAAACATTCTAATCTACCTCATGTAATGGATGTTGTAGTGAAGGTAACCAATGAACTAAATCACAGGTAATTTAAAGGGTTTCTCGCAGATCTTGAAGCCGAATATTCAGACATACCATACTATTCAGAGGTCCGTTGGCTGAGCAGAGGAAGGCTACTCAATCGCTTTTTTGAGTTGCTCGAAGAAATAGATATGTTCTTGGAAATGAATGGTTCGCCAGAGCTTAAGGATGACAAATGGCGAGCTGATTTTGAGTTTCTAGTTGATTTGACTGAGCATCTTAATCACTTAAATGAGACCTTGTAAGGAAAAGACCAACTAATCACACAACTTTATGATTCAGTTTAAGCCTTCAAGTCAAAACTCACGTTATGGGATCGCCAGTTGTCAAATGGAAATGTATCTCATTTCCCTCACTTAATGACTATGGGAAATTCTGTGAAAAGTTCTGATCTCGAAAAATACACAACTGTTCTACGATCTGTACCCGAAGAGTTTGATTGCCAACATAGATAATAACATGCGGAACAGAAGATGTAAAAAATAAAAAAAAACAACTTTGAAGCTTGCATTTGTCATGATTGCCCCAAAAATATGTACAACATTTTTATTCAGATATTGATACTAGGCCTAAAACTAGACGAAATATGTAGGTTTGTTGTGTTTATTGATACGTTATTACGCGATCAGCAGTATTTTTGTTATTACTTAACGATATTTTGTCAGTGCAATATTTTCATTTAGAATCCCTGTTTTAGTTTAGTAATTCAAATGCAGGCTGCAAGTGTCACTAGTCCAACAATGAAACAGTAATAAAATTTGATTTTTTTATTTGCAGGGTTATTGAGTATAAAATATGTTTATTGTTGCTCTTGAAATCATCATGTTTGTTTGTCAGAGAAATCGATTCATTGGATCATAGCTGCTGTAGTTTGATAATGTCAAAGCAGGCGATAATAATTATAAACATTAGTTTTATGAAGATATTTATGGTATTCATACAGGTACTTCTGTACTAGTGAACTTGTACAACACAGTACATAATTATGAATCAAATTCAGCATGAAGAGAATATTTAATATGTTATGTTTATTGTTTCGGTAACGTCAGATTCACAATCCGCCGCCGCAACATTTTTACTTTGCGGCGAGCAGCTACCAAGCACACAGTCCGCAGGGCGCCCTTGCAACTCCACAAGAGCACGCGAGATGCCCGTCCCTGATCTAGTGGAACTATTGGTCACCGGTAGGCCTATTGGAAGCAGGGAGATAAACAGCACTTATAACAGAAGTAGGCATTTGGTTAAATAAATAAATAAATAAATTTGTCTATATCATTAGGTTTTAGTATGTATTTTCTATAAAACGGACGATTTATATAGTCCTTCAGTGGTACTTGGACTTGTGTGTTTTTTTAAAAACCTTGTCCTCGCACATCATTTTGTACTGGAAAAAGGGGTTTCACGTGTAAAAAAACCTGCTCTATTCAGACTGTCTCGTGAGAGTTATTTCAAGTCCTCTGTTTTTAGCCTGGCATGCCTAAACCAGCAATAAGCTGTAGTCAATTCTGAAGCTAGTGGATCTGTAATATACGCAATTCCTATGATCTACATAAGGATGAAATCTAGAAGTTGATGTAGAATTTGAGAAATGTGCTCTTTGGGTAGGGGTATAGAAAAGGAAAGAGTTGTTTAAACGGATTTATTTTATATTTATTTGCATATATTGCCTTAGATATTAGGTAGCGTACATTAATTCCTCTGAAGTAACCTTCTAGATTCCCTAGTTGACATTCAATTTTTTTAGATTAATGCCATATACGTATCTTAATTTGTAAATGTCTTTCGGCTGAATATTAGCATTGGAGTACCATACTAGTTAAATAAGAACTTTACATGTGAAGTTTATAAATTTCCTGCCATGCTTCGTGCCAGCAATATTGTGAACATTACAAAAATAAATAAATAACGTTATATACATTTCGTCTTATAGTTAATTAACTATTAATGCAATTGCTGGTAACAATTATTATTATTATTATTATTATTATTATTATTATTATTATTATTATTATTATTATTATTATTATTATTATTATTATTATTATTATTGTTATTTGATAGTTGTAATTTTCTCCAATGGAATTCAGAAATCCACTATTTTACGGCAATTCGTCTAACGTTTGATACCCGTGTTGCTGTAGTAAGGAAATGCAGTTCGATAAAATACAATAAAAGTAACAATGAAAATATATCCAACTGCGAAGCGGTATATTCCTATTAGTGCATGGTTACGGTAGAAAAGTTGTATTTTTCTTATTTTTAAAGCGGAAAAACAAATTGCAGAGTAAAGTGAACATAATAATGCACTAGCAATCACTCGATTGATAAACATTCATTACAATCACTTTCACTTCTTATTTTAAGCGTTAGCTATGTACCCTGGTAATGTTTATATTTAAAACAATCTTAGTTCTTCAAGATTAAAAACAATTCCCAACGATGATATTATTGTTTGTTATGGTTTTAACCGCGGTTGTTTACTATTGCATAAGACTGTAACTCTTGCCGATGTTCCGAAATTCTGTCTGCAAGAATTCTTTTACATACATATAGCCTAACTGATAATTATACATTGTTCCATTTATACACATATAAATGCCATCTACTTGAATCGGGATTAAAACCGCGTAGCCTAACCAACTGTTACGCCCAGGCCGTAAATGAGGATAAAATTGTATCAGTTGATTAGTTTATATGTAATAAAATGGCTAAGTATGTACATACATAAGGACTAAAATACTCAAAATGTAGAGTAAAATATGTACTAATGTTTTTTTATGGTGAAAAATAGTGTAAAGCAGTGGTGCCCACAGGGGGGGGGGGGTTAAGATGCAGACTGCGTCATTGAAATTTCTGGGGTGGGGGGCAAAATATTATCGTTTTATGAATTTTCTGGGGGGGGGGGGGTGAAAATGGTTGAAAAATTAGCGTTTTATATGTTAAAAATAAAAACAGTCAAGTTTTATAACTTCAAAAGGTCTCTTCTAATTCTTTAGAAGTGAATAGTCAGTCAATTAGCGAAACGCATTTGCTTGTAAACAACTGCCGCGCCAACGAAATCGATCACTCTGTGCCGACAGCGGCGACTGCGAACTGAACCATTGTTGGTAGAATTATTGGAGTATTAGTTTTTACTGGGTTACTAAAGTCTTTGTGCAATGCCGCCTGCAAGAATAATGTTATTCTCGGAAGTAATTTTACTGCACTCTAAAGTACGTGCCACCTTATAAGAACGGGAGGGAATGCGTGGAATTATCTGTCTATAACCAATGCTTCATTCTTAATTTGAAACTTGAGGTTACGGCTACTGGTTTCAGTCCATCTCGGCATCTCGAAAATGCCGAAAAAACAACAGCAATTTAAATATAAGTGTTTAGATTATTGTGCAATGCCATTATTAGGCATGACAAATGGCAAGATCACTGCAGAAAGAAACATCCGTATAAACTGAAACATAATTTAGATATAAAGTACAAGATTACTGAAAGTAAAAGAAGTGGCGAAGATAAATGGAAACTGTATTTTGATGTAAATCCCAAGCAGAATCTTCAAGATAAAGATGAAGAATTTCGACAGTCATGGGTGCCCATACCCAGGGGCGGGGGGGGGGGGGCGCAAGGGAAAAATGTATATTAATAATTATTATAGTCAGGTGTTTTTCTTTTAAGATAATTATTTGAAAGTCAGTTAAGACATAAAAAGTTTGCAGAAGTTTTACCAAATCGACAACATGGAAGCAGAATCCACAGTGGATTACGAAAGTGGGATCCAGGGGGTTTGGACCCCCAAATGTAAAAACCTAAAATTCTATATTTGTATTAAAAAATATGTATTTAATTAAACAAGATTTGTTGGTGAGTCAAATATGATATAGCAGTTATTTTCTTCTCATAACATAATGAGTAGGCTTATTATGTACACTGTTCCATCTGTTATTAAACTTTTCTTATAAATAGTAATAAGTATTATAACTTAGGTAACAATTTCTTGTTTAAGTTGCCAAGTCTTAGAGTACAGTAAACAAATTTGCTAACTAGTTTTTCAGTGCTAAAATAGCGTAAAATGTGATTTTCATTACTTCAACATTTAAAAATTTTCCGGGCACCCGACTTAGGTAACATTTTCTTGTTGACATTGGCATGTCTTAGAGTATGGTAGACAAATTTTCTAACTAGTTTTTGAGTGCTAAAATAGCGTAAAATGTGATTTTCATTAGTTATATATTTAAAAATTTTCTGAGGATGGACCCCCTTTTTGGGGGGTATTCCAAACCCCCCCGGCACTTTCGACCCTCCCCGCAATTATTTTCTGGCTACGTCATTATTGCACTTATTATATTATTAATATAATGTTACAAAGTGGCCCAAGAAGTTAAAGCGACAAAAAATTAATTAATGAAAATAACTGCTCCCCCCTAGAAAATATCATATGGACGCCCTTGTCGACAGCCAGTCAGGTTGGGGGGGGGGGTGAGCAATGAAGTTTGGGGGGGTGCGTCATGAAGTTTGGGGGGAGGGCACCTTGTGTAAAGTACACCCATGGTTATGAAATGAGTACATTTGAAGATTTATTGCTTCAACATGAAAGTCACAAAATAGAAGTTTAGCCTTCTTAAAAATATAATTCGTATTCTTTTTGGAGATTATGTTAAAATTAATATCCTAAAGAGAATTGCCTATTTTGAAGCAATGGATTAAGTTTTCAAAACTGAAACTGCGTCTGTTGTCTCTGAAAATTGCTTTGTACTCCGTAAATGTTCGCTTATCACCACAAGAAATCATAGGGACCAACCTGATCCTTACATCATCTTTAGGAGCTATATTCAGATCTAGTTCCAGATGTGGTTTTCAATAGTTAATAGAAATTCAAGAATCCAGCTTTGAAATACAGATGCTAGTAAAGTAAAATCTAATTATCTTACAAGGATAAGTTTGAAACCATAAAATATGGAATATATTTAAAATAAAACGTTTAAATATGTAAAGATATGAGAGTTAAAATTTATACTACGGTATACCTTGAAATATGGATATATAGAGAAAATAAAATGAGTCTTAAACCATTCCAAATGTCCAAATTCGTAAGTAGATATCTAAATTTTAACTTGAACCAATGTAAAAACAAATATGTATTTATGTATAAATCCTAGCCCTGATCATACATGATGGTAAACAAAGACATGAACCTGTATTGCGTCATCAGTAAGGGTATCTGGTAGGTCATATTTTTCTATATAGTCACACAATAAGAACAATTTCATATTAATTTTATTTGTAACATTTTAAAGAATAACAAATATGCCAGGCTAATTGAAATTGAAAAAAGATGCTAAATATTCCCAACTTCACACTCCCTTTTCCCGTTGACATTTTTTCGCGAAATGTGAGAATTTCCCTCCGTTTGGCATAACTGAATTATAGTTTTCACATTAATAGAGTGATAGCCTATGACATCCATTTCTTCGTTCGTATCACAAAATTATAATAAATCATAACGTTTTAGCATAATTTAAAACGTGTAATATTAGTTTTTTATTTTGTTATTTTATGATTTACACAGTAGTTTTAAAAACAAAGTAATTAAAGTTTTAATAAACTCGTTTGATACTGTGCAAGAAACAGATTAGGATGACGACAATCTAGATTCCAAAGTTTGGTTATCAAATTGGATTGCAAGCCAATTATGCGGAGGTAAAACTATAATTTTAAATGCACTTTACACCTCGTAATTTATTGTTAGTGTATATTATCTTGAGAGATGTGTCGTTCGAGTGACATATTCCTGTGCATTAGAAAGATTCACATTAACTTTCAGACGGTTTATGAATGTACTTGCATAGTGTCAAGTTTAACTATTTTCTTGTTGACTTATACTGACACGGTTTGACATATTTAATACAGTAATGACGTATTTATTTGAAGTCTTTTGATTCATTATTATTACCTCATGTGATAAAGGAGTAGGCTACAATATTTTAAGTTAGCTGCAACTCATCGACTGACATTCATGGGCTCTAGTTTTCAGCTGCCGTATCGTAACTGTTCTATGATTTAGTGGGTTTTAATAGTGTTATTATGCTTGTTTTAGTTAAACTCTTTGTCAATAATTTATTAGACGAGTTTGTTGCAGACCAGTGTACGATATTTTAAATGTATGAAGTTCTCAAGCATGTCAAATAATAATAATAATAATAATAATAATAATAATAATAATCGTTTTTCTAGCGCTGTTCCTTAATACAATTACTTCGGGTTTCTAAGCCAGGTTGAAGGGATTTTATTTCTGACGTTTCGAAAACAAGCTGTGATTATATTTCAAGGGGTAAAGGGTAACGAAATGGAGTCACAGTAGAATCCGAAACATTGGTAAGAATCATCCTTCCAATCTGACTGGAATCCTGAAAGAGAATTTTATTCGTCTGAAGTAATAACATATTAAATTTTAAATATTACATATTAACCAGGGAATTGTTTTTATCTGACCTATGTGAATATAGTACGTATTAAAGTGGAACGCGCTTTTATTATATATTTTTGAACACATGGCAATCAATATTTTACAATGTATTAGGCTACAAACCATGTAAAATATTTTTCCATAAAATTAACTTTTTAAAAATAATTGTTATATGAAAATTGAAGTTCCTAGTAGTAGGTCTATACTGTAATTGCCCGTACTAGGTTTCCGGGACTCAAACCTGGTCTCGTGATATTTATTCCGAGCACAAATTCTCTTCACCTCTCACATCCCGATCTAAAGTTTCCTAGGAACCTGTTGTGATTTGGATTCTATGTTAAACTGTAGGTCCCGCCTACTGTAATATCCCTTTGAGCAATCGAAATCCACAGAAGTAGGAATTTATAAGGAATTGATAACGGTGTAGCATATCAGCATGGGTGTACTTTACACAAGGACTAGGCGAATGATAAAAGATACAAGAAAATTAATTGTGTAATCTATTATTTTTTACTTTACTACATGAAGATAATTTTTGAATTAATGTTCACTTATGGGTGATTTGATGACTAGTGATTAGAACATATTAACCAAGATGATAAGCGGATTAAACTACGCTGGGTAAATTCAGAACTTTGGATGAAGCTGGCTTCACCTCCTGCAATAGCCCACGTTACTTAAATCCTACCATAGTTCGAGTTCCAGTTAATCTGCAGTGGGTAGAAAATCCACAATAGTGAGAACTTCTCTTTCCTTTCCAAGGCTCTAATTAGCCACCACTCTCATAATAATTCGTGCAATGCCTCACATTATCTCTCTATATATAAGAGGCTTTGTCCTGAGACCTGACTAACTGAATGACTGACTTAATGGCAGAGAATCAACGCAACGCAACGCAACCTATAATAGGTAGGGACTTGGATTTTGACAGTGCCTTCGTTTCATGATGTAAGTGCTCGCTAAGAAAGGATTTTGCAAAATTTTGATTTTAAATGCCAAAAATTAAATGTTTTCGAGAATACTTAATCCCTTTTTACAAAGAATTATCAAATCCAAATCACAGTTCACATGACAACATATTGTTGCCAGTGGTCTCAGATGGGTTTGGAAATAAAATAATGAAATGGGAATTTGGCAAATTAGAGAAGATATCAATATAATTCATGTTATAAATAAATATTAAAGAATGAAATCCACGAAAATAATGCAGTCACATAACTTTCTCTACCCTGGACATAGAGAAAACATTACGAGGTATGGTAATATGTATATTATTATATTGCGGGTTTTTGGAGAGAGAAGTATGAAAGTGATATTGCATTTCTGTTTAGGCCTAATTTCATCCCCAAAACGGATTTATGGTAACATGAGACTGAGAAATAAAATATTCCGCAAAGACAATACAATTTTGTGTTACCGGAATTTCAGTTTCTTCTTATTTGAACCCCTACCAGGCTTGGTGTGTACAAGCGACGGGATGCAAAATTCTACATCCTCTATGAGCCATGAAAAGCTATACCAAGCGTTTTCTGAGGGAGTAGTTTGAGTGTGATAAGTCGTTCTTCCTATTTCAAATTCTATGTACCTATATAATGACCTATAATTTAAAAATCGAAAGTCCTTCATAAGATAATTTCCAATTACAAAATAAAAAACCCGGGCCACGCCGGGCCTTTTAAGCTAGCAAAAGATAAATAAATAAAATTAAGACTCGTACTTAGCCTTTCTTACTGACATGTTTGCCTAGTATTATTTCTGGTTATCTCTTAAAATTTTAATTTTCCAATTCTGCAGAAGTATACAAAGGAAAAGGATGGCATCGTTGAAAGGAAAATATTGGATTTATGTGCAAATTGTGCGTTCTTGTGATTAAAACTTCAGAACTCATGTTCATAACAACTAGGTATCACCACCATTTCCATACACGTTATTCTAGTATCCCACGTACGTTCATATATTTTATTACCCTACATTAGTTGTTTTTTTTATCACTGGCTTCCCGACTTCACACGCTAAAAATGTCTCAATCCTTACCTGCCGCGATGCCTAAAAACGAAACAAAATTAAACACGCGCGCGCACTCACCTACGGGTCACTTCAGCAAAGCGTTGTATGCTCGGCTCTGTTTGAATAGCGACTGGAGACAAGCGAAGGCCCGGCGGAAGCTCAAACCCCCGAATTTGCGCGCCCCCCCTCCCGCTGCCATTATACAGTTGTTTTGTTTTATTTTCAATTCCCTCCCATCCATCTTTCTCCTACTTGTTCTTCTTATCCTGGGATATCGTCCACCTAATATTTACACGTCTGTTCTAAGACACTTGGAGGTTACAATGGGTGACATATAATATAACGCCCATGTTGAAGTAATTTGCTCTATTTCTGAGCTACCTTCTCCTCTTAGCATTGTAATCAGGGGATTCTAGATTCTATTTTGAGTGTAAATCTACCTATCCTCCCTCTGTCCCCTTAGATCAAACGTCCGGATTGTTCTGTGTCATCGGAAATCTGTAATTTCTCACACATTTATTTTGTCATGTCACTTCTTAATGGACTGTGAGAGACCTAGATTTCAATTCGAAGTCTAAATGCATGCCTCTAAATTTTTACTGTCTTTCTACACGACATTGTAAATAATTAGACCTGTTTTCTTTTAGCACTTTACACTTTAAACTTGGCAGCACGGAATTTTTCATTGCAACGATCGTGAGAAGTGAGAGAAATTTACATGCATTATAAGATTCAGTTCCTCATGAATCAACTGGCAATTCTTTTAGATTAATTGTTTGATATTTTAATTAATATCTAAGTAATGTTTAGCATATCTTTGTTGCACAACCTCCACAGGTAGCCTACAGCCTATTAGTAGTAAAGAATTGTTACTGTAAAAAAAGAGGATTCTGGGATTAGAACCGCCATGCCTTCCGCTAATGAAAGTGATTCAGTAAATTTGTTTATTAGTCGTTACAATATATATATAAATATATATATCTTAATTCAGCTTTATTTGTACTCGTTTGAAAATCAAGGTTACATCACGAGCCAGGTTGTATGTGTATACCAATAGGCGATCTAACTACTGATGTGCATCTGTTTTCTATTGTTGATGGGTTAAAGCTCTGTTAATTTCAATTATATTTAATTTGCTTGATTATGGTACAGGATTAGTCATGGTAAGTAAATAGGCCCATCTAATTCGACATTCGCCTTTACGACTGGAGAAGCCGTGAAAAAACCATAGTCAAATTTGGATCCGTGACCGCCCGACTGCGAATCCAAGACGCTATTATCTTGGCCAACTTGCTCTGTAAAAGGATTGTTTTCGGGTGGATTTGAACGCTTCACGTTTTATCAGATGATAACGATTACCCCCGGCCAAGAAAGACAGTACTACAATTTTTTTCGACCATACTGTAGTACGCTTATTACATGTGACGTAACGGTATCATAATAGCATTCATTTCGACACTGTTTTTCATTTCGACTTTGTTGTGGAGTCGATTATTATCGAACACGAAACGATCTTGAGATCTTCAGGGTAACGGCTGAAATCTTCATAATAAATAGCCTGTACAGTATTTAAAATAATATAAATTTTCTTCGTGTTAATTTTAATATCATACTAAAATGAATTCATTTGGTGCTATAAAAATCCGTCGGTTTGAAGAAAACAGCAAAAATAAGCTTCGATTTGACTGACGCCATAAACTGCCCTCTCTCGTAGAAGACGTCAACCATCTTGAAGCGAAGGTCGTGACGAGTTTGTTGCCGTCTGTTTGGGTGAATATAAAATCTCAAAATTTAAACATTCAGGATAATTTAGGTCGAACAAAAATAGTCGTATGAAAATTATGAAACTCGCGTGCTCGTTTCATAAACATACTTTTACCTTAATAAATGGCATTAAGCTAGTTGCATAATGCAATAATTTTTCATTATAATAAGTTCTTACCAGCAGGTGCCCGTGGCTTCGCCTGTGATAATTTATTCAACCGCTAGAATTTTAAAATAATTTATTTGACAATAATTAAAACGTTATCTTTTTAACACTGATATAGTTTTTACATAAATTGCATGAATTACTTAATTATATTGTTACTGTCAATGTTTGGAAAACTGGGTTGGTGGTGATACAAATTACAGTAAAACAATATAAAAGAACCGGTTTTGTACAAAAACAATTTTTTTTTTCTTATAGAACTTCCGGATAAACTATATTACCGTAAATGTCCTTCTGTTTGCAGCTAAGATGTATACTGTAGTTCGTTTTACTGTGCTTTGAATCTCAGAGCTGTTACTCCAGATGGTTACTTTCTGAGTTTTTTTTATTAGTGATATCTTGGCCGTGTGATAGCAGAAGTTATACATTCCGCCATATTTTGGCCTAGGCCTATACGATTCGTTTATCTTTCTATATTACATCTTCTTCTTCTATATTAATAAAAGGAAGTGTCTGTTTCTGTCCTCCGTCTGTCTGTCCGCGATGCCCAGCGAAATCTACTCAACGCAGAGATCTGAAATTTTATACATAGGCGGACTAAAGGGTCGGAATGTGCACCTCGAAGCCGGAATTTTAATTTTCGCTTTCGTTCGTGAGTTATGAGTGAAAAATGAGCAAAAAACGTGCATTTTTTGCGTTTTCGAAGCATCAGTTTCAGTAATAAATTTCAATATCAAATCACTTACAGATGGCTTTGGCTATTTTTGTCATCATACCTCATACCTTGGGAATAAAAGCAACGCGATCGCTTGATTTTGTTAGTCCATCTTAGACGATTCATTTGTTTAGAGTGTCAAGGACCACAGACATATGACATTTTCAACCTACACGGAAGAAGGATAATCAACCCTAAATATGGTCAAACATTGTTCGATTTGAACGAAACTCACTATACAGGGGTTTTCTGGGCCAAGGAACTCGAATCTGAGGTCGCTTTTACCAGGGACTCTACCTAATCGTGGAATGCACTCCACGTGATTTAGGTGTTAAATAAATATAATGATTTAACTATTATGCTCTTAATTTTTAATTTTTAATTTTTAATTTTTGAAATAATTATCGTGGGGAAGCCGCGGGCACATGCGGGTACATGCCGTTTTTCTGTCTGTCCACGATGCCCATCGAAATCTACTGAACGCAGAGATCTGAAATTTTAAAGATAGATGGACTGAAAGGTGGGCAAATGCACCTCGAAGCCGAATTTTTAATTTTAGCTTTCCTTCGCGAGTTATGAGTGAAAAACTGGCAGAAAACGTGATTTTAGCGCTGTCGAAGCATCAGATTTCAGTAATACATTTCAATGTCAAATCAATTGCAGTTGGCTTTGGCTATTTTTGTCATACCGGGGAAATAAAAGCATCGCGATCGCTTGAATGTTGTAAGCCCACGCTGGTCGATTCATTTGTTTAGAATGTCAAGGCCCGTAGCCATATGAAATTTTCAACCTACACGGAAAAGGGATAATCAACATAGACCTAAATATGGTTAAACATCGTTCGATTTGGACGAAACTCACTATACAGGGATTTTCTGGGCCAATGAACTCGAATCTGAGATCGCTTTTACCAGGCGACGCTATCTAATCGTGGTATGTAATTCACGTGATTTGGGTGTTAATAAATATAATGATTTAACTATTATGGTCTTAATTTTTAATTTTTGAAATAATTATCGCGGGCGAAGCCGCGGGCACATGCTAGTAGGCTATAAGGCGTAGGCCGAGGCCATAAATTGTGCATTTTTTTTTCACGATCTGCATGATGATATTCTTGCTCAGGCTAATATTCTTGCAAAGTAGATTTGGCAAGGCATCGCTTACAGACACTTCCTCTTATTATACAGAGTTAGTTAAAAGTCCCTCACCACCCAAATAACTTCTCAAAAAGTTATTACCTAATTATGCGAACTTCCGGTTTAGCCGGAACTAACACCAACTCTAATATTTTTAAATGGAATATCCTATATATATATATTTTTTTTTAATAGTGCTCATTGAGTGTATTTCAGAAAGTACCCACACGAGATACTTCTGAGCAAATTTATTGTTGCTAAATCAAGAAAAAAGAAAGCGAACAATACCAGTGAAGCGCTTCTTTTATTTTCTGTGATTTGACCCTTGTCCGAAATAATAATCTGAACTTTTTATCATAAAACTCTTTGCACTATCACTATCACTCTTTGCATTATCACTATTCGATAATATAAAAAAATATATTGTGGGTTCCATTTAAAATAGAGTTGGAGTTACTTCCGGTTAAACTGGAAATACGCAAAAATCGATAGTAACGTTTTTGAATTCTCCATGTACGGCTGTCTTTTAAGTTTCAAGTCGCTGAACCACACACGTCAAAAGTTGTTTAGGTGGTGCGGGACTTTTAACTAACTCTGTAAATATATATTAAGATATATTAAAAATTCAGAACTAAAGCCACCTTTTTCCTTTCCGATTGCGGCTATAGTCAGTTATTTATATTCCATATAAATTTAACTTATTAAATCCTATATCACGTTAATTATACCTCTAGATTTTTTGTCTAGGACAGGAGACAAATCAGTTATATTAAAACCCAAAGTGAGTCTACTACATAATTACATGGTCTGAAAGGGATATTACCACATGCTATCATTTTATGGTTCTTTCAGAAATTTCAAGCCAAGAGCACCATCATATATATATTTTTTTATAAATATTTATTTTAGTGATTAGGTACCAAGATATTTCTCTCAATTCCTTAAACACTACCTGTACATCTGAATTTTTTTACATAATTTTACTTCCTCTGCCCGTACCATAGGTAGGCCCGACCCCCAAATTCGAAGTTCAGTTTTTAACTTAAATACACGTTTTGATGTCCCCTTAACCCAAAAATACTATTTCCGGAAACATGTCTGTGTGGATGTGTGTGGACGGAAAATCGTATGAGAACAAACTTTTTTATTTAGGTCAAGTACCTTCTGAAGATGTGACATGAATATTGGCGACAAGTTTCTCTTATTTTCAAGGGGGCTTTACATGAAGAAATTTTAGTTTTTCGCGATTTCTCAAAAACAGCTTTAACGATTTTCTTTAAATTTTGCACATGGGTTGCTTGTACCAAGAGATAACATTTTTATTTGAAACATTTTTCTTTTCGAAAAAAATCCACTCTGAATACGCACACTTTGTAACGGAAAATAGTACAAAAACAAAATTTTGTATTTGGGTTAGGTATATTCTGGGGATGTGACACGTGGTGACGACGTTCTCTTTTTTTAAAGGGGACTTGACATGAAGAAAATTTGGCTTGTCGTGATTTTCTCGAAAACAGCTCTTACGATTGTTTAAAAAATTTTACACATGGGGTGATTACACCAAGAGCTAAAACTTTTATTTTCGAAAAAATTATGTGAAGGGTAGTTATAAGCCACCCACTCTGAATACGTGCTCTCTGCAATATGGCCTCTTGTTCTATATCAGAATGTGAAGTGAGAAAAAGTAAAGAAAGTTACAAGAGTACATTAATCAGACTTTATTTGGGTTATGTATCCTTCGGGGATTCGATGTGACGTGGTAACGACATTCTCTTCATTTTTACAATCAATTTACGTGAAGAGAATGTCATACATAATAATTATATTATACTAAGAGGCTAATTTTTATTTGGGCAGAGGAAGTTATGTGAATTTCACATAAGATTTTTTATGTTATATAGTTAAATCTAGTAATTTTTATTGTATTTTGTGTTAAATTGTATTTTTTCATTTAATATTGTCTGGAGTAAATTTGGGTAGGTTATGGGACTCCTTTAATGAGCTTTGCTCTTGGGGGTTTAAATATGGATGAAATGGATAAAAACAAAAAGCAAAAGGTAAGTAAATGAAGTGAAGTAATAGAGATCATCATTACAGGAAGAAAAGGCCAACCAAACTAGGAATAAAGTTTAAAATATTTGCCACCAAAAACATTGCCACATCTCACGAAGTAAAAACGTTTTTCTCATTACAAGAAGAAGATTCCAACCAAACTAAAATTAGAATTTAAAATATTTAGCACTAAAAACAATTTTATCTCAACTAATGAAGTAACAAAGTTTTTTATCATTGCAACAAGAAGTCAACCAAACTAGGATTAAAATTTAAAATATTTAGTACCAAAAAAATTTTACCTCAACTAATGAAGTAACAAAGTTTTTCTGATTACAACAAGAAGTGGCCAACCAAACTAAGATTAGAATTTAAAATATTTAGCGCTAAATCAATATTACTTCAACTAATGAAGTAATAAAAAGTTTCTCATTATAACAAGAAAAGCCTTTTCATATCTAAAATCTACACTTG
The DNA here is from genome assembly GCA_964059195.1 of Ectobius pallidus. Classification (NCBI taxonomy): domain Eukaryota; kingdom Metazoa; phylum Arthropoda; class Insecta; order Blattodea; family Ectobiidae; genus Ectobius; species Ectobius pallidus. Next base: position 20,349,527 of record CAXKWD010000010.1, read on the forward strand.
TCAATATTATAAAACATTACTGAACTCTGTAGCTGTAGAGGTGTTATTGTAACAAGAACATTTAATTCGAGTGAATAGGTGGAATTATTTTATACACAATATACAGCACAATCCCTCTTACGAGAAATGAAATATGAAATTTATCAACACAAGAAGAGGCCAACCAAACTAGGATTGAAATTTAAAATATTTATCAGCTAAGCCACATTTGCTGAATGTATAAAATAATTGTTTATGTATTGTTTTTAATAAGTGAATGTAATTTAGATAAGATTTCTAAATGTGTATGTATGTGTATGTATGTGCATGGGATAGACTTTGGTGATATATGTTGTATGAAAGTAAATATAAACTAATATAAAGTAACAAAACATAGTTTAGGCCTTACCTTAATGCTTTGCACGCCCTGGCCGTACATAGAATAAAGTGAAAGTATGTGGAATGAACTAAAATAAAGTAAATAAAATAAGATAATTCACATTCATTTCATAATTCCAGGTCAGCATCTTAAAATATAAATTGTTACCATAAGAAAAACTGGAAAATTGATGGAAAATCAAATGGGTGTTTTCTAAATCCTCAAAATTCTCATCATTTGCTATTAATTTTGGGACTATCCATTATTTTGTAATATATTATTTAGTAATACTTCTTAGTATTTGGGTGCTTTCAGGAATCATACAAAAATAAAATACTATGAAGCCTGAAAATTTTTATTTTGAAACAGAAAGTAGAATAATAAACTTAGGCCTATTTTAGGTTAATCAGAAGTAAAATGCATCAAAATCTGTTGTAATTATATATGGCCTTTAAATACAGATGTAGGGATCTGAAAACCGATTACCCTAATAATACGAAATAGAATATATTAATATGTTGTAAATAATAATATATTATAGTGATACATTTTAAATTAGACCTATATAAAACTTATTAGGCCTATGGTGCGGAAACGTCCATCGTACTTAAAACATCTGTTCGATTAGAACAGATATTTTGTTTATAGCCTGTTTGTGTTGAAAATTTGAAACAGTTCTAAGCTAGATTTTACTTGACAGTTAAGTATAGGTCTAAATAATTAATTTCAAAAGAAAAGAGAAAACCCGATTTCTTCGACAGGAGAAAACCTTTCGACTTAGGCCTAATAGGATAAACTTCACCATATGAAAGCGATTGTATATAATAGCTACCACAAGGTTTTAATGTGATGTTGTTAGTATTTCTTTAAAGGTGAGTGATTTATGATTTAGCCCAGCTTAGCTTTAAATTTTGAATTGTGTTTTTGTCCTGCTGTGTTGGGGGATTTCTCTGACAAGATTTCATTTTGTGCTTGCGCTTTTGTCCTGCTCTAATATATAAACCAGTACGACGTTTATTTTTCGCCTTTTCTTACCATTAAAATTGCTTGGCGTCTGCATCGAATTTTGTATGCTGTAATATACTGTAGATGAGAAATGTTGGCATACTATATTTCAAACAATTTCTATTTGGACTATCAGTAAACCAGAGCTCTGAATTATTGTAAACGGACTTTCTTCCAAAAGCAAGTTTCTAGAGACAGTGTGTGAAATACTATGAAATTTGAATAAAATGTGTCCCAGCCACAGAGTGCCCGATGACTGTCAAATATCTTAGCATGTAATCGAGATAGCATTAGACAATACGACGTCTTATCTAGATTATTACATTTTCTTCCCATGTGGAGAGAATTATATCCTTCCGTGGCTATTAAATCCTTGCCTATTCATTTTAATCTGCCTGAGTGGTACAGTCATTACTCATTAAGCACTGACTTTCTCTTCAGAGTTCGCGGGATCAATCCCGGCCCAGGTACATTTACAGGCATAGGGGGGGGGGAACCCCTACGAAACAGCAATCAGACACACCGGCAACGATTACAGACTTAATTAGCAATACACAACAGTCGTTAAATAACAGAAACAAACAAACAAACCAAACAAATATGTTTCAGTTTCTAGTAGCTGCAGGTCGTAACATTATAAGGACTGGTGAGGCTTCCCTCTTAGAATCTATTACTTGTTTGTGTTACCGGTTCGAAAAATATTCTCTCTACTAACAGTTCCACATGTAGGCCTACTGTAGACCCATTTATCGTTAAATTCAATTTATTGTACATATTTTTTGGTAAAGCAAAATCAATAATTTAGTATATACCTGTAGGTACTATGAGCATCATAAAAAATATAATAGTTTTTTCCTTAACATCCTGATAGCCTAAAATGCATCTTTTTGTTAAGAAGGAAAAAGAATAAACTGCACGGTTCGCTGAATATATTCAGTCATATTCCGATTTAGTCTGATGGTTGTAATTATGGGTAGCAAAATAGGTTTAATTTTATACTAAGTTATATTATAATAAATAACCTCATATAGCCTATATAATAATTTTTAAAACCGAAAATTATGAACAGTCTTTCATATAATAATAATAGGTTAGTAATAATAATAATCATAATAATAACATAACATGTCTACTTTTACAGTTTATTTTGTATTACGAGGGACGTCCAGAAATTAAAGAACGATTTGCCATAACTAAATACCTAGGTAATAACGAAAGATAACAACACAACTTTATTTACAAATATACAGTAACTTACTCTATTTCTCAACATAATCCTCATTGCTGTCAAGGCATTTATTATAACGTGGTACCAGTTTTTCAATACCAATGTTCAATGCCAAAGACCTGAGCCAGGATGTCACCGCTTTGAGGTCTTCATCGGTTGGGAACTCTTTTCCACCAAAAAATCCTTTAGTTTCGGAAACAAGTGAAAATCGCTGGGTGCCAGGTCAGGACTGCAAGGAGGATGTCCAAAAATATCCCACTTAAAAAAGTTTTGCCTGTGTTTGAGCAGTCGAATGAGGCCGAGCGTTGTCGTGAATCTAAAACACCTTTTCAGATAACTTCCCACGTCTCTTGTTTCGGATAGCGCGTCGTAGTCGTTGAATAGTTGCACAATAGACCTCTGCGTTTATTAAGTGCCAGAATGGTACTTTATGAGATTGTGTGTGTCCCTCTGTCTGTCTGTCTGTCTGTGTGTCTGTACGCGACATAACTCAAATACACTCTATCGGATTTTCATGAAACTTTCTATAGGGATTTATTACGTCCATGGGAAGAACCTTATTGATATTGGACCGAATCGGTTGACCTGTACCGGAGTAATGCCCAATTTAGTGCCTATTTTAATGGTAATATATCAGTTAGGCGCGATAACTCAAACACGCGTTATCGGATTGTTATGAAACTTTGTGTACACATTTATAGCGTCCATTCGAAGAAACCTGTTTAATTTGGATTAAATCGGTTGACTGGTGCCGAAATGACGATATATTATTGTGATATAATATTCGTTCTTCGAAAATCCGAAGCATTTTGATTGGCTCGTGGACAGGCAATCACGGTCGAGCTCCCGTAGGCTAACTAATGTAAACAAGAGACTTCAGATGAAAAGAATCGACTTGGCCATGGTTGTGATTATTCGTTCCATGTAATAGTGCGATATAAATAGCTGTTTGAGGAAATATAAACGACAATATTGTGTTGGTTTCTACCGTAAGTAGTAGATTATTACATTATTTATAACTGGAAGTGTTGATGAACAATACGACGAAAAGATTTCGGCATGGACAACATATTGTCCTACTATGTCTTCATATTCTACACCAAATCCTTTTGAACCGTTGAGTAATCTAATCCAGGACGAATGCAATGAAAATATGAATCAAGAATATAACAGAAATGATAACTCTCAGGTTAAAGCTGTTAAACCTACCGCCGTCTTGAGAATTACAAGAGTAATACAGTCTAGAAGGCAGTGGTTAAACCACCACCTATCTACATCATTAACATCAGCAATATGAAAACAGTTTTACAGGCTTTAAACAGCCTCGACGTGGGGAATTTCAAGCATACTACAGTTGCAAATCAGAAAGTAAAATTCTGTTTCGAATCAGTAGAAGGTTACAGAAAGAACGTTCAATGTTTCGAAACAAACAAAGCTGAATACCACACTTACCAAATGAAGCAGGATCGTAATTTCAGAATGGTCATCCGAGGATCACTTATATCCTACATGCGATACGGCAATTGTAATGAACGAACTGAAATCTTTAGGCTATTCACCTACACATATGGTCCCTGTTTACCTCCCAGTTACGAAGAAACCTTTACCACTGTTTTTCGTAGACCTCAATCCAAATCCTAATAATGAGAAAATTTATGAAGTAACAAGATTGTGCCATGCAGTTATAAAAGTGGAACCTCCTAAACCAAAGCGTCATGTCACACAGTGCTATCAAACTTTAGACCTCAGTTCTTCCGAAAGCCCTGCTTAATGAATCGATATGGAGTTTAAATCTGAGATCTATTACAAAAATAACTTATTTTATGCATGGGGCTGTCATAATTGCAATTTTCACTTGTTAAAAAAGCATTCTGGCACTTTGTTATATTACCTGATTTTATTCCTTGTCTTCTTGGCAGAAACTCGTCTTCTTGGCAGAAACTCCAGGCTCAGGTCTTGGCGGTAGAAGAGTATAACATCGGCATTGAAAAACTAGTTCCACGTTACAATAAATACCTTGACAGCAATGGCGATTGCGTTGGGAAACAGAGTAAGTTACTGTATCTCTGTAAATAACGTATTGAAAAACTAGTTCCACGTTACAATAAATACCCTGACAGCAATGGCGATTGCGTTGGAAAACAGAGTAAGTTACTGTATCTCTGTAAATAATGTTTTATGTTGATATCTTTCGTTATTATTTAGTTATGCCAAATCGTTCTTTACTTTCTGGACGACCGTCGTATTTATGAATATAGTATATACACATTTATACTGTGCCGGGCAGAATCACTACCAATAACAAATGTTAGTAATTATTAATGAGTTTCATTTCCAGACAGGGTTATTTTATATTTTATATAAGTGGCCCCAGATAAGTGGTACGACAAGGGTTTAAGGTGGACACTCTTTCAATTTTGTAACTAAATGTTAGTAACTTCTCGACCACTGTATGAACAGCTGTAGGAACCTACTTCTATTATGTCCTTTTATCTTATTTTAAATACATCATTTTTAGTTACGAAGTACGTAAAGTACTAAAAAGATGTGTCAATAATAATTCTTAAATTTACGACCTTAGGCCTATGTTGTCTAGGAATTAGTCTACTGAAATACTATATCTTTCCTATGTACAAATAGTGCAGACTTGCCTAAATATATAAAACAAAGTTCTTGCGCTACCCTTTTTTTTTATGAAAAGGGTAAACTACTGGCTAGGAGCATGAAAGCTGTGCAGGTTTTAATAGATTATTCGTAAGGAACAACAGAATCTTTTAGTGCTAAATTAGTGCTCAATTAAATGTTTTCCCAGATTTTTTCTCGAAAATTGTACATCATTTTACTCTGTACGTACGCTACAATTTTACACAGATAATCAGAGAAAGGGATGAGGAAAGATTTACCTTTCTTGAAATTCCATTATTACCGACCATTTTCATCTAAATTATAGAAAGATTAACATTCTTGCAAAGGGCTAGAAAAATTGATTCTTTTTACTGTAGCGAACAAATACTGTCTTAATTCTGTTTAGAGACATTGGTAATACCTGGTATATTAAATACTTGTTTATATTTTTTATTTTTTACAGAAAGGTGTATTTGTCGAAAAACACAGAAAATGGACAACTTAGTGAATTAATTCGAAGAAATGTTATGATTTACACAATATTTTTTAGTAATATTTCATGTTTCTGTAATTAATGCCTTTCAAAATACGATTAGGCCTACCTTAAAAGCCCTGAGCCCTAAAGTGGTTTTAAAAATAAAAGCTAAAATTATTATTGGTGTTGTCACAAGGTGGTCTTGAACTTATAGCCATGGGGTATTAATATTGTGTGTTATATGCACAGTAGAAATTGAAAATCTTCTCGGATATTTCACTCCATTCTGTGTAGTAAATAAAAATATAAACAGTCTACACTCTTCAGAAATGTATTAAATGCAAGCGCCTTTTCTAATCGTCTTTATATCGCGCACAGACTTTCGGGAAATGAAGTTGAATTGGAAGCTTATTTTCAAACACCAAACAGAATTATTTTAAAAAATTTAAATTATTCTCACAATGAGATTTGGAAATCTTCACTTACCTTCGCCACCCTCCACATTTTCCGGAGGGGGTTCTTCGGGGTTTTCTTCATCCATCCACATGATGTTTGAATCGTGGTAGTCCGGTCTGATTGAACGCTGCACTGGCGATGAAATGCAACGTTTGTCGATATGCTGTGATTGCACTTGTCATCTTGATTAGTCACGTGTTTAAAATAGAGATGTTTGATTGGCTGTAGGCAGAATAATTTACACGGTACATTAAGAATGAACTCTCACCTTTTACCTTAAGAAGTGCAGCCACGCCTTGTTACGAGAGTAGAGGTGGGTTTACACTACACTGATTTATTTTTGTCGGCACAAGAACAGAAAAGTGAGATTAATTTAGTGTAAATTAGGTTTGTCTAAACCTATTTTAAAAGTTATAAATTATTATAATACATTTAATTATTAAAAATGGAATGCATTAACTTCCAATAAACATGTTATGTCATAAATTACATTCGAGTTATCAGTCAAATCGAAGTTTTTATAAAGTTGTGAACTTTCGGAGTCGAGCTCTGAGTCCATCCTCTAGGATCTGATAATCCGGGAAGAAAACATCAATATTATGTTATATTTTGTAAAACTTACTCTCTTCCAAGTCTCAACTCGGATCTTCCCATGCTAGAAATAAATAACCTTAATGGGCTGATGGGTGAAATTGTTGTTTTATATTTTTGTAATCTAGAGACTTAATTTTAGTACACATAGGCTACTTCTATTACCGGGTCTTCTCTGAACTAGTAATCATATTACTTCCAAGCTAATCGTTGGGTCAAGCACACACGTTCTGGCGAGAACTTGGATGGATAACCACCTCCTTCACCTCTGACAATTCATGTCAAGTAAAATACATGTAAGGCTCACCAAGCTTCGGGTTCCACGTTAAGCTGTAAATCATAAATTCCAAGAGTGACAGACGGGACACACAGAGTCGGGAAATTAAAAAAAAAATGCCTATTTTTTATTTAAATCCTTGATTTAATCCTAGAGTCCAAAGTTTTGTTATTTGGCAAAGAAGAATAACATGCAATTTTAATAATCCACCACCATTTCTGTCTAAAATTCAGAAAAATAATGAGGTGACGGACGGGACAAATTTTGAGCCTTAAATTGGAGAGTGACATTATTTCTGTGAGTTTTGTACGCATATAAAACCAAATGTAACTTACACATAAAATTAAAACTCTAAGAATTACACACAGCACATTTTAATGCAAGATCATTAACAAATTTAAGATTCTTAAAAAATAAATTATATGTGACGGACAGGACAGGCAATGTGACGGACGGGACATGTCCAACAACTATATTTCATAAACATATGTTCAACACCTTTTGAGACATATAACCCCAAACAGAACTACAGTAGAACAAAAATGACACTGCAGTGAAAGACCAGTACATAAAAAATAGTCAACAGACTAAATTACACAACAGAAACAGCCTGCTTTAAAAGTCTTCCAGTGCCAACCTGACAACCTACTACAGTATGTACCACTACCACCCAATAACTAGTACCATCCTAAGTTGACGGTGATAAACTAAAGAAAAAAAAGAGTTATAGAATGTTTCTTCCCCTTAACATGCAATTTCAATATCTTAGGATTCACTACAGCTGCTCACAGCAATGATTTCAAGATTTTTATATTTCACTCATAGGCTCACTCACTCATGAAATGCATTGATACGGGTACGCCAATTAAATGTGGCGAAATAGGCCCTGGGCCTAGAATAGAACAAAGCGAATACGTCTCTTACCATAGGATTTGTTGTCTGAAATATTCATTTCTTTATAGGAAAGCATTCCTGAGTTATTAAAACTTAAAAAAAATTGCATCTATTCAAAATATTAAATTACTTCACATACAGATTTTTAAGTTGCATGTATACAATTTTTATCTATAATTGATTTGATCTGTTTACCCAGGCAAATTTTTTGCAGAAATTTTATTTTTTCATTGATAGTAATGTTGTAACTTGTTTACTACTTTATGCACTGTTGATGTGAAGGTAGGCCAAAATTGCTGAAAATTAACCGGAAATATGATTGTAGTTTGTCCGAAAAATCCTTAAGATTCATGATGTTGACTTTAGTGTTCCTTTAGGAGCTCTTGTAACTACGAGAAGTCGACAAAAATTGTTGGCAGAACGGATATCCTGACATTGAAGTGACGCAGTGGCTGGAATCTTAAGGGGAAGAGATAATAATTCTGTGGATTGTGGTGTTGCCAATAAATCAACCCATATAGGCTAGATGTGAGTCCATCTGATAGCCCTAATGTCAACATGAAGAATTGCAACATTTTCAGCAATTCAATAACATTACTTTTATTGTTTTTCGTTAGAAAACGTAATTTTGTTTTGTAATGGCCTAAATAAAAATGCAAGTTACAAAAGTGTGCTATAATAGTACATTATGCAACGAGCCTAGAATGGCATTTATTAAGACACGAGTAGCCTATGTTTATGAATCGAGCAAAACGAGTTTCATAAATTTCTTACGAGTCCCATAATTATCACTTTAAGCAAGTTGCATGCGACTGTTTTTGTTCGATCATAATTAAGTGTTTAAGTTTTGAGGTGGATTTAATTGTAATTTTATGTACATTGTTAATAAATTGCTCTGAAATATGTATCATACAAGCGGAGATGGCTAACAGCGGGAACCAGCTGTTAGTAAGTTTTCATAGTTCTCGCGTTCTGCGATAGATAGCAGGTAATTTCATCCGGGAATACGAATCTGTTCTTGGCCTTTTAACGCCAAGTCAACGAACTTTTAAAAGACGAAATGAACTCAGTTTAGTTTATGCCCAATATTAAAGTTAACAAGAACAGAATTGTTTTAATTTTTAATACAGGTTGTTTATTACGCAGTTTTATATGCTGCTTTCAAGGCTTCAAAGATTGTTCCGTGCTAGATATTAATCGATACCACACTAGTGTGAAATTCTGTACTTTAATGGGTGTCATATGATACTGTTATGCCACATATAATATGCGTTTTTTAGTACATGCTTTCTAAAACAGCTGCTTGTTGGACTGTTAACACGCCGAAAAGCAGCAATAGGCCGCTAAAGTAGTCATAGAAACCAGAAAATACAAATGACAGTGACCAGACATACCAATCGTAACATGGGTTAAAAAAACAAAAAAAACTTGACCATAAAACCACAAATGTAAGGTAAGATGGTTTCTTGATGTTAATCAGAAACTTACCAGGGTTTTCAAAAAACACTTAATCATATAACAACAAATTTAGTACTAAGCTAACATCGTTTTATTGTTCATAAAAAAGAGAACAATTTATTTCACAACATGGTAGGGAAAATGACAGTTCTTAGCAAATTTGAAACTATTCCCTTAAATTGAAAATCCACTACTTGTTTTTCCGGTATTTCTAGTGATTGAAGAATCATGAGCCGCAGATGCTGATGCAATACTGTTAGATACGGTGGATATTGACGTGAAGAGCACTTTTCCCGAAATCAATTTTGATTCTTTCTTTTTCTTTCCATCGAATCTTCAATGCTCTTTTCAGCAACAGAAAAAGATCGTCAGCCTCCAAGACATTTTAGCGTAACAGGATTCGCTCCTCCATTAGCTACAAGCGTTGTAGAAGACGTCGGAAGCAATGACCGGTGCACAGTTCAGGATTGGGAAGTTTCAGATTATCTGTTACTATTCCAGGCATTCTGCCAAACGAATGTACGCTAACACGCTGTACAGCACACTTTTTATTTCTGTAAGCTACAAAGAAATAACCAAATGGACACAAAGCAACATACTTGTGAAACAAATCCAGAGGGTTAACAGCAATTCCTTCTGCAACGACAAAAAATATTCGCCTCCGAT